>CM031602.1:4327774-4362774 GCA_018398815.1 Conus ventricosus
TACGTATACTGCAGCTAATATCACTATTGTTCCTGCTGCTGCTGCTACAACAACAACAACAACAAAACTACTACTACTACTACTGCTACTATAAGTACTTCTATGACCGATACAAGCCACCTCCACTACCATCATCATCACCATTCCAGCCACCAGAACTACTATTTGCATAGAACACAACTGCCACCACCTCTACTTTAGCAGTGAATACTCTTGTCATCATTGCTGCTACCAACCGTGCTGCTGTCTATACTTCTACAGCTACCACCATCCCCGCCATCCCCATCACAACAATGACCACACACACACACACACACACACACACCACCACCACCACACCAACACACCACCACCTCCACCACCACCACCACCACTATTTCTTTCAGTCAAGTTCCTCACACAGAAAGGCACCGGGCTGGCGTGCAAGGAGACGAGGTGTGTGGGTGTGTGGGTGTGGGTGTGTGGGGGTGGAGAGGGAAGTGGGGAGAGTGGGGGTAGTAGGCGTCCTCTGGGCCTGTTGTGTTTGAGGACTAAGAAGTACTGACATTGAAAAGGAAGACACAGGCTGGTGCTGGGGAATATGTGTGTGTGTGTGTGTGTGGGGGTGGGGGGGGGGGGGGGGGAAAGGGGGGGCAAGGAAGGGGGAGGGAGTAAGGAGAACGGGAAGAAAGGAAAAGGGGGTGAGGGGGGGGGGGGTGGAGGGGTATTGCTTTGTTCCAACCGTGCTGAAAACAAAGGAGAGACTGACGCAGGTCGCTGACATCCAAGATAGAACCATCCTCCGTATCTTTCCCATCAACAACCTTCGTGTTTCGGTTCCCCCCTTCTCCCCCCTCTCCCCCCCTCCCCCCCCCCCCCCCCCCCCCCCCCCCCCCGTCTCACGCACCCTTCCCCCTCTCCTGCCTTCCCCACTCTCTGATCTGGAGCAGATGCTTAGTCATCAGAACTGCAGAAGAGAAGATCCCCAGCGACCGGAATGGGTGTTAACACGTGATGGAACTGAACCGATTCCAAGCCAGCAGAGACATGAGAGAAATGTGGGTGTCTAGGACTTCGAAAGATCAGCAATAACAAGAATGTCAATACGAACTGGGCAGTAATGAACATCTTGTTACACACACACACACACACACACACACACACACACACACACACACACACACACACATACACACACACACACACACACACACACACAAAATTGTCCTTTTAATGTCACTGAATGAGTTGACATCATGCATTTCACGTCAATGATACAAATCTAGCAGTAAGGGTCACCCCTTTTTAAAACAAGATTCGAATATTCGATCCGTAACATCCACCTCAGGACCCCTCCCTGAAATATGTTCACATCGCCGCCTCCTCGTATGCATCGCCGCCTTCTCGTATGCATCGCCGCCTTCTCATACAGCTTCTTGCAGTTCACATCATCACTTTGGTGTCTTAGTTCTCGCAGTTGGGAGTATTCATTTCTTGCAGTTCACATCATCACTTTGGTGTTTTAGTTCTCGCAGTTGGGAGTATTCATTTCTTGCAGTTCGCATCACCCCTTTAACGTTCTAGTTCCTGCAGGTCCTGTAGTGTCCTTTAACGTTTCAGTTCCTGCAGGTCCTATAGTCTCCTTTAACGTTCAAGTTCCTGCAGGTCCTATAGTCTCCTTTAACGTTCCAGTTCCTGCAGGTCCTATAGTCTCCTTTAACGTTCCAGTTCCTGCAGGTCCTGTAGTGTCCTTTAACGCAACGTTCTAGTTCCTGCAGGTCCTATAGTCTCCTTTAACGTTCCAGTTCCTGCAGGTCCTGTAGTGTCCTTTAACGTTCCAGTTCCTGCAGGTCCTATAGTCTCCTTTAACGTTCCAGTTCCTGCAGGTCCTATAGTCTCCTTTAACGTTCCAGTTCCTGCAGGTCCTATAGTCTCCTTTAACGTTCCAGTTCCTGCAGGTCCTATAGTCTCCTTTAACGTTCCAGTTCCTGCAGATCCTGTAGTGTCCTTTAACGTTCCAGTTCCTGCAGGTCCTATAGTCTCCTTTAACGTTCCAGTTCCTGCAGGTCCTGTAGTGTCCTTTAACGTTCCAGTTCCTGCAGGTCCTGTAGTCTCCTTTAACGTTTCAGTTCCTGCAGGTCCTGTAGTGTCCTTTAACGTTCTAGTTCCTGCAGGTCCTGTAGTCTCCTTTAACGTTCTAGTTCTTGCAGGTCCTTTAGTCTCCTTTAACGTTCTAGTTCTTGCAGGTCCTTTAGTGTCCTTGGTGCATTTCACTTGGAGTTCACGTCTCCTACTTGGTGCAGTACTTCTTCCACCTCTTTTTCTTCCTCGGCTGCTTTTATTCTTGGAACTATTACAGCTGTTAGTACTCTTGACTGCCACCCCCACCCCCCACCCCCCTCCTCCAGGCCGTTGTAGTGAGGACAATAATGACAAGGATGTTGAACCAGTATTCCATAATGACAAGGATGTTGAACCAGTATTCCATAATGACAAGGATGTTGAACCAATATTGCATAATGACAAGGATGTCGAACCAGTACTGCATAATGACAAGGATGTTGAACCAGTATTGCATAATGACAAGGATGTTCAACCAGTATTCCATAATGACAAGGATGTTGAACCAGTATTCCATAATGACAAGGATGTTGAACCAGTATTCCATAATGACAAGGATGTTGAACCAGTATTGCATAATGACAAGGATGTTGAACCAATATTGCATAATGACAAGGATGTTGAACCAGTACTGCATAATGACAAGGATGTTGAACCAGTTTTGCATAATGACAAGGATGCTGAACCAGTACTGCATAATGACAAGGATGTTGAACCAGTATTGCATAATGACAAGGATGTTGAACCCGTTTTGCATAATGACAAGGATGTTGAACCCGTTTTGCATAATGACAAGGATGTCGAACCAGTTTTGCATTATGACAAGGATGTTGAACCAGTATTGCATAATGACAAGGATGTTGAACCAGTATTGCATAATGACAAGGATGTTGAACCAGTACTGCATAATGACAAGGATGTCGAACCAGTACTGCATAATGACATGGATGTTGAACCAGTACTGCATAATGACATGGATGTTGAACCAGTACTGCATAATGACATGGATGTTGAACCAGTACTGCATAATGCCAAGGATGTTGAACCAGTTTTGCATAATGAAATGGATGTTGAACCAGTACTGCATAATGACAAGGATGTTGAACCAGTTTTGCATAATGACAAGGATGTCGAACCAGTACTGCATAATGACATGGATGTTGAACCAGTACTGCATAATGACATGGATGTTGAACCAGTACTGCATAATGACATGGATGTTGAACCAGTACTGCATAATGCCAAGGATGTTGAACCAGTTTTGCATAATGAAATGGATGTTGAACCAGTACTGCATAATGACAAGGATGTTGAACCAGTTTTGCATAATGACAAGGATGTTGAACCCGTTTTGCATAATGACAAGGATGTCGAACCAGTTTTGCATTATGACAAGGATGTTGAACCAGTATTGCATAATGACAAGGATGTTGAACCAGTATTGCATAATGACAAGGATGTTGAACCAGTACTGCATAATGACAAGGATGTGGAACCAGTTTTGCATAATGACATGGATGTTGAACCAGTACTGCATAATGACATGGATGTTGAACCAGTACTGCATAATGACATGGATGTTGAACCAGTACTGCATAATGACAAGGATGTCGAACCAGTTTTGCATAATGAAATGGATGTTGAACCAGTACTGCATAATGACAAGGATGTTGAACCAGTTTTGCATAATGACATGGATGTTGAACCAGTACTGCATAATGACAAGGATGTTGAACCAGTACTGCATAATGACATGGATGTTGAACCAGTACTGCATAATGACATGGATGTTGAACCAGTACTGCATAATGACATGGATGTTGAACCAGTACTGCATAATGACATGGATGTTGAACCAGTACTGCATAATGACATGGATGTTGAACCAGTACTGCATAATGACATGGATGTTGAACCAGTATTGCAAACGTGACAAAGAAGCGTCACCCGAACGTTTCAAAGAAAGCAACAACAAAAAAAAAGAACACCAACTCAGCGCAGCTGCCATTGCTAAAGAAAGAAAACGGAATGCCTCGCCCGCGGGCAGGGACAACTAGAGAGCAACAGCACGCAGGAGTACAGACATCCCCGCAGGGAGGTCACTTAGAGCCCAGGCACCTCCTAATCAAGGGCTGTGGACTCCGCCTATCAGGGGCTGTGCAAATCATGGATGAGACAGCATTAGCCACCAGGAGCCGTGTCGACGACCGCATAGATATCTTATTTCCTGCTGATCGTTGGGTACTGTTACCGCACAAAATGTCAACATTGCACAAAATGTCACAATTGTGACATTTTGTGCCAGTTGTGACATTTTGTGCCGTGAAGGACTGCACAAAATGTCACAGCTCGCAGTTGTGACAATTTGTGCACCAATGTTCCATTTTCGAATTCGCTCTTGCACAAAATGTCACAACCACTGTCAGGCTTGTTAGTCCGCCGCTTTCAAGAAAGCGAGCAGACTATCAAGGTCGTTCGTGTCTGCTTTCTTTCGTGTGTGTGTGTGTGTGTGTGTGTGTGTGTGTGTGTGTGTGTGTGTGTGTGTGTGTGTGTGTGTGTGTGTATGTGTGTCTGTCTGTCTGTCCCACGTCGGCCAAAATGGACACTTTTGGCAATGTCTTTTCAACCACTTACGACAGCCTTCTCAAATTTGTTTGTTGATTACGTAAGGTATGCTGATACTGCTCGCATAAAATCAAGGTCAAAGGTCAAAGTCAAGGTCACGCTGATCGTTGAACACCCAGTTCCTTTTTTCTGCAATATTTTCCACATCTGTCAATCTAGATTTTCCAAACTTGCTACACAGGTGCATAACCTTGGGGACAACAACTGACAATAACCCGTGTGCGAAAAATGGACAATTATAAACACATGTGAAAATTACATACATACCATGCATAGTACGGACGTATATGAGAACAATTGCTCAAGACTAACAAAGTGCAAACGAGATGAGCATGCGAATCAAGACGAATTGTGTTGTTTCAATTAGCCTCATCAACCAACATGGGCCATCTCGTCTGGGCTGTCACCTCGTAAACATGCGCAGTGAATACAGACTAAAAGTATATATTATATATAACATTGAAAATTATAAATTGCAAACCAAATTGAAAAGCGACAAAAAAGCAGAAGAGCACACAAAACAAAGTGTGAAGTAACGACGATTTAATGCACGACACAAAACAGGACAAGAAATTTTCGGCAAAATGCCTTCCTCAGCGACAAAAAAATACAGACATAGACATGCACAATACTCCCTTGTGAAGCCAAAGTGGTGAATGAAGTAGACAGAGGGACAGTGGAAGAGAGGGTGAGTAGAGTTCGAGGAATATGGCACGAGGAAGAGGGTAGAGTAAAGTGGGAGACGTGTTTCATTTGCTGCAAATTGAAAAGCGCAAAAATAAAATGCGAGGACATCATAGAATATATCCACCCATCCATCCACCCACACACACACCCACACACACACCCACACACACACCCACACACACACCCACACACACACAGATAAGAGAGAGAGTTGTGACCATTTGTGCAGCAGTGATTTAAAAAAAAAGGCATACATGTGCACAAATTGTCACAATTGTGACATTTTGTGCAAATTTGTGCAAATTGTGACAATTCGTGCAGTGAATAACTGCACAAAATGTCATTGTGACATTTTTTGCAGTGGTGACATTTTGTGCAGTGGTGACATTTTGTGCAGTGGTGACATTTTGTGCAGTGGTGACATTTTGTGCAGTGGTGACATTTTGTGCAGTGGTGACATTTTGTGCAGTGGTGACATTTTGTGCAGTGGTGACATTTTGTGCAGTGGTGACATTTTGTGCAGTGGTGACATTTTGTGCAGTGGTGACATTTTGTGCAGTGGTGACATTTTGTGCAGTGGTGACATTTTGTGCAGTGGTGACATTTTGTGCAGTGGTGACATTTTGTGCAATGGTGACATTTTGTGCAGTGGTGACATTTTGTGCAGTGGTGACATTTTGTGCGGTAACAGGTACACTGTTCTGCCATCAACATTATTATCAATGGCAATGATGCTAAACTGACTCTGATATGATTATCATTATCTTATTTTTTATTTTATTTATATATTTATTAATTTTTTTAAAGCTTGTTTTGTTGTTGCTTGTTTGGAATTTTGTATGATGAGAGATTCACAGAAACATGCAGAAAAAGTTACTTTCTACAAACGAGGGAAATTAAATCAAATTTAACCTAGGGAAACGCTGAACTCTGAACACGACATAAAACTAAAGGGAATCTTTAAGTTCCCACTCCCAACCGAAAACAAATCGTAATGTTGAAGTAGAAGCCCGCGGAGATAGGACGCAGATGACGAAGACAGAGATAGGAATAAAACCAGATCCTCACAACTGGTGTTTGTTTGGGAAAGCGCAAGGGACAATATGTTAAAGTTAAGCTGAAGTTATTGAGAGCAGCTTAAGCTGCCTATGGGAATGGAGTAAGTCTCAGCAAAGCGGCAACGAGAACAGCTCGTTTCCCCAACCCTCCACCCTTATCTCCATCCACTAAGAGCGTGAAGATGAACAAACTCTGTTGCAGAGACGAAGGAGAAAAAGGATCAGGAAAACAGCCATGGGATTTGCAGCATGAATCAGGAAGAAGGCCGTTGTCACCGTGGAGAATCATCCCAAGCACCACGAAAGCCGTTCCCCCACAAGGGGACGGAGAATGCCCAAGAGTGTGAACGAACAAGCGACAAAAGCAGCGGTTTAAGCCCAAGGGTGGAAATAGTGGAGAGCATCTAAAAGCTTTTACAACACCCTTAAGCAAACAGATCATCAATTCTCTTTCTACAGCACAGCGATACCTGCCTATGAGGTCTAGCTGAATATGTCCTAACATAAGTCAAGGCCTGACACCAGCCTACTGCTCTTTGCCCGCTGACCTTGAGGATTGCCTTTAGTCAAGGCCTGACACCAGCCTACTGCTCTTTGCCCGCTGACCTTGAGGATTGCCTTTAGTCAAGGCCTGACACCAGCCTACTGCTCTTTGCCCGCTGACTTTGAGGATTGCCTTTCTGTTGACAGCAGCTGCAGCTTGGTGAGGGTCATAGCGGGTCTGGTGCACAGGAGTCTGAGCAGTTCCCAGATCAACGATATGATTTTTTTTTCCCGACCCATCTTCTGTGCCAGCTCAGTGGCATTGCATGCACTCACACCGCTCATTCCGTCCACAGCCACAGCCCGGCCCGACCTGCCATAGCCCCGGCACCGGCAATTCACAGGGAGCATTCAGTGTGACGTCATCATGAGCAACTCACAAGAGGAGACACTGCACTGCTGCCGAGTCATTTCGGTGGTGTTCAGTGGTGCGTATTCTGATCCAACATATGCAGGACACCATCTATCATGCCGCCTACTGACGACAATCATCACTTAATCGCGGGAGCTGGCATGAGTGAGCTCTGCCCCATCCCTCCCCCCCCCCCCTCCCTGCCCCTCTCAAGGGCACCACCACGTCCGTCCAACGAGAGAACCCCATGGACTTGTCGATGCCGGTGGCCCTGACAGAATGAAGCCAAGGGCGTTGATGTGGAGAGGACATCAAAACTGAGCTCACCGTGAGGGCAAGGCGTAAAGGGCCACAGAACTTGAGACTTTTTTATGCTGATCGATAGGGATGAGGATGATGAAGATGATGACTTTGATGGGACTCGAACCCACGACCTACCTGCCAGGGAGTCCGTGACGTTAACAACTTCGCCACGGCGGCTGGTCAACGATGTGAACTTGAACGGTACTCTTTAAAGGCAGCAGGCTCCAAGCCATGAGACTTGATCTCAGGGGATTTCAACTTCCCAGAGTTTGGCTGAACTGAGGAGAGGACCGAGGAGAGAAGCATGGCGGTGAGAATCACCCAACAAGCTGGGTTCTGAAAGTCACTTGGGAAGCTTTCCTGTTGCAGCACCAGGGACAGGTGATCAGAATCCCTGAGGGACAACCCCAACTGCAGGGTTTGGTGATGACAAACAGGGAAGAGAGTCAATGACATCACAACACCATAGTCAATGACATCACAACACCACAGTCAATGACATCACAACACCACAGTCAATGACATCACAACACCACAGTCAATGACATCACAACACCACAGTCAATGACATCACAACACCACAGTCAATGACATCACAACACCACAGTCAGTGACATCACAACACCACAGTCAATGACATCACAACACCACCACCACTGGGAAAGAATGCTCACGTTACTCTGGTTGTAAATCTTGCTGTGTCCTCGACCACCTCAAGTGAGACAACAGGACACGTATACTAAAGCAGATGATGAGGGGATGAGAAAATACCTTAAAGGCAAGGTAATGTCAATGGCGTCAAATCCGTCCATGCTCCGTGACCAGCGGTATCCTCCAAGGTAGCGTGCTCGGACTAATCCTGTTCGTTTTGCATATCAAGAACCTCGTGCTTCACAGACCTGTCATGCTGTATCAAGAGCAAAGCGAACATCTTCGCTAATGACACTGGACCTCTGCTGGTGATGACAGCAAACTGCTCCACCGAAACGACAGTAAAGAATGAAGGGCCGCTCTTCAAAATGCCAAGAGCAGGCCTGACCAGTGGCCGTCAGTCTTGTAACTGATCTGTCATCAGGGCCAATGTTATGCCACGAGACTGGGTCGGCTTGACGGACAGTCTGACAGAAGACACGAAAACTGCCAGGTCTATGCTCTGACAATCAGACGTGCTGAAAATATTTACGTGTCGTAACCGATAATTGCTTGACCTGAGGAAAGCCGTTGGTATACTGCGAGGATGTCCGCGTCTTTGGATCGTTAGACGTTGGAATCGCCTGACAGAAAGGACACTTTACAGCTCTACGAGCCACTGGTCAGACTAATGCAAGAGTACGGGCTCTCTTTCTGACAATCATTTCGCCAAGATAGTCCAGAGCGACATGGAGGATATTCAACGCAGAGCCTCTTGGCAGATTGTCTCTCCCTCTTCAGGACATGCTCTGCTCAGAAGGCCTCGCAGCACTCAAACTGCCAAGCATGGAACATCGCCACACTGAGAAAGGACATGATTAACCTTTCCAAGTACCTGCATAGGTCGTACGAGAGAGACAGCCTGCGGTTCGAGAAATACCAGGCCAGAAGCACAAGGGGTAACATTCTGAGGCTGATCAATAACTACAGCAGGCTCAACATGAAGAACAACTTCTTCTCACGAAGAGTCGCCAGTAACTGGAATAGTTCGCCAGACGAGGTGGTCAATGTCCTATCTGTCATGCTCTCTAAAGACAGGCCAGTGTCCGATCTGTCAGTGCCTCCAAAGGCAGGCTTGTTGCCAATTTCGGCCTCTCTCCCATTGCAGGTTGACCTCAGTAACCATTTCTAAATTGCCACGCATGCGAAAGTTGTGGGCAAGGAACGATGACGTAGCCTTCCACACAGCCCTCAATGACAGTCACGATCAAGGATTAAGTAGGAAGGAAGAAAGCAAGTAACCGAGGAAGTCTTTCAGCACCATCCAAGACAAAGCTATTAAATCCCCCCCCCCCCCCCCCCCCCGCCCCCCAAAGCTGTAAAGCCATATTCACTCCTCTCGACTTCTATCTTGAAATCTCCACACTCCCCAAAGCCATCATAATATAGTCAGCCCCAGCAGACCATCAAGCACTTCTTTTTAATCAACAACGCCGGCAAGGAGATACGATCACCCCGACGATTAACGACAGAACACAGCTCGGTGGCTGAGCAGAACACAAGCGCCACCCAAGCGCAATCATCATTCGACCTTGATGGCGCGTGGTGGACTCAAAGGACTGATGGCAATCGGCGAAAAGTCCCTACAAGAGGTGAACAGGGCTGAGGAGTTGGGAAAGGGGGTGCGGGGGAAGAGGAAGGAATCGGGCGGGGATGGGGGGGGGGGGGGGGGGGGGGGGAGGGGGGAGGGGGAAGGGGGGGGGAGGCGGTTGGAGGATACAAGAATAAGAACATCACTCACTGGGGCCAGAGAACTAATAAATGTCTGTTCTGGCCACTTGCTCCTCCACCAAGTTTTCGGGCGAAAGTGCCCCAGGATTGGCATTTATACGTTCTCTAACAAGTAAGACTTCAATAACCAAAAAATAACGATTATCTACAAACAAACATACTGTGTAGGGTTATCCGTTTTCAATACTAATTTACTAAACTTTTCAGATTTTAGTTTTTGCTTAATCCTGTGTTTTTCCTGATCGTTTTCAATAACATCATTTTCACGCAAACATTCTTCAAATGAGTCTCTGTCTTTCATGTGAAATAACACTACAGTCTTTAACTGTTCTCTAAAGTCTTTTAAAACTGAGTTATATTTTTGACATAAAATCCACACACTTATCCGAGCATGTCTTCCGCTGAAAGCTAGTTTTGACAAAGTGTTTCTCTTTTTAACTATGTCTCTTTCTGCCGAACAGTCATCTATAATAAATAGTGTTTGCGTTCCTTCAAACAGTCTATAAAACTGTTCTAAACACTCACTCAGTTTATTGCTGGGATCAACTAAATATATGTCATCATCTGTCCATATAAACCTTCTATCATGATATGCTTTGTTCCATTTAAGTGTTGGACAGAAAACTACAATATGATTAAAATTATAACGATAAACTGTTTGTAACAGGTCGAGGATAAATATTGTTTTTCCACAACCAGTCTGCCCACAAATCAATGAGCAATGAGGAGTTTTTTGTCATAAAGTTTTAACTGCTCCATAGTTTTATACTAGAATTTAATCTAATCCAGTTATTATTTTTATCATACTCTCCGTCAAAACTTGTTCAGTATAATAAAACCCTACGAGGCCTAAATGTGTAAGATTAATCCAATTTAGTCCTGTAAGATCGTTTCTATTTAGACTAATATCAATTTTGTCGCTGGTTGTTATAACCTTAATATCCTCACCGTTGTGAAGAACGACGACAACAACGTTAAGGCGTTTAACGTCTAAGTTTTGCCAGCTAATATTAATTCCTTTTATAAGGACGTCACTAACGCCCACAACCCCATCCTTCTCCACATCTTTTAAAGACAGAAATTTCAAATATCATTGTGAACGTGTCTCCTAATTTTCTGCTTGGAAAGAACTGTAATTTTGTAGAAGCTTTTTTTACAACTGTTTCTTTTCTGTGGAGGATGTACTGTTTTTTCCCATACGGCGTTATTTCAATTTCTTTCCGACTATTGTCGTCCGGCATAAGACTTACATGTAAAGGGCCAGAGTTGAATGCTTTTCTGAAACTTTTTTGACGACCAAAAAATGTAAATGGGCTTATGAATTCAAATTTTATGTCCCATTCTAAATATGGTTCTAAGTGCCATTTGAGGTCAGGTTTTCGAACTATTTTATATTCATACTGGCCAACATTATTTGCCTCTAGATTGCGCAGTTGTTCTAGTTTAGGAAACTTTTTGCTGTCGCCAACCTCTTTGCGTTTATAATCACCATCTTTAGTGTACTCAAAACCATACAAAGCGCCTATCTCGCCGTTCTGTTCAAAGTCCGCAACGTCTGCAAGGTCTTTTAATTCTAAAGTTATACACCTCACAGGCGCTAATGTAACTCCCGATTCTTCTGGCCCACGCGACATTATTTTTTAGTATCGTATTATTTTATTTCCAAAACAATGTGCAGTTTATCACATTTTACAACTTTCCCCGCTTTGTCTTTGATTTTTATATTAAATGATCCAACCCTCCCACAAACTAATCCTTTAAACTGTAAATTAGGGAATTGTATAATTTCATAATCGCAATATGCAGCTTTTCCAGATGGAAGAGCTCTCAAAACTGTTGAGGGCCTTCCATCATATAAGTTTTCATCAGTGCTTAGCTCATCCAAATGAACATAGAGTAATGAATGTAATGCAAGATCGAGCGGATTTTCTCCCTCATAAGTAGTTTTGGCTGGTGTAACTCTAAATCTATAATTGTTAGCTGCAAAGCCTAACATTTTAGCTAGCTCTTTATCAAAATAGTAACCTCCTTCTTCTTCAGGCTTGAATGTTAACATTGTTTTCAGATTCGCATTGTTAAGTTTGAGAGTAATGTCAAAGTTACTCATTGCTTCTTTTAGTGAGCAAAACCCGTAATAACCATCAGTATTGTTAACTGGCTAACTTTGGCCCCTGTTTTGTCAACTTTTAGAACCTTATTATTCTCCCTGGCTTCACTTATATTAAACCATACGACTTTGTAAAATATTTCATGAAGTGCGACCGTTTTGCTTCCGCAATTGTTATCAATAGCATGTTCTAAAAACGAAGGACGGTCTTGGGTTGTTATTGTTACAAACATTTTTAAAACAAATTAAAAATGAGTGCATTCAAATATACTGATGCAAAATATTCTGTTGGCCGCACTACAATCTTAAAAATATAGCAACTGATACTCTTGACATTGCTGTGACCCAGACTGCCTCTTTTCATAAAAAGGTGAGTACTCCATTGAAGAGCTATCTTAACCCCCCTATTGAAAACGACCACATCAAGAAAGCGTGGTTTAGTCATCCGATGCAGTTTATCAGAACCAGTTAAACTTTGCTGTGTTTTGCGCATCAACTGGGTGTGGAGTGTCGTATGCTGATCATTTAAATCACCATGATCCTTTGGTGAGGTCAGTGTACAGATTTCATTTCTATTACACCTTCAGACGTATTTTGACTGAACTGCAAGCGCCATTACCAAATGACAAACCATTTAATCCGCTCAGCAACAGAATAGACATGAAGGCTTTTGAAAGGATCTGTAACGAATTCAATATTAACATCAAGACAGGCTTTAGACAAAAGTTGGATCATAATCATGGCCTAGGCGACCTTTATTTTCGGGGCACGCACAGAAAGTATAACTATGACTGGCATCCTCCTTTCAAAACTTTCTTTTCAGGCAAAACTGTTCAGCCTGGGTCCCTACAGCAAGAGCATAAAACAGCATGGGCAACATTTATCTTAGACACTTCTAAGGGCCTAACTAGGGCGGGAATAGAACGAATAAACGACTCTATTCGTACTTACGTTTGGTGTTTGCTAGGGGCGCAAGCACAGGCAAGATCGAGCATAACTGATCCTTCTACTGGCTTTGACGCACAAAAACAATACTTAGCAAATTTAGAGGACGCCATTAATTCTACAGTTGATTTACCTTCAAGTATTCAAAGATACCAACATGTTTTACAATACGCAAGATCGAAAGTAGACTTTGCTGTTGGCACTGGTTTATACATGTTGCCTTCTGACCTTAGGCTCCAGATAGGTACAATAATAAACTATAATAATGAAATTCTTATAGCAGGCAATGAACAGAAGGTTGGGAAAAACGACATAAATTCTGAGCCAGTAATATTACAAACAATAAAAGAACACCCAAGATTAAGTCATCTAATCCCCGAAGTCCAACCCCCCAAAGTCATTGAAGACTCAGCAAAGCTCGCGGGCTCTGTTCGCGATGACCATGAATATGAAAAAGACAGCGCTTGTTCTTGGATTAACTGGCATAGGATTACTTGGTCTTTATCTTACTAAATAGTAACCCAACTATTACAAGAACTAATGCCCATAAGTGCTCGGCCATAAAGCCAACTACTTTGCTTGCAGTAGACAAAAGCCAGCTAACAATACCCCCTAATATACCTGGTAAAGAGTCTATAGTTTTTGGGGGCTAATTTTTTTAAAAAACTCCAAGATGATAAATTTGTTTTTTTACCCTTTGTTTTTTTCAGGCGGAGATAGGCTTTTGGCGGCGGGGCACTGAATTTTGGGGCTCTCCACCACCCCCCTGTAATGCCATTACTGGGTGTATTATTGCAATCCAAAACCGGGTTAAAAACGCTTGTAATGTGACACCTTTTTCTCTAAAAAAAGGGTATTTTTCTGCTAGCTTTGTGTCTTCTTAAAAAATTTTTTTCGTTTATTTTTCTCTTTTTCTTTTCACTTGATTTCCCTTTTAATTTGGTCTCGGTTAGTGTCAGCATTCAGCCCTTGCCGATCTTTCTTGTTCAAGTTTTCTTTTAGTTTTTTGGGTTATTCTTTTTTTAAACACCCGGGCCCCAAAATTTTGGCCCGTCATCAGCCTCAACGAGTTTTTTTTTTTCTCTTTTTATAGCTCATTTTTTTCCCTATTTTTGGGCAAAAATTGTTTGTTAATTCGCCTCAAATTGGTTCTTAAAGCAGGATAAAGGGGCCTTTATTTCTCGCAGGGGTAGCGGGGGAGTCGTGTATGTTTTTTTAACGCTGTTTCTTCTGAAAAACTGGTTTTCTGCTTCTATTACATTTTTTAATTCACCTGCTGTTTGTTTTAAAATTCTTTAATTCCATGTTTTTTTTGGGTTATCTGTTGGGAGTTTTTGCAGTGTTTTTTGGGAAGGGGTTTAGAAACTGCATCCCTTTTAAATTTTTGGGGTCTAGCAATCCCGGGGGCCCGATTTTGACCCTTTCACACTGAGTTTTTTTTTTAATTGAAACTTTTGGGCAAAAAACTTTGATGGGTCTGGTTTAGTTGTAACCGAACAGTTTCCCCTCCTTGATCGTTTCTTTACAAACAAAGCCCATTTTTCAAATTTAAAAATCTTTTTTGGGTCTATAAATTGGGGAGGTTTTTGGGCCCTAAATTTTTGAAAAATGCCCCAACCGTACTTTCTTTTAAAATTCACGCCGCATTGAGAGCGCTGAGCAAATGCCGTGTAAAAAGGGCCCATTTCACTCATACCCGTCTCCGGGGTAAAAAACATCTTTAATCTTCTGCATCTTCAATCCCTTTCCCAGGGTTTTTAAATTTAATTTAAAATTAATTTTTTTTTTTTTGCTTTAAAAAAAATGTCAAAAAGCACATGGTCGATTTTTTGCCCCGCAAAAAGACTGAAAGAACCCTTTGGCGTGGGAAAGGGGAAAAAAGCGGAAATATTACTGTTTTCCCAAAAAATTTCCCCTACTATTGATAGATCAAATTCTTTTCGTCAAATTTCCAGACCTAGGAGCAAATGACTGATTTTGGGGCCCCGGCTCTGCGCGGCTTTTCTTTCAAAATAGCGCTCGTTCAACAACCAAAAACCCAAAAGGAAAAGTTTTACAAAACGGACGGGCAATCGTTAAGGAAAAATTTTATAAAACCCTTTAGGGGCAAAAATATTTTTTTAACAAAAGCAGACCTATTTTTAACCTATTTTGACTATGGCTAACGGGAAAATGAAAGGGCTGACTTTTCGTTTCAAGGGAAAAGAAAATGGGGAAGCACTAAAACATAGAATAGGTGCCGCAAAATACTAAAAAAGGGGGAAAAAATATGTGGCTGTAAATTTTGCGTTTTGGGAATTTGCTTTTTTTTCCCTTCCCCCTTTGATTTTTAGTTGTTAAAAGCGCTTTCACCATACTTTCAAGGAGCATTAAAAAACAGATTTTCATATGAACTAATTTTAATGAATACAAACGGGTTATCAAATCATCAGACACCGAAGGCAAAAATTTCAGCCCCCTTTCTGACATCTCGTTAGGTTTGACGTTTTTAGCAACCCCAATTTAGCAAGGGATTTTAGCAACAATATTGTCAAAAAATTTGCAATATATTTCGAAAGAGGATTTTATCATACAAAATTTTCCTAAAAGCAGGGGAGACACCCCTTTTTAAAAAAATGGAAATTTTTGTTTTGGGGTCTCAGCAAGAACGCTTAAAGGTATTTTATTTCTGTGGGGGAAGATTTAAGAACCATTTAAAAGAGGAAGTGAAAAAATTTTTTTTAAACCAAAATAACCCAAAGTACAATGCTCGATTGAGGGGGTCCTAACCAAATTCCCATGCCCAGGGGCTTAAACCTTTTCATCATTTTGACAAATAAGAAAACTGTTTGGAGGTGGGAGGGGTAGAAATCCAACAGTTGACCCTTTTGGCTAAAAATCTACACCTTCACAGTGTAAGACTTGGGTGATTATTTAAAAACAAAATACGGGTTTTTTGGATTGACCTAAAAGGGCAACGGAGGAAAAATCGCTTCATGGGAAACGGGAGAACGTGAGAGCGTAATTTAAAAATTAAATTGATAAAGAAGAAGAAGTCGATAAACCGCTTAATGTACATTTGTTTTTAATATATGATGCGCAGCTGAATATTGAAAATAACAGATTAAAAGATATACATTACTAAATTATTTTTCATTTTTAAAAAGCATGTCTGTTAAGCATTATCCAAATGTGCCTACAGCGCCGCCAAAAGAAGAGATAGTAGAAACCCCTAACATAAAAGCCTTCAGATTAACAAACATTACACAAATGCAACAAAAACTAGAGCAGGACCTTTCAAAATACAGCAAAACCAAACGAAGGTATTCTGCTGCCTTTAATGCTGTTACATATGTCAATACTGGAGCATCGACTATAAGCGCCCTATCAGCAGGAACGAGTGTTGGTCTCTTAGCAACGGGCATAGGCGCACCCGCAGCTTTACCTCTAGGCGGTTTGTCTTTAGCTCTCGGTGTGTGTTCATTAGCTGTAGTGCTGCTAGCAAAAAATTAAAAACTAAACTCCAAAAGCACACAGCTATGGTTCAACTAATAACGGCTAAACTTAGTTCGTTTAAACTGACAATAAATAAAGCGCTTGTTGACTCAAACATCACGGATGAAGAATTTAATCGTTTACAGGTCGATTTTGATGACTACAAAAGACAAAAGTTTGATCTTCAAAGAAAGGCGAGGGCAAGTTTTCTCAACAGCCAGACGCCGAACAGATAAAAAAGGAATGCTTAAAAAAAGTAAACGAAACATTAAACTCTGTTCTAAACAGCTCACATTAACAATGCCAAAGGGCGTTTATACTTTAGTTTATGAGTCCAAGCGCAAAAAGACCGTTGATATTGGTTCTAATTAAGTATTTTTTTTTTAATTTAAATAAATATTTTGGCTTAGAAAAGAAAGACAGCATGGCTAAGATATATGAAGGACAAGACGAATTGTTTGAAGGAATGCTCGAGAGAGAGCGTTTATCAAGAGCACTGAATGATATTGATTTAGAAGTTATTGACCCAACAAACGTACAGGCAAGTGTTGTTCATGCTATTTCTCAAGTTCCAGGCAAACTAACAATAGACCCGCCAGTTAAAGTAATGTTAGCTGTTTTAATCGACTATGTAACAATAAATGAAGAAAACCTAGAAGTCTGGGTCTCGACTAAACAACAGACTATTCTTTCCTCTAATGACTTAACACCTGGTTGGGCAGACGAACTGCTTACACAGTTTGACGCTGCCGCTGAAGAAGCTAAAATGAGAGGCTCTGGTTGGTCAGAGGGCGAAGTCTTAGAGATTAGATTAAAACAGGCTAAGTATGCACCGATTGTAGGCAAGGCTTACATTCCGCTACCACGGGAGTTGGTTTTAAAGAGAGCAGTTTTAAACATAAAAAATTCAGACAACAAATGTTTCATGTGGTGCGTTCTTGCAAGGCTGCATCATGTCCGCGAACACGCAGAAAGAGTGACTAACTATCGGCAATACGCCAAAGATCTTAACTTCAATGGAATATCCTTTCCTGTTAGTGTAGACCAAATTGATCAGTTTGAAGAACAAAACAAACCAATAACTGTTAATGTATACACATGGGATGAGGAAACAAATTTGGTGCCAATTAAAGTGTCCAAGAACAGTCCAACAATAGGCGAACCAGCCAAAAGTCATGTGGACTTACTCCTAATGTTTTCGCCAGCAGGGCTGCCCCATTACACATTGATACGCACAATGAGCAGATTATTGGCGCATACTTCAAAAAACACTAACATACAGAATTCGTGCTTCCTAACCGGGCTTTTTTCTTTGCCCGGTATCAGGACAGGCAAGCGAAATCTCGCAAGACCTGGACCTCTGCTGTATGACAGCAAACTGCTCCACCGAAACGACAGTAAAATAAAGGGGCCCGCTCTTCAAAATGCCAAGAGCAGGCCTGACCAGTGGCCGTCAGTCTTGTAATGATCTGTCATCGGGGCCCAATGTTATGCCACGGGGACTGGGTCGGCTTGACGGACAGTCTGACAGAAGACACGAAAAACTGCCAGGTCTATGCTCTGACAATCAGACGTGCTGAAATATTTACGTGTCGTAACCGGGATAATTGCTTGACCTGAGGAAAAGCCGTTGGTATACTGCAGGATGTCCGCGTCTTTGGATCTTTAGACGTTGGAATCCCCTGACAGAAAGGACACTTTACAGCCCCTACGAGCCACTGGTTTCAGACTAATGCAAGGTACGGGCTCTCTTTCTGACAATCATTTCGCCAAGATAGCCCAGAGCGACATGGAGGATTTCAACGCAGAGCCTCTTGGCAGATTGTCTCTCCCTTTTCCCGGACTTTGCTCTGCTCAGAAGGCCTCGCGCACTCAAACTGCAAGCATGGAACATCGCCACACTGAAAAAGGGGACATGTTTAAACCCTTTTAAAGTCCCTCCCTAGGTCGTACAAAGAGAGACAGCCTGCGGTTCGAGAAATACCAGGCCAGAAGCCAAGGGGTAACATTCTGAGGCTGATCAATAACTACAGCAGGCTCAACATGAAGAACAATTTTCTTCTCACGAAGAGTCGCCAGTAACTGGAATAGTTCGCCAGACGAGGGGGTCAATGTCCTATCTGTCATGCTCTCTAAAGACAGGCCAGTGCCCGATCTCAGTCCCCTCCAAAGGCAGGCTTGTTGCCAATTTCGGCCTCTCTCCCATTGCAGGTTCCTCAGTAACCATTTCTAAATTGCCACGCATGCGAAAGTTGTGGGCAAGGAACGATGACGTAGCCTTCCACACAGCCCTCAATGACAGTCACGATCAAGGATTAAGTAGAAGGAAGAAAGCAAGAAACCCGAGGAAGTCTTTCGCACCATCCAAGACAAGCTATTAAACCCCCCCCCCCCCCCCCCCCCCTCGCCCAAAGCTTTTAAAGCCATATTCACTCCTCTCGACTTCTATCTTGAATTCCCACACTCCCAAGCCATCATAATATAGTCAGCCCCAGCAGACCATCAAGCACTTCTTTTTAATCAACAACGCCGGCAAGGAGATACGATCACCCCGACGATTAACGACAGAAACACCAGCTCGGTGGCTGAGCAACACAGCGCCACCCAAGCGCACATCCAATTCGCCCTTGATGGCGCGTGGTGGACTCAAAGGACTGATGGCAATCGGCGAAAAGTCCCTACAAGAGGTGAACAGGCTGAGGAGTTGGGAAAGGGGGTGCGGGGGAAGAGGAAGGAATCGGGGGGGATGGGGGGGGGGGGGGGGGGGGGGGGGGGGGGGAGGGGGGGGGGGGGGAGGCGGTTGGAGGTAAAAGGGATAAGACATCACTCATGGGGCCAGAGAACTAATAAATGTCTGTTCTGGGCCACTTGCTCCTCCCCCAAAGTTTTCGGGCGAAAGTGCCCCAGGATTGGCTTTATACGTTCTCTAAAAAGTAAGACTTCAATAACCAAAAATAACGATTATCACAAACAAACATACTGTGTAGGGTTATCCGTTTTCAATATAATTTACAAAAACTTTTCAGATTTTAGTTTTTGCTTAATCCTGTGTTTTCCTGATCGTTTTCAATAACATTTTTCACGCAAACATTCTTCAAAGAGTCTCTGTCTTTCATGTGAAATAACACTACAGTCTTTAACTGTTCTCTAAAGTCTTTTAAAACTGAGTTATATTTTTGAAAAAAATCCACACACTTATCCGAGCATGTCTTCCGCTGAAAGCTAGTTTTGACAAAGTGTTTCTCTTTTTAACTATGTCTCTTTCGCCGAACGTCATCTATAAAAAAATAGTGTTTGCGTTCCTTAAAACAGTCTAAAAAATTTGTTCTAAACACTCACTCAGTTTATTGCTGGGATCAACAAAATATATGTCATCATTGTCCATAAAAAACCTTCTATCATGATATGCTTGTTCCATTTAAGTGTTGGACAGAAAACTACAATATGATTAAAATTATAACGATAAACTTTTTGTAACAGGTCGAGGAAAAATATTGTTTTTCCACAACCAGTCTGCCACAAATAAATTGAGCAATGAGGAGTTTTTGTCATAAAGTTTAACTGCTCCATAGTTTTATACTAAAATTTTTAATCTAATCATTTATTTTTTTTATCATACCTCCGTCAAAACTTGTTCAGTATAATAAAACCCTACGAGGCCTAAATGTGTAAGATTAATCCAATTTAGTCCTGTAAGATCGTTTCTATTTAGACTATATCAATTTTGTCGCTGGTTGTTATAACTTAAAATCCTCCCCGTTGTGAAAAACGACGACAACACGTTAAGGCGTTTAACGTCTAAGTTTTGCCAGCTAATATTAATTCCTTTTTAAGGACGTCACTAACCCCACAACCCCATCCTTCTCCACATCTTTAAAGACAAAAATTTCAATATCATTGTGAACGTGTCTCCAAAATTTTCTGCTTGGAAAGAACTGTAATTTTGTAGAAGCTTTTTTACAACTGTTTCTTTTCTGTGGAGGATGTACTGTTTTTTCCCATACGGCGTTATTTCCAATTTCTTTCCGACTATTGTGCCCGGGCATAAGACTTACATGTAAAGGGCCAGAGTTGAATGTTTTCTGAAACTTTTTTGACGACCAAAAAATGTAAATGGGCTTATGATTCAAATTTTTATTTTCCCATTCTAAATATGGTTCTAAGTGCCATTGAGGTCAGGTTTTCGAACTATTTTATTCAAAACTGGCCAACATTATTGCCTCTAGATTGCGCAGTTGTTTATTTTAGGAAACTTTTTGCTGTGCCAACCTCTTTGGGGTTTATAATCACCATCTTTAGTGTACTCAAAACCATACAAAGCGCCTTCTCGCCTTTCTGTTCAAGTCCGCAACGTCTGCAAGGTCTTTTAATTCTAAAGTTATACACCTCACAGGGCTATGTAACTCCCGATTCTTCTGGCCCACGCGACATTATTTTTTAGTATCGTATTTTTTTATTTCCAAACAATGTGCAGTTTATCACATTTTACAACTTTCCCGCTTTGTCTTTGATTTTATATTAATGATCCAACCCCCCCCAAAAACTAATCCTTTAAACTGAAAATTAGGGAATTGTATAATTTCATAATCGCATATGCAGCTTTTCCAGATGGAAGAGCTCTCAAAACTGTTGAGGGCCTTCCTCATATTAAGTTTTCATCAGTGCTTAGCTCATCCAAATGAACATAGAGTAATGAATGAAAATGCAAGATCGAGCGGATTTTCCCCCTCATAAGTAGTTTTGGGGGTGTAACTCTAATCTATAATTGTTAGTGCAAAGCCTAACATTTTAGCTAGCTCTTTATCAAATAGTAACCTCCCCTTCTTCTCAGGCTTGATGTTAACATTGTTTCAGATTCGCATTGGTTAAGTTTGAGAGTAATGTCAAAGTTACTCATTGCTTCTTTTAGTGAGCAAACCCGTAATAACCATCAGGTATTGTTAACTGGCAAATTTTGGGCCCCCTGTTTTGTCAACTTTTAGAACCTTATTATTCCCCCTGGCTTCATTTATATTAAACCATACGACTTTGTAAAATATTTCATGAAGTGCGCCCGTTTTGTTTCCCGCAATTGTTATCAATAGCATGTTCTAAAAACAAAGGGAAACGGTCTTGGGTTGTTATTGTTACAAACATTTTTAAACAAATTAAAATGAGTGCATTCAAATTACTGATGCAAAATATTCTTTTGGGGCCCGCACTCCCAATCTTAAAAATTAGCAACTGATACTCTTGACATTGCTGTGACCCAGACTGCCTCTTTTCTAAAAAGGTGGTACTCCATTGAAGAGCTATCTTAACCCCCCTATTGAAAACGACCACATCAAGAAGCGTGGTTTAGTCATCCGATGCATTTTTATCAAAACCCAGTTAAACTTTGCTGTGTTTTGCGCATCAAGGGGTTGTGGAGTGTCGTATGCTGATCATTTAAATCACCATGATCCTTTGGTGAGGTCAGTGTACAGATTTCATTTCTATTACACCTTCAGACGTATTTTGACTAAAACTGCAAGCGCCATTACCAAATGACAAACCATTTAATCCGCTCAAAACAGAAAAACATGAAGGCTTTTGAAAGGATCTGAAACGAATTCAATTTTAAACTCAAGACAGGCTTTAGACAAAAGTTGGATCATAATCAGGGCCTAGGCGACCTTTTTTTTTCGGGGCACGCACAGAAAGTATAACTATGATGGCATCCTCCTTTCAAAATTTTCTTTTCAGGCAAACTGTTCAGCCTGGGTCCCTACGCAAGAGCATAAAACAGCATGGGCAACATTTATCTTAGACACTTCAAAGGGCCTAACTAGGGCGGGAATAGAACGAATAAACGACTCTATTCGTACTTACGTTTGGTGTTTGCTAGGGGCGCAAGCACAGGCAAGATCGAGCATAACTGATCCTTCTACTGGCTTTGACGCACAAAAACAATACTTAGCAAATTTAGGGGACGCCATTAATTCTCAGTTGATTTACCTTCAAGTATTCAAGTACCAACATGTTTTACAATACGCAAGATCGAAAGTTGACTTTGCTGTTGGCACTGGTTATAACTGTTGCCTTGACCTTAGGCTCCAGTTTAGGTACAATAATAAACTATAATAATGAATTCTTATAGCAGGCAATGAACAGAAGGTTGGGAAACGACATAAATTCTGGCCAGTAATTTTACAAACAATAAAAGAACACCAGATTAAGTCATCTAATCCGAAGTCCAACCCCCCAAGTCATTGAAGACTCAGCAAAGCTCGCGGGCTCTGTTCGCGATGACCTGAATATGAAAAGACAGCGTTTGTTCTTGGATTAACTGGCAAAAGGATTACTTGGTCTTTATCTTACTAAATAGTAACCCAACTATTACAAGAACTAATGCCCAAAGTGCTCGGCCATAAACCCAACTACTTTGCTTGCAGTAGACAAAAGCCAGCTAACAATACTCCTAATATACCGGGTAAAGAGTCTATAGCTTTACGGCTAATTTTTTTAATAAACTCGCAAGATGATCAAGTTGTTTTTTTACCCATGATTTTTCAGGCGGAGAGGAGGCGATGGCGGCGGGGCACTGAACTTTGCTCTCCACCACCGCCTGTAATAGCCATTACTAGTGTACTTATTGCAAATCCTAAACCCGTTATAACGCTTGCTAATGTGACCCTTGCTCTCTAAACAACGTTCGTATTCTTTCTGCTAGCGTTGTTCTTCTATAAATTTTTTCGATAGTTTCTCTTATTCTGTTCACTTGAGTTCGAAATTTGGTCTCGGTTAGTAGTCAGCACTTCTAGTCTTGCCGATCTTTCTTGTTCAAGATCTTTTAGTCTTTGGGGTTATTCTTTCTAACCCAGGCCCTAAGTTGGCGTCATCGCCTCAACGAGTTTTTCTTTTTCTCTTTTATATGCTCATCTAGTTCACCTAGTTTTGCTAAATTGTTTGTTAATTCGCCTCTATGGTTCTTAAAGCATGATCAAGGGCCTTTATTTCTCGCATGGGTAGCGGTGAGTCGTGTATAGTCTTTAACGCTGTTTCTTCTGAAAAACTGGATTCTGCTTCTTTTAAACATTATTATTCACCTGCTGATTGATTTAAATTCTTTAAGTTCCATGTTTTGCATTTGGTTATCTGTTGGGAGTTCTTGCAGTGTGTTTTGAAGTTTAGCAACTGCATCCTATCTAATTTTGGTCTAGCAATGCCAAGGCGATTTTGTCTTTCACACTGAGTCTTTTTTATAATTGTACTCTTGGCTAAAACTTTGATGGGTCTGGTTTAGTTGTAACCCGAACAGATTCTCCTTGATCGCTCTTTACAAACAATGACCATCTTCTAATTCCAAAATCATTTGGTCTATAAATTCGGGAGGTTCTTGGCTAAACTTTGAAAAATGCCCCAAACCCGTACTTTCTGTTAATTCACGCGCATTGAGAGCGCTGAGCGATGCCGTGTCAAAGGGACCCATTTCACTCATATCGTCTCCAGGGTCAAAACATCTTTAATCTTCTGCATCTTCAATGCCTGCCAGGGTTTTAAAAATTTAAATTAAATTTTTTTTTTTTTGCTTTATAAAAATGTCACAAGCACATGGCTCGATTCTTGACCCGCATAGAAGACTAAAAGAACCCTTTGGCGTGAAGGGAAATAAGCGGACTATTACTGTTCCAAATAATCCATCTATTTTGATGCAGATCAAATTCTTACTGTCAAATTTCCAGACCTAGGAGCAAAGACGTGATTGTGCCAGGCTCTGCGGTCTTACTTTCAAAATAGCGCTCGTTCAACAACAGAACCCAAAAGGACAGTTGTACGAATCTGGGACGGGCAATCGTTAAGAAAATTTTATAAAACTTGAGGGGCAAGAAATATTTTCTTTAACACAATGCAGACATATTTTTAACCTATTCTGATCTATGGCTAACCGGGACTGAAAGGGCTGACTTTGCGTTTCAAGGAATAGAAAATGAAGAAGCACTAAAACATAGAATAGGTCCGCAGATACTAAAGCGGAAAAAAGTATGTGGCTGTAAATTTTGCGTTGGAAATTCGCTTTTCCATTCCTTAGATTTTGAGTTGTTAAAAGCGCATGCACCATACTTTCAAGGAGCATTAAAAGACAGATTGTCTATGAACTAACTTTTAATGAATACAAACGGGTTATCAAATCATCAGACACCGAAGCAAAGTACAGCATTTTTCTGACATCTCGTTAGAGTTTGACGTTGTTAGCCCCCAAATTTTAGCAAGGCAGATTTGAGCAACAATATCAGTCAAAATTAGCAATATATTACGAAAGAGTGATTCATCATACAACAATCCTAGAAGCAGGGCAGACACTATAGGGAAATTTTATTTTTAGCGTTCAGCAAGATCGCTTAAAGGTATTTTATTGCTGTGCAAAGATGAAGAACCATTCAAAAGAGGAAGTGAAAAGTTTTTTAATCCAAAAAAAACCCGAAGTACAAGGGCTCGATTGAGGGCAGTCCTACCAATCATGCTAGCGGGTTTAAAACCCTTATCTTTCATTTTGACGAAATAAGAAAACTGTTTGGAGGTGGGAGGTGTAGAAATCCAACAGTTGACCTTGTGGCTAAGATCTACCCCTTTCACAGTGTAAGACTTGTGATTATTTAACAAAAAAATACGGTTTATGGATTGACCAAAAGGTCAACGGAGGAAAATCGCTACAGGGAAGCGGGAGAACTGTGAGAGCGTAATAACATTCAAATTGATAAAGAGAAGAAGCCGTTTAACCGCTTAATGTACTTTTGTTTTTAATATATGAGGGCGCAGTAAATATTGAAATAACAGATTAAAGATACATTACTAAATTATTTTTCATTTTTAAAAAGCATGTCTGTTAGCATTATCAAATTTTGCCTACAGCGCCGCCAAAAAAGATGAGTAAGAAACCCCTGAAGTAAAAGCCTTCAGATTAACAAACATTACGCAAATGCAACAAAATTTAGAGCAGGACCTTTAAAAATACAGCAAACCAAACGAAGGTATTCTGCTGCCTTTAATGCTGTTACATAGTCAATACTGGAGCATCGACTATAAGTGCTGCTCGGCGGGAAAAAGGGTGTAAGCCTCTTAGCAACAGGCGTAGGTGCACCGGCAGCTTTACCTCTAGGAGGTTTGTCTTTAGCTCTCGGTCTGTGTTCATTAGCTGTAGGTGCTGCTAGCAAAAATTAAAAACTAACTCCAAAGCACACGCTATGGTTCAACTAATAACGGCTAAACTTAGTTCGTTTAAACTGACAATAAATAAAGCGCTTGTTGACTCAAACATCACGGATGAAGAATTTTAATCGTTTACAGGTCGATTTTGATGACTACAAAAGCCCAAAAGTTTGATCTTCAAAGAAAGGCGAGGGCAAGTTTTTTCAACAGCCAGACGCCGAGCAGATAAAAAAGGAATGCTTAAAAAAAGTAAACGAGACATTAAACTCTGTTCTAAACGCTCACATTAACAACACCAAAGGGGTGTTTATACTTTAGTTTATGAGTCCCAGCGCAAAAAGACCGTTGATTTGGTTCTGATTAAGTATTTTTTTTTAATTTAAATAAATTTTTGGCTTAGAAAAGAAGACAGCATGGCTAAGATTATGAAGGACAAGACAAATTTGGTTTGAAGGAATGCTCGAGAGAGAGCGTTTATCAAGAGCACTAAATTGATATTGATTTAGAAGTTTTTGACCCACAAACGTACAGGCAAGCGTTTTTACATGCAATTTCTCAAGTTCCAGGCAAACTAACCAATAGACCGCCAGTTAAAGTAATGTTACTGTTTTAATCGACTATGTAACTTTAAATGAAGAAAATCTAGAAGTCTGGGTCTCGACAACAACAGACTATTCTTTCTCGTAATGACAAAAACCCCGGGGTTGGGCAGACGAACTGCTTACACAGTTTGACGCTGCTGCTGAAGAAGCTAAATGAGAGGCTCTGGTTGGTCAGAGGGCGAAGTCTTAGGATTAGATTAAAACAGGCTAAGTAGCACCGATTGTGGGCAAGCTTACATTCCGCTACCTCGGGAGTTGGTTTTAAAGAGAGCAGTTTTAAACATAAAAATTCAGACAAAAAAATGTTTCATGTGGTGCTTTTCTTGAAAGGCTGCATCATGTTCGCGAACACGCAGAGAGAGTGACTAACTATCGGCAATACGCCAAGATCTTAACTTCAATGGAATATCCTTTCCTGTTAGTGTAGACCAAATGATCAGTTTGAAGAACAAAACAACCCAATAACTGTTATGTATACACTGGGATGAGGAAACAAATTTGGCGCCAATTAAAGTGTCCAAGAACAGTCCACAATAGGCGAACCAGCCAAAGTCATGTGGACTTACTCCTAATGTTTTCGCCAGCGGGGCTGCCCATTACACATTGATACGCACAATGAGCAGATTATTAGCGCATACTTCAAAAACACTAACATACAAGAATTCTGCAGAAATGTTTAAAAAAGAATTCCATCTGTGCAAGCCGCGATTTAACATATAAAAAATTGTAAAAGTTCTGTAGACTGTAAACCAGAACTAACTACGCCCCCGCCCGGATCTAAGTTAGTTTTAAGAACTGGAAACGGCTGCAAACAAGTCCATACGTTGTTTATGCAGACTTTGAATCACTCATTGTTCCTTATGAAGGGCCAGCACCACAAAAACTTCGAAAAACAGTCTTAATGAGTAATCATCAGATTTGTTCATTTGCCTTCATTATTGTTAGGTCGGATGGCGTTTATTCAGAGCCAGAATTATATAGGGACCAGATGCTGCAGAAACATTCTTAAAACGCATGCAGCAAGTGCGCAATGACTGTTCTAATAATCTGAATTTATCTGAAATCATAAATGGCGCCTGAAGACCAACACAGTATGAATCAGCCCCCACTGTTGGATTGCGGTTTAGAGCTAACGCCCAAGAGTGTAAACCCCCCAGTAAGAGACCCTGATCCATTAGTGGAAAGTTCAGAGGAGCAGCACACAGTAAATGCAATCTTCAACTAAAGTTTGAACCAAAGACAGAAGCTGCCCACTTTTTTCATAAAATTGCGAGGGTTACGACCTCATCTTATATTGCAAGCAGTAACCAACGCCTTCAGGGGAGCATGCATTGAACAGTCATCAGAAAAGTACATGTGTTTCACTTAAAAAACATGTCTTTCTAAAGACTCTATGCCCAACCCCATGATGGGTTCATTAGAGTCGCTGGCTATGTCCTTTAAGTCCTGCCCAATAAAAAGAAGAATATTTTGACCAACTCTGTTAGAAAGGGCCCTTTATCCTTATGAGTACATGAACAGTTGGGAAAGGTTTGACGAAGATACCTTCCTCCCAAAGGGCGTTCTTTTCTGTCTTAGGGGGAAAGGACATTAGTGATTCTGATTACCAACTGCTCAAGATGCTTGGCAAAAGTTAGATTGTAAACGATGGGAGACTTCATGCTCCCATTTTAAAGGCTGATGTATTTTTGTTGGCGGACGTTTTTGAAAATACAGAAGACCTGCATGAAACATTATAGCCTGGATCCCGCGCATTATATTTCTGCGCCCGGGTGAGCTGGGGACGCTTTCTTAAAGTTTACTGGAGTACAGATTGATTTATTGTCTGACCTACCAATGATTTAGATGATTGAAAACGGATTGATTTGGGAAATTAGTATGGCGTGCATCATACTGTAAAGCAAAAACAAATACTTGGACGACTATGATCCAATAAAAGGTCTAACCTATTTTTATGTATTTAGATGCAAACAATCTGTATGGTTGGGCTATGGCGCAATCGCTTCCATTACGCAACTTTAAATGTACACAGGTACGAATAATATTCAAAAGGCATTAAAGTGGTTGAACAGTTTTTTAAAGCCCGATCAGCAGCGTGGTTTCATTTTTAGAAGTTGATTTTGAATATCCTCATGAACTCCATGACCTGCATAATGACTATCCATTAGCGCAGAAAATCTAAAGATGGATCCAAGAGAAAACCCCCTAAACTTGTGCCTAATCTTCGGGGCAAAAAAAAATTATGTTGTCATTACAGACTTCTACAAATTTTTTTTAAGACATGGTTTGAAGTTAACAGCTGTTTTATCGTATAATTGCTTTGATCAAGAACAGTTTATGAACCTACATCATGAAGAACACTGACTCAGAACTAATCCACAATGCTTCAGAAAAAGACTTTTTCAAGCTGATGAACCAAAAGCTTTTTTTGAAAAGATATGGAGAATCGCACAAGCGTAAAGATGTTAGATTGGTCACCAGAGAGAATGAAGCAATTAAGCTGACTTCAAAACCTAATTATCAGGACTTTAAAAGATTTCATGATCAGCTTTTTGGCATAATGTGAAAAAAAAGAAAGTCAAATTAGACAAACCTGTATTTTGGGTTTACTGTTTTAGAATTATCAAAGCTTTTGATGTTAGAGTTTCTTTATGACTACTTTAAGCCCTCGTTTCTGAGTCCAGGTACTTTACACAGATACAGATAGTTTTGTTATAGATAAACCTATGAAGACATCTTAAAGACATGGAAATGGAAGTAGCTAAAGGACACGCGGGATGGTATGATACATCTGATTTCCCTAAGATTCGCCTTTGCATTCAATTACTAACAAGAAGGTTTAGGAAAGATGAAGGGTGAATTATCTGGAAAAGGTGATCAAGGGGTATGTGGGTTAAAAATCGAAAATGTTCAGTATTTCGAGCCAGGGGAAAATCATTAAAAAAGCAAAGGGATATCTCGCAGCGTTTTGCAGTCAAAATATCACATGACAACTACAAGAAGCACTGTTTGGCAATTAAGACTTTTCTCATGACAACGTAAAACTGCGATCTAATCTACATGAGATCAACACAACAGTTGTAACAAAGAAGTCGTTAGATAGAACAAACCCCAAAACGGGTGTTGTTAATCCGGAGTTTTCATATGCAATCGGGCACTGGAGGACCGCATAAACAGGGGGTTTTATAATTTTTCATCAACTTTTATTATAAGATCATCATAGCTTCATCCAATTCATTTAAATCTTTTTCATGTTTGCTTGACGAGTTCGAATTTTTTTTATTATTTCAGATATTCTTTTTCCCAATTGGGGGTTTTGGATTGTAGGTGATTGGATGTTTAGCATGCATTGATTTAAACCTCGAAAAAGTTCCTTAATAGCATTACCCCGCATGAAATGATTCCCGTATCATTTTCATGGTCTCTTCCTTTACCATTCTTGTTTTGTTTTTGCGCTTCCTTCTGGCCTTCCATTTTAAACCAAATATGTTACGTAAATTAATTAAAGCGGAACGGTGCTGGCGGGATTATCTGCAGTTCTTCCTTCCAAAAGATCTTTGAGGGTGGCTGGTTTTTGTTGTGTCAGTTTTTCGTAAATAATACACGGGCGGATTCATTTTTTACAATTCTTTTATTTCATATGGGTCAACACTCCAAACTGGATCGGTTGCCCTGATGCGAGTGTCCCCTTTTGCTTCTCCGGTAAATAAAGGTACCTTACTTTCAAACCAAACGGTAATAGTTTTTCTGGGTTTTATGGAGTCTTCAGCAACATTTATTGTTTTTCTTTGATTGCTTGTACTGGTTTTAACCCTTTAATTCTTCATTATTCATTGCGCGCAAAACTGAGGGCAGTCTTCTAACCCATTCTGTGTTGCGAGAGTTGTCAATAAGCTCTCTGTGATACTGGTAGGAGAAAAGTCTTTCGGCTAACTGTTTGTTAAGTTTTCAACTAAAGCCTGTGATCTGTGAACTCCCGGAATGCCTCTTTAATGGTAACTCTGTGTTTTAACATAATTGATTCACTTGGCCTTTAATTCTTTTCCATCATCAACTTGAATCATGCGAGGGTAAATTAAGGGGCCCGTTGGTATATCAGCTGTTTGGGGACAGCAACAGCAGAAGCACTCTTTTTTGTTATGGCTCCGCATCTTTGTATCTTGAAGCCATGTCAATGACTGTGGGGTGCGTACTTAAATCTTTTTCGTCTAATCCTATCAGAGGGTAAAAATAGAAGATCCATTTGATGGGTGTCGTTTTGGGTTGTGTTTACAAAGTGCGGTCTCTGTATTCGTCTAGGGGCAGGTAAATAAATTTGCCAATCGCTTGTTTAGATAACCATTCCCTTTTCTGTTTGTTCACTGACCCCCCCTGCTTGGCTTAGCTTTTTAATTGTGTGATACCTTCATATCCTTTTGGGGAATAATAGATTTTGTTCATTTTTACTCAGCCAATATTATGTGCAACAAAATACACAAAGGTCATACCAACGACAATAACGCGAATTTCTTGCATCTTTTGTTTTCTGATGGTTGATAAAAGTCACTGAATTTTGGTGGGGGGAATGTCTCGATGGTTTGGGCCCGTTACAAGATAATTTCTTTTATTGCTTGATTTAACATTTTTAAATGTGTAAGCTGCATGCCCCTGTTCTTTCAATGTGTCATTATAAAATCTAACTGCTCAAGTCTCTGCTTTTCTAGGGTCCTTGTGCAGCTGTAGTTGCTCCCTAGCTTTGTTTTTGTCTTTTTCTTCGCCGTTTATCCCGTAGTTTACTAAATGCGAAATTACTTCGCTAAAAGCAAGCGCATTAACCACAGCGCCGCCTATCATTATTGCGAGTGAAGCCATTTTTTAATAAAAGTATTTTTTTTCTTACATATTTATATTGTCTGGAATTATTCCCTTTCTTAACTAGAAAATCTTTTGTGGCAACGAAGCTGCAATGATAGCAATTAGCTTTGCTGAATCCTCAAAGTCTAGTTTTCAAGATCTGCTGGTTTAATTCTTAACGGCTTTTACCAAGCATTGAGTATCCTACACTTAGTCCCCCAAAAACAGCAGAATGGTATACAGGGTTTGCAACAGTTTTTCGGTGTTTATTTTTTAAAAATAAAAAAATTTTTAATTTATTAAAAAAAAATGAAAAGCGATGATCTCCTAACGCTACAAGGCAGCCTAACCTTCCGAAATTATGAATGACCAAGTTGATGATCAAGCTATTATGCCCAAAAGGAGAGGCTGTATTCTTTAGCAGCGTGTGGAAAAAAAAAAACAGTTCCCCGGAATGAATTCAGCATAGAAAAAGATTCAACAGATGTGCCGCAAGACATTTTAAAGTATCATAAAAAGGTATGAAACGCGCTAGGGTCTAGAATGGTGAAAAGTGTTGGGCAAAAAGGTTCTTAGTTTGTACACTAACTAGTCAGTAGATTTGCTCCCATTGATCTGAACAAGATCTTACGTATGATTAACGCAAGATCCAGTTTTAAAAAAGTCATTAGAGTCTCTAGGATGTGATCTATACTACAGATTTGGAACATTGTTATCGCCATTAATCATGGGATTAATAACTTTTAATCATATAGATTTTATTTCCCTTCAAATGAACGATCTGGAAAAAACAGCAGAACCAGAAAAAACTGAATCAGGTGGAGAAAGTAACCAAGCCAAAAATCAGCAGAAACGCTGAATCGGTGGAGACCATTAAAAATCCCGGGCGTGTTTGAAGCAGGAAGAAATTTTGCAGAGTGGACAGACAAAAAAATTATGTTACAGAAAATGACTCATCTTGAAAACATAACACCTCCAACCCCCAGAACAAGTTGATTCAATGCCAGCTATAAAAACTCCATGTGATACAAGGGCCCCCCAAAGTCTTCATGGAATATGAACTTAAAACTGTTGCCATTTTTGGCGCCCTTGCTGCTGCTGGGGGCGGTTATTACTGTTATAAAAAAATATAAAGAATGGCAACAGAAACGAAAGCTATCAAAAAATCTGAACCATTAAAAACAGAAAGAGACAACTGCACGCCAAAACCCAATAAAAAAAGCATCATTTTTATCCATTTCAAATGGAATAATATTTTAAATTTTTTAATAAAATAGATCATGGCGTTTATAAAATGATGAAGTCAATAAATAAAGACCTGGAGTCTATAAAAAACCTTTCCATAGACCCGAATTGTAATCAATGCGGTTGCTTCGGATGTAAGACCTTCCTTAAAATCTATGCAGAAAACGCTGAGCAAGACATACTCAACGATGACACGTTTTTTGAGGCGTGTGTGTACTATATTAGAATCTACTATTTAAGATAAAAACTAGCTTGTATTTTTTTGATAATTATAAGATAACTTAATAAGAACTTGTTGTACTTAAAGGATTTACTTAATCAAGAACTTATTAAGAACTTGATCAAGAACTTAATTAAAACTTAATCAAGAATTATTAAGAACTTTTTAAAACTTGGGGCAACTTAATTAAAAAATTAGAAGTAACTTAAGTAAGAACTTGGGGATAAATTGAGAAAGACTTAAGGACAACTTAGAAGTAATTAAGTAAGAACTTAAGAATAACTTGTTAAAACTTAGAAGGACTTGAGTGTGTGCATGCGTGGGTGGGGGGTGGGGCAGGTGGGGGTGGGGGTGTGCATGCGTGGGGGCAGGACAAAACAAACAACAAACACAAACAAAACAAACACAAATTTGACAGTCCGGGGTGGGGGTGGAGGGGCGTGCGTGCGTGGGGTGGGGGTGGGGGGACGTGCCTGCGTGGGGTGGGGGTGGGGGGACGTGCGTGTGTGGGGTGGGGGTGGGGGGATGTGCGTGTGTGGGGTGGGGTGGGGGATGTGCGTGTGTGTGCGGCAGCCAAAAAAGTTAAGCAGGACGTTGAAGCGAAGAGTGAAGCCCGTAATCACAGCAATATATACAAAGTCATGAAGTGCTTTGGGGGAAATTCAAGGCGTCAACTCTAAACAAACCCGACCGCTCCTGCATTAGCGTATCTAAAATAGATCTTACGTCAGTGGTAGGCCTGCAGTGGTCTTACAGCGCGCGCATGTTGGGTAAAGCAGCCAACTCTAACAACCCCGACCGCTCCTGCAGGAGCGGTATCTAAAAATAGATCTTACGTCAGTGAAGAAACGGCTTGCCCCTGTGACCTTGGCCGCTCTAGGGTGGAGCGTTAGTTCTCTGATCGCTTGCCTAGTTTGCTGTGCCCCCCTTTTCTCAACCGGGCTTGCAACTGGGTTACAGCATTTATATTTAAGATAGTGCTAGCCACACACTACTCCTCTCCATACTGGTAGATGTACTAAGGTCTTGCCTACCCCTATCTTTGTTTGTTTGGGCCCCGAAAATTCGAAATCGCCATTCAGTGCATAAGGGCACACTTAAAGGCAGATGAACTGGTTAGAATTAAAAAAGTAGAAAAGTATACACATCTAATACACAGATCAGCTTGCCCCATAAACACTGAACTGTAGTTAACATCAATCAAGTTAATACAAACTGAGAACATTTTTATTGGGAGGAACAGCAAAAAGTTTTAAATATAAGTTTTTTTACCGTGTTTACCTCCGCCTTAAGAAATAAACGCCATGGTTTTTTAAAAAATGGCTTTAGCCGTCTCAAGCCAGCTCCCAAAAAATCAACGCGTTGATGGTTTGTTTTGCTTCGGCCAACTTTCAACAATGCAGCGCCATTTATTAAATAAGAAACCTCTCATCAATAGACGAACAGTATTAAAAACTAGCTACATCTTTTTTCATTTTCCCTTTAACCAACAAACTCTCCCGGTTACAACATGCTTCGCCTACAGTTAAGCGCAATAAAGAACAGAGAAAAAAGGCGGCTCTCGCTGTATAGCGAGGAACGTGTTTTGCAACACCGCTGTGCAGGCAGACATGTGAATGTTGGCTTGCCTTCACTGACTGGGCTCAACTAAATTTTTTCAACAAATACTCTAACATGCAGTTAAAGTAAAACTTATGGCCTCGAATAACAAAACCCGTTCTTCAGTAACGTTTTAGCCATTTTAAAATAACACAATTAAAACACAGTGGTCACAACAGAGCGCCCACGAAACACACAGCCTTCTTGAGTAGTGGCTTAAACAACCCAAAGCAGCCCCAGTCGTGCCACGACGACAGCCCCGATCTGATGTGACGACGTGGCAATGTGGTGTGAAACAGCTGCTGATTGGCTAGGCTGTGACAGCGAGCAGTGTAGGAGGGGGGGAAAAGGGGTGGAGGAGGTGCGGCAGTATTGATTTTTTGGCCTGTGTGTGGGGTGTGTTGTTTCTCTGTGTGTGCAGGTGTCCGTGTTAGTTTGCGTGGGTGTGTGGTGGTGTTTTGTGTGTGTGAGAGAGAGAGAGAGGGAGAGAGAAGAGAGAGAGAAGAGAGAGAGAGAGAGAGAGAAAGTGTCTGTGTGTGTTAGTGTTCGTGTTAGTGTGTGTGTCCCGCCTCTCTGTCTGTCTGTCTCTTTTCTCTGCTGTCTGTCTGTCTGTCTTGTTCTGAGGGCAACTTAACTTTGTCAGGGCTTCCCACGCTGCCCAAATTTAAAATCCGCGAAGTATCGGATAGCCTGGTGCACCCACCGTGTATATGGGCGC
>CM031602.1:4370274-4372774 GCA_018398815.1 Conus ventricosus
TTTCTGATATACCTGATGTCAGTTTCTGATATACCTGATGTCAGTTTCTGATACACCTGTGGACTACTGTAATTCCGAAAATTGAAATTATCTAAAAGCTCTTCCATGAATTGGATCAGACTGATTATGTTTAGTTGTTTTATCAATCGCATGATTAAGACTGGGATGCCTTACTCTACACCAAGCACCCAAGCAAGCACTCCCGTCCTGTGTCATTCAACATGGGTTTAAGAGAAGCCAGCAACTACCACGATAGGCAGACGGAACCCTTTCAACAAACAGCCAAAGTTCTGAGCAAAACAGCGAGTAGTTTCGTAATTTAGATAGATTAAAAAAACTTTCCTAACAGTAAACAGGATGAAAATCACAATTAACACAATGAAAACATATCAACTAAAAATCATAAAGCAACGGTATCCTCACAAACACATTGAAAAATATAACACGAGTCGACCAAGTTAAAGGTGTAAAAAGAGGAACATCAAAGTGCTTCACGGGGGTTTCATCGTAATTCAAACACGTCGCCAGTCACAATTTTTCCTAATCAAGCTTTAGCTAGGATTATAAAAGTATGCCGAGCCAGGTATTTTCATTACGCACGCACGCACGCACGCACACACACACACACACACACACACACACACACACACACACACACACACACACACACACACACACACCACAAGCACACAAACTCTTACACAAATGAGCGCGCGCGTACACACATACAGAGAAACACACACAGACAGACACACACACACACACACACACACACACACACACACACACACACACACACACACACACACACGCACACACACACACACACACACACTCTCTCTCTCTCTCTCTCTCTCTCTCTCTCTCTCTCTCTCTCTCACCTCAAACACGCATGCACACGCACACTTACTCTCACACAAACGCACGCACACATGCACATTTACACACACACACACACACACCACACACACACACACACACACACACACACCCCGGAAGCATGCATGAGAGAGAGAGAGAGAGAGAGAGAGAGAGAGAGAGAGAGAGAGAGAGAGAGAGAGAGAGAAGAGAGAGAGAGGAAAGACGCTGAGTTGACATGCCACTGAAGACAGATCATCGCTCGCCATCGGCTGTCTTCCCACTCCTCATCCATCACATTACACACCCACCGGTCCCTCCTCACACTTGTGTCGTCAGCAGCTGCAGCCTTCTTCAGCCGATGTATGACAGGCCACAGACATCACCTGATGGAAACCTCCGCCTTTGTTTTTCAGAGCCTTTGTCTGTCATAAGAGGAGCACCTTCTTTGGGATGGTTGTAGTTGTAACATGCTGTTGGTATTTCCGTGACACCCCCCTTCTCATCTCGTTGGTATGGAAATCCCCACTCCAGCATCCCACCTGCTACTCCCGTTCCCGCCCCCGTTTCCCTTACCCCTCCCCCCATCCCTCGTGCATCACCTCCAGCTCATCCCATCATCATCGTCATCGTCATCGTCCGACGTCGTCGTCGTCATCATCATCATCAGCAGCAGCAGCAGCAGCAGTAGCATCGTCATTATCATCATCATCATCATCATCATCATCATCATCATCATCATCATCATCATGAGCATGGTCAGTTTGTCATCATCATCATCATCATCATCATCATCATCATCAACGTCATCAGTCTCACTCTCAAACTAAACCCGTACTGACAGGGGGTTAAATCAACTAAATTCTTCGACGATTTTGTTTGTTTGTTTTTGATTGCCGTTAAATTTGATGTCTGGGTTTTCATCGTACTTTTTCCATTTGTTGTGAGTTTGCTTTTGTTTTTGCTTTTTCCTGATTTGTTTTATTCTGTGTATAATTCTTTTCTTTGCACTTTGCTGTCGGCCTGGCTTTGTTTTGTTTATCTGTCTGATTTGTTTTGTTGTGTACATAATTCTTTTCTTTGTTACTTTGTCATTCATAGTATAATATTCGGGCAGCACGGTTGTGGTCGGCCGAGTCATTTCGTGTGGAAATCAATCAACTGGACGGTTGAAAACTGGCATTGTGCATTCGCTGCGCCTACAGAATTTCGATTCTATTTCTCTCTTCCGCAAAGTTAAAACAAGATTTGTTCAGCTTTGTTCACTGCATATCACTGTGGGGAGGGGGGGGGGGGGGGGGGGGGGGGGGGGGAGGAGGGCGGAGGGGCGGGGGAGGGGGGGGGGGGGGGAGGGCGGGGGGCGGGGGAGGGGACCACTGAGATAATGATAAAGAAGTCTTCTTTTTTCATTGGTTCATTTCCTTTTTCCCTTTGGGGTGGGGATGAGGGTGTGGGTGAAGGTTGGAGTATTGTGACGGCGGGGGGGGAGGTAGGGGTGGGTTGGGGAAGAGGCAGGGAATGGTGGGGGCACACTTGGCAGTGTAGATTGGATGTTCTCTGTTACATACGAATCACGTTAGCTCCGGTTGAAAAAAGTTGATGAGTTCGTGGGGAATCTGTGCCCCGTTACCCCCATAGTCCT
>CM031602.1:4377774-4390274 GCA_018398815.1 Conus ventricosus
CTTGTGAATCGAACCCATGTGGTCCCCCCCAATATGTCCCCTGCATTTTCCATGAAAATTGAAATGTAGCCCCCGGGCCAAAAATTACCTGCATTTTCCTTGAAAATGTATGTAGCCCCCCCCCGCCAATATTTTCCCTTGTTTTTTCCAGGGAAAAATGAAATGTATCCCCCCCAATATTTTCCTTTGGCATTTCCTTTTAAAAATGTATGTCGTCCCCGCCAATATTTTCCTGCATTTCCTTAAAGGTATGTACCCCCGCCAAAAAGTTCCTGCAGTTCCATGAAAATTGTATGGATTTCCCCCCCCAATTTACCCCCATTTCCCAGTAAAAGGTATGCAGGTTGATGAAAAAAGGGGTATCTATTTCCAGTGCGTTAAATTTTTTTTTCTTAAATTTTGTTGTTTTTGGGTTTTTTCTTTTTCTTTTTGCCACAAAAATGGTCAAATTTGGGTGAAAATAAGCATTTCAGTGCGGTTTTAAATTCCGAACACAGAGAGAGAGGAGAGAGAGAGAGAGAGAGAGAGAAAAAGAGAGAGAAGAGGAGAGAAAAGAAAAGAGAGAAGGACTTTAAATGAAGTGGGTTTCCGATCTTTGGAGTCACTTCATTTTCCCAATTAATTTCCCACACTAAAAAAATCTAACAAAGGTTTTTTTTTTTAAAAAAGCCTTCAAACTCTTTGAAAAAAAATTTTTTTGCATTTCCCTGCAAAAAAAAAATGCCCAATGCTTTTTGGATAAAAAAAATTTCTATCAGAGAAAAAAGGAAGGTTTGGGTATAAATTTTCCTTTGCCGCACCAACACCCCAAATTTTCAATAAAAGGGCAGCTGTGAAACCGGTGCTTTCCCTATTTTTAACCACACCCACGAACACAAACACACACACCCCCCAAGACCAAAAGACCACGAGAAACACATAGACAGACACAGACACAGCCAGACAACCCCTTCCCCCCCCCCAAAACAAAAACTTTTTTGTGGAGACCCTCTCCCCCTCCCCTTTCACTCCCTCCTTCTCTCTTTTGAAATGGGTGTGGGGTCCCTGCGTCCCTGCGGTGTGTGTGTGTGGTGGGGGGGGGGGGGGGGGGGGGGGGGGGGTCGTTTGTGTAGTGCGGTTTGGCGCGTTGGGGGCATGTGTGTTTTTTGTGGAAAACCCTTTAAAAGGGAAATCCATTTCTCGCTATCTTCCTATTTCCCAAAAGGATACAATTCACCCAAAAAACATTTTTCATTTTTTTTTCATTTTGTATCTAAACACTAAAAACTGATGGGCTGCATCTTTTTGGGGAGGGAGTTTTTTTAAAAAAAAAAACAATTACAACAAAAACCCAAAATTTAAAGGGCGATTTTTCCAGGAAATTCGCTACATAAAGGAAAATACCCGGGGCGAAAGAAAGAAAGAAATTTTTTCAAAATTTCCAACTTTTCTGAATGAACCTCCTGACAAAAGATTTTCACGCCCGGTAAGGGCAGAAACAAACACAAGAACAAAAAAGGCCGATATTGACTCACCCCCGGATACTTTAAACATTATCCCGGGGTTAAACAGGTACTAACTTCAAACAAAAGTTATCTCCCGTGGGTGGATCTTCTTTTTTGGGCTCCCGGCTTTTAAGGGGCTTTTAAAAAACCCATCCTTTGGGCCCCCAAGGTCAAGAGGGCTTTTTATAACGATCCTTTTTCACCCCAGGTTAAAAAGGCTTTAAAAAACGATCCTTTGGGACCAGGCAAGTCGGGGTTGGGGTTTTGGGCCGTCCACCCGTAAAATACAGCAAGGGTGGGAAAACAAGTGCAAAATGCCCGGCCCCTTTTGGTCTCCCCCCCCCCTTCTCTCCCCCCAAACCCCCCCAAACCCCCCCCCCCCGGCCCCCCCCCCCCCCCCCCCCCCCCAACCCCCCAAGCCCCCAAAACAAGGGCCCCCAAAACCCCCCCCCCCCCCCCCCCCTCCCTTTCTTTTCTTCCGCACAAGAAAACCCCGGGCTTTTCCCCAATTGGGTTCCTTTATAGGCCTTTTAGTTTGGCCCCAATTCCTTTTTTTCAGGGTATTATAAACAATTTCAAAGATAGTTGAAAATTGCTGGGGGTTCAGGGTATTAAACCCAAAAAGGGAAATGGGCCCCAAGAAAGCAAAAGGGTTTTTTTTATTTTTTAAACTCTTTTTCAGAAACTAATTGTCGGGTTTTTTTAAAAAAAAAATTTTTTTTTTGGGAAAATAAATTTTTCCCTGGGGAAAATTTTTTTCCCTTTTAAAGGGGAAACTTCCAAGACGGGTCTGCAGAACGTGAAACCTGTTTTCTGACAAATCGCAAACCAGCGAGCAAGAAACCTGTTTTAAAAAAGCAGTTGAACTTTTTTTTAAAATTCTATCACCAACAGAAAACTGCATAAAGCACAAAATCATTTTAACCCGCTTATTCACTTGGAAAAACCCAACCCCATTGTGTTAAATGGCCCGGGGTCCCCAACAGAAATAAAAAAAAAAAAACACACGGCGGCTGTAATGAAAAAAAAAGCAAGTCAATAAACCCCCTTTTGGGAAAGAATTTTTTAAATTTAGGACACTTTTTCTACCCCGGGGGGATCGTTGTGGATTTTGTTGGCATCTCAAAGTTAACTAATTCGGGGAAGACTCAACGTTTTAAAATTTTTAAAAAGCTTTCATTCTTGAACTGTTCCTTATTTTTAAAAATCATAATTTAAGGGGCCCGGGGGGTTTTTTCAAAAACAACCCCAAATGGAAACCCCCCCCCCCCACCCCACCCCCCCCCCTCTCTCTTTTTCTCCTCCTCCTCTCTCTCTCTCTCTCCTCCTCTCCCTTTTCTTTCCTCTTTTTCCCTTTTTCTCTGTCTCTCATGAAAGGAAGATATGCATTAATCTGAACATCCCTCCCACAACTTTTCTTGCATTACAAGTGCTCAAGGAGCTTTTTTGCATTTTAATCCATTTTTTACAGCACATCATTCCATTCCTTTTTTCCCCGAAGGGGCAGAGGAAACACTAAAAATTTACAAAGAAATTTGGGGAAGGGGGGGGGGGGGGGGGGGGGGGGGGGGGGGGGGGGGGGGGGGGGGGGGGGGGGGGGGGGGGGGGGGGGGGGGGGGGGGGGGGGGGGGGGGGGGGGGGGGGGGGGGGGGGGGGGGGGGGGGGGGGGGGGGGGGGGGGGGGGGAGAGAAAGGGGGTTTGGGGGTGGATGGGGCAAAGGAAAAAGTGTTGATTTTTGTTTTCTATCCCCAAACACACACACTCCACAAAAACCCAACAAAACCAAAAAACCACACACACCAAAAACCCCCCACACAACAACAACCCCCGCACTGCGCATTAACACACAAAAAACACACACCCAAAAACACACACACACACACACAAAACACAACCCCCCAACCCCCACACCGGGGCCCACACACACACACACACACAAAACACACACACACCACACACCGCAACCCCGCAACCGCACGCAACGCAGCACGCCGGGACGCACCCCACGCACGGGACGCACGCACGCACGCACGCACACAAAAACAAAAACACACACAACCACACACACACACTTTTAGGGAAAGAAAAAAAATAAAACAGTCATTTCACCTCTACCGATCTCTTCCAGCAAGACGGACAGGGGGCTGTCGGGAAAGTCCAAAACGCTCTTTTCCTTTTCGGGTTTTTTTTCAGTCTCCAATTTTACAAACCCGTAATGTTTGACTGAAGTGAAAACAAACTCTGTCGTTGGGCGGCCATCTGGGAACAGTGTTTTGGCGCATTTTCAAAGCTTGTTTATTGTCAGGGTTTGGGCGTGACGAAGACTTTTTTGTCGCATTTCAGGAAAGTCTTTTTTTCTTTTTGGGTTTTTAAAATCGTTACAGTGCAAAATATAGATTTAATAATATAGGGTAGATAAAAGAGAGAGAGAGAGGGGAAAAAGGGGGAGAGGGAGAGGTGTGTGTGTGTGTGTGTGGTGTGGGGGGTTTTGTGTGTGTTTTGTGGGGGTTTGTGTGTGGTGTGGGGTGCGTGTTTCGCGAAGGGGGCGTTTTCGAAATCCTTCCCCCTCTCCTCCTTTCCTCCTTCTTTTCTCTCATTTTCTCTCCTTTTCTCTCTCTCTCTCTCCCCGAAATTTCACGGGTCTATTTCTTCTTGAGTGTTGAAAAATCATTACTGTGCACTTTAGTGTGTGTGTGTGTGTGTGTGTGTGTGTTGTGTTGTGTGTGTGTGTGTGTGTGTGTGTAAAGTGTGTGTGGGGTGGGTGGTGTGTGTAAAGGTTTTTTATAACGTGAAAGAAAAAAATATAAGAATGGCCGAAAATGATTCGCACTAAATCGAAATGGGTACCCGAGGGGATTGTTTCTCTTCATGTAAGCACAACGTGTTTAAAAACTGAAAAATGGGCATAAAATTTTAATATATATAATAGAAATATTTATATATATTATATATATAATATATATATATATATAATATAAAATTGTTAAGGGAAAATTTTTTTTTTTAAAAAGAAATATTAAAATCAATTTTTTAAGAATATTTTTTTAAAAAAAAAGAAATATTAAAAAAAAAATTTTTTAAAACTTTTATTTTTTAAAAAAATTTTTAACAGTGTTTCTTCCCCCAAGGGGTTAAACAACCTTTAAGGGTTTTTTTTAAAAAACCCTTTAATTGTTCATAGCTTAAAATTAAATAAAATATATATATATTTTAAAAATAAATATTTTATTTTAAGTTAATTTAAAACACACCACCTTTTCTGGATAGCATTCTTCTTAAAACCGAAAAGGGAGAGGAGTCAAGTTACCAAATTTTTCCCCCGGGCACTGAGGAGAAAAACCCCCCAAGTTTTCGAAAAATGGAAAATGAAACCAGGAGTATAAGTTTGTGAGTTTTTCCCTCCCTAAATTTTAACATAAAAACTTCCGAAGGCTTTATTTTTTAAAGCTTTAAATTTTTTTTTAAATTCCCCATTCACCCTCCCAAAACAACACTACTAGTTTTGGTAAATTAACTAAACCCCCCGGGAAATAAAAAGCTTATCTCCCCCTATGTCTTCAAATTTTAAGACATAAGAGCAAGCTTTTTTTATAATTGAATATTACTTTGCATCCCTTTTCAACACGGGAACTGCTCTGGGAAGTTTCTGGAAGGGTGCTTTGGGTTTTCTTTTTCCTTTGAATTTATTAGGGCCCAAAATAAAATATAAATTTTAAGGGGGGTCGTTTTACGTGGGTTGGGGAAACAATCTGATGTCATGGGGTTGGGAAAAAACAAAGTTATGAAGGGGAAAAAAGATTTTTCCCCCGTGACTTTTGGGTTACAAATAAACCGGGAAATAACAATAAACCCTCGAAAAAAAGATCATCTGACCCCCCAGTTCGTTCTCTCTCTTTTCTCTCTCCCCTTTCCCTCTCTCGTCTCCTCTCTTCTCCGTCACCTCTCCCTCCGCTCTCTCTGCCCCACCCTCATCTCTTTCCTTCCCCTCTCTGCCCCTTCTTCCATCTTTCCTCTCCTCCAAATTTTTTCCCCTTTCCCTCTTCTCGTGGTTGGGGTCTCTAACCCTCTCCTCCCCCCTTTTGTACTCTCACTCCTTTTCCAACCCCCTCCAGGCTCTCCCCTTTTCCTCCCTCCCCCTTTCTTTTTCCCCCTCCCTCCTCTCCGTTTTTACCCCCTTCTCGAGACCCGTGGGGGGGCCCAGGGGGCCCCCTTCCTTGGGTTTGCCCCTCTTTCCTCCTTCCTCCCCCTCCCTTCCCCCCCCTTCCCCCTTCCCCCCCCCTCCCCGCATGCCCCCTTCCGCCTGGCGGCTCCCCCTTTTCCCCCTCCTTTTTAAAACCTTTGTTGTGTTTCGGGGCCCATTTTCTTCCCTTTCTTCCCCAAACCAAAAACTTCCCCCCCCCCCGGCCCCCCAGGCCCCCCCCCCCTTTCCCCCCCTTTGGGGGTTTTTTTAAAACCCCCCGGGCCCCCCATTTCCCCCGGTTTGCCCCCCCCTTCCTTTTCCCCCCGGGTTTCCTTCCCATTCTTCTTTTTTCCTTTTTAATTTCCCTTTTTCCCCCCCCCCTTTCCCGCCGGCCCCGGGGTCCCGGTTTTTTCCCCCGGTTTTTCCCCCCCCCCCTTTTTTTTTTCCCTTCCCCCCATTTGGGTTTTCCTCCCCCTTGGGCCTCTTCTTACTGGGCTCTTTTCCCGGCCCGCCCCACCCCCGCTTTTCCCTTTTTCGGGCGGAAAACCCCCCTTTTCCCGGGGCCAAAAAATTTTCCCCCCCCCGGGCCTTTTTTTCGGTTTTTTTGGGGCCTTCCGGCCCCGTCCCAGGCCCCCCTGAAACCCCCCCCCTTTCCCACCCCCCGGAGCCCGGAACCCCCAAATTTTGGGTTTTAAAAATTGGATGCCCCGTTTCCCGCTCCCTTTTTCCCCTTGGGAAAGGCCTCCCTTTTCCCTTGCCCCATTTTTCCCTTTGTTTACCAAAAAATCCCGGGGCCCCTTTCCTTTGTTTTCGCCCCGGCCTTAATTTAGCCGTCCCAATCCTTGGGGGTTTTCTCCCCCCAGGCCCTGGCTCGGGCCCCCAAGGGTGGGGAAAAAAAAAAAAGGGGGAAAAGGGAGCAGAACCCTTTCCCGGAAGGCAATGAACCCTTCCCCCAACCCCCCTAAGTTCCCCTTCCCCCCAAACATTGGCCCCTTTAATAAGGGGGTTTTTTTCCCCCTTCCCAAAAAACCCCTTTTGGTGGGGGGCCAGGGGTTTCCCTTTCCAGATTTTTTTTCTGAGGCCCAAATTAAAAATTCCCCTTCCAAAACCCAAACGTCCAAAACCAACACCGGGGGAAAAACCAAAAAGGGCCCTTCCCGTGGGTTTGGTTTTTTTAAAATTCAAAAAAATAAAAGGAAAAATTTCCTCCCCCCGGGGGTTCCCCCGAAAAAGGGGGAGTAAAAATTTTTAACCCTTTTTGGGTCCCCCTGGGGAAACCAAAAGGTTTTGAAAATGGAAAATGGGAATTTTTATGTTTTGGGGGAAATTTTCCCTTCCCCTTTTGGAGAAGTTCCCCCCAGGGCAAAGTGGGATTTGAAGACTCATCGATGACAGGGAGCGGCCCGCATCACACAGATAAGACGTTTGGAAGACCCCAAGGGCCCGGGATTTTAAAACCCCAGTGCCAAGGAATCCCCGCTTTTTGGTTCGGATGAGGAATTTTCCAAAAGGGCCCTTTCCCCGATGGCCGAGGCCGAAAACCCCCGAAACTAACCCCAAACCCGCCACGGGGCAAAAAGAAACTGGGGGGAAAATTGGGAGAAACTGGGTGCAAAAAAACGTCCAAAAGAGACTCGATGCACGGACGATAGGGAAAAGCAAACCCCGGGAACAAAAAGAAAAACTGCCACCTATGGGGACATTGGGGTTTTCAAATATCGGGGAGGGGTTCCCCCCGTGGGGTCATGGTTAAAAAAAAAGCGGGGAGTCAAAATTTAAAATAAAAAAAAGAGGGATTTCCAGAGGGTCCTGGGTTCGAAAAACCCGCCTTGGGGTCGTCCCAAGATGGGGGAAAAAAAAAAGGGGGAAACAGAGGGGCAAATCCGGAGGGGGGGGATCAACCTTTTGGGGAAAAACCCCCCTAAATGGCCCCAAAATGGGGGGAAAAATTGTTGAAAAAGGGGGGTTTTTCCTTTTGGGCCCCGTGGTTAAAAGGGTCATTAATGATGGGATTGGGGGTTAATCCAATTTCTTCCCGGGGAAAAAAAGGGGGGCGGACTCCGGGAAAACCGGGGGAACCCCAATGGGAAAAGGACAAGAAAACCCAAGGGGGCCCTCTGGGGCCCCCCTCCCCACCCCGTTGGCCTTCACTGTTGGGGGTAAAAAATTAAAGGAAAAAAAAAAAAAAAAAAAGAAAAGGAAAAAAAAGGGGGACCGAAAAAAAAAAAAAAAAAAAAAGAGGGAAAAAGGAAAGGGGGGAGGAAAAAAAAAGAAAAAAAAAGGAAAAAAAAAAATGAAAAAAAAAAGGGGGGGAAACAGGGGGAAAAAAGGGTTTTTCCCCCCTTTTAGGTTTTTCCGGAAAAAAGGGGGGGGGTTTAAGAATCCTTTTGTGGCCCAAACACGACTGCAAATCCAAAAACGGCGGGGAACCCGGAAAAAACCCCAAAAAAAAATTTCCAATTTTTGTCTGGTGGGAAAGGTTTTTCAACCCCCAACCCGGGCCCCGAAAAATTCCAACCCCGACAAAAGAAAAGGGATTGGAAAAAACATCAAAAAAGCCCCAAAAACGGCTCTTGGGACGGATAAAAGGGAAGACCGGCCCGGGAAAAAAAAGGCCCAAGGACACCCCGCTGGGGGCATGAGGAAAATTTAAAAAGGGGCCCTGTGGGGCCCGGGGAAAAGCATCAAATTGGACGAAAAGAAATGAAAAAGGGAAAATGGGGAAAAGCCAAATCGTCCCAAAAATGGGGCAAAAAAAAGGGGAAAAGGGGGATCCCGGAACAAAACCTTCCTAGCCAAATTAAGGGATGGGGGAAAAATTGTCAAAAGGGGGTTCCCCCTGTTTAGGCTCTTGGTTCCAACCCCCGATCCCCCTTTTTTTAAAAAAGGATGTCCCAAGGGTGCCCTTTTTTTCCGGGGAAAAGGGGCCAGCCGGTTTCCCAAAAAAGGGGAAAAAATGGGCCCCAAAACCCGAAAAAAAAACCCCCCGGGCTGAACCCGGGGTGGCCCCCCCCCCCAAAATTGGGTTTAAAAATAAAAGGGGGAAAAATTTCTTAAGGGGTTTCTCCCGGGGGGGAAATTCGGGCCCCCGGTGCCCAAAGCTATCCCGATTTTTCCCTATTCCAAAGGGCCCAAATTTTAAACCCTTTTTTTTAAAAATTTTTTTTCCCCCCCTTCAAAAACCCATCAAAATTGGTTTGTTGTAAAAATCATCTAATGAGAATTTGAAGCTACTCTTTGCCCCCTCCCCCAATTTTTTAAAAAAATAACATTTAAGGGGCAAGCCTTTTTTTAAATTCAAAAGGTTTTCCCGGTCTTGCCACCAAGGCCCGCTCAAAAGGGTGCCTGGAAAAAGGTGGCGGGGGGGAAAATTAATTTTAAAAATTAGGAATCATAGGGGGAAAAAAAATAAAAAATAATATTAAATTTTATAAATATCATTTTATTTAAAATATTTAATTTTGGGAAAATTTACCATGTTTTCCCCATTGGGGGGGGGTTTCCTTTTTCCCAAATTTTTAAAAAAAAATGGGGAAAAAAAAAGGGGGAGAGAGGGAACCGGGCGAAGTTTGGTGGTGTGGGTGGCCGCCCCCGCCCTTGGGTGTCGTGGTGGGGGCCCCCCACCCCCCGTTGGTTTGGGGGGGTTTTGGGTTCTTTGTGGTTGTGGGGGTTTGTTTTTGTTTGGTGAAGAGGGAGGAGAAGAGAGAAAAGAAGAAAGGGTTGTTTTAAGGGGTTATTTAAGGGAAGGGAAAGAAGGGGATTTTGGGTTTCCAAAGGGAAAAAAACAAACAAAAGAAAAGACCAAAGGTTTCAAATTGGGCAAAGGGGGGGAGGGACACCAAGGGCAAACCCAATGTCTGTAAAATGGAAAAGGGGGGGGCCGGGGCCCCCTTGGAAATTTATTTTTTTAAAAAGTGAAAAGGGGGAAAATTTTAAAAAAAATATTAAAGGTTAATTATTTATAATTTATTATGAAAAATTTTTTAAAAAAGAGCAAGCTTTGTTATAATTCATTGTCTTGCAGTCATGCAAACCAAGCTGCCGTAATTGCTGGAACGGTGCGCGTACTTCCTTGAATTATTGTTATATATAATAATATTAATTAGTAATATAAAATATATTATTTTATTATTATATATATATTATTATGATATATCTTACCTATGTCTTCTCTTCTCTCTCTCTCTCTTTAAATATTAGATATATATATATATATAGGAGAGAGAGAGAGGAGAGAGATGGAGAGAGAGAGAGGACGCGCGCGCATGTGTGTGTGCGTGTGTGTGTGTGCCGCGCGCGCGTGTGCGTGTGCGTCGTGCATGCGCACGTGCGTCGTGTGTGGTAGCGAGTTTGTGTGTGGTGCGTGTTGAGTGTGGTGGTGTGTGTGTGTGTGTGTGTGTGTGTGGGAGAAGAGAGAAGAGAGAGAGAGAGAGAGAGAGAGAGAGAGAGAGTTGTCATAAGCTCGTTTTATATGTGCTAAGAAAGAGGGGATGGGTTGGGGTTTGGGGGCAGAGAGAGAGAGAGGGGGAAAGACGGACAGACAGACAGACAGAGACAGGTAAACAGACACAGGGACAGAGGGAGGGAGGGAGGGACACAGATGGTGCAACACATGTCTGTAAAATGCAGCCGTCGTGCCTTGGGGCTTCGATTTCACTGGGCTAACAGTGTAGGAACATTTTCAAAAGAACAATGATCTAACCAGTCATTTGATTCCTAGTCAATTTGATGTCGGATGCACATTATTGCTTTTCAACGTAATACAACGAATTCTCGCTACCCTCCAAAGTAAAACAAACAAACAAACACATACACAAACCAAACTTCATTTCATTTTGCCCTTTCCGTTTCAAACTGCTGTCGTTTCGTCCCGTGCCACTTCGTCTCGCCTGAGTTTTCAGAGTCGTTTCTTCCTGAATTAGGCATCCCGAGTTAATTATAATCAATATGAGATTGCCGTTTTGTGAAGGAAATACATTCATCTTATTTCACAAAACGCAGAAGACACATGAATGCACGCATACACGTATGCACCTACACACACATGCCCACGTTCACACACACACACACACACACACACACACACAACACACACACACACACACACACACAAACACCACAACGTGCGCCGCGCACGCCTACACATCCACATGCATGCGCACATTCGCACGGGCGCGCACACACACTGATTTAACAATAAAAACAGTTTAGTCTGAAATTGCACAATTAACAAACATGCAGTGGAGATAGTAAGAGAAAAGAGAGAGAGAGAGAGAGAGATAGAGAGAGAGAGAGAGAGAGAGAGAGAGAGAGAGAGACAGACAGAGACAGAGACAGAGAGAGAGAGACAGAGAGAGAAAGACAGACACAGACACAGAATTGAAGTGAAAAGGCAAAACAGGCAATGTATACAAATATTTCCTAATATTTCGAGCGGCTGCTCTTTTTCAAAGACGGCAGATTGTATAGTCACGTTAAAATTGGAGTGACACCACTGGGTCGATACTCAAAGAGAAATTGTGTCATTACAGTAATGTCATCCCCAAGTGTTGCAGAGTCTGAAACCCCATCCTGTTGTTGTTATTTCCACACTCCCTGCCCCCACCAATATACCAACGCACACCTCTCTCTCTCTCTCTCTCCTCTCTCTCTCTCTCCTCTCTCTCTCTTCTCTCTCTCTCTCTCCTCCTGGGCGATCACCATGTTAGTTGTATCAGAGGGAACAGCTGAGTCACTTTAAATGTAGGGGAACTCAGTATGTGTAACTAATGATTAGTCATGTGTGATCAGGCCTTGTGGATGCTTTGTTTGTAGCTTACGAATCCAGATTTGTTTTTCTCTAAGATCTCTATGAATGTCACTGTCTATGTAGGCTACTGTTTTTCAATTGGCGTACAACGCATGGATAGATAGACAGAGAGAGAGAGAGAGAGAAGAGAGAGGAGAGAGAAGAGAGAGAGATGAGAGAGAGGAGAAACAGAGAGAGAGAGAGAGAGAGAGAGAGGGAAGGGAGAGAGAGAGAGAGAGAGAGAGAGAGAGAGAGAGAGAGAGAGAAGAGAGAGATCAGAGCTTCTGACGTTTTTCAGTCAGCATGGAACACATGTCCCCCATGACAGCTTTAAGTTAGGGGACTACAAGCAACGACATGGAACACATGTTCCCCATGACAGCTTTAAGTTAGGGGACTACAAGCAACGACATGGAACACATGTCCCCCATGACAGCTTTAAGTTAGGGGACTACAAGGAACGACATGGAACACATGTCCCCCATGACAGCTTTAAGTTAGGGGACTACAAGCAACGACATGGAACACATGTCCCCCATGACAGCTTTAAGTTAGGGACTACAAGCAACGACATGGAACACATGTCCCCCATTACAGCTTTAAGTTTGGGGACTACAAGCAACGACATGGAACACATGTCCCCCATTACAGCTTTAAGTTAGGGGACTACAAGCTACGACGTGGAACACATGTCCCCCATGACAGCTTTAAGTTAGGGGACTACAAGCAACGACATGGAACACATGTCCCCCATGACAGCTTTAAGTTAGGGGACTACAAGCAACGACATGGAACACATGTCCCCCATGACAGCTTTAAGTTAGGGGACTACAAGCAACGACATGGAACACATGTCCCCCATTACAGCTTTAAGTTAGGGGACTACAAGCAACGACATGGAACACATGCCCCCATTACAGCTTTAAGTTAGGGGACTACAAGCAACGACATGGAACACATGTCCCCCATTACAGCTTTAAGTTAGGGGACTACAAGCAACGACATGGAACACATGTCCCCCATTACAGCTTTAAGTTAGGGGACTACA
>CM031602.1:4397774-4440274 GCA_018398815.1 Conus ventricosus
AAAAACATGGATCCGTCGTTCAGTTCCGAACCGCATCCACTGTTTATTGGTTCATCAACGGGCCATCGTTCAACTTTATTTCATGTTTCGTCAAAATCACGTCAGTAGATTTTGCGTCACGCGTAATCTTACTGACACACCGTTAAATTAAATCAACAAATACAGGTGAACACGTAACGCCGAAAACATCCACAAGAACTAAAACAGAAAATAGTGTTATTAATGTTATTCTTAGTATGAACCCTTCGATTCCGTGTGTCTTTCTCTTCAATGAACTCCTTGATCCTAGTGTTTACAGCAAGTTGGGGAAACAAAAGTTACAATTTTGAACGAACCACAAACTGTTCAACGTCCATATTTTCTAACCACGTAGCCCCCCCATCCCTACCCCACCCCTCCCCTGCTCATTCTGTCTTAATTTCATTTGTAGATGTAGGAAGCTCGAAGAGAACAAAAAGTTGGCATTTACTGAAGAGAAGGGTGTTTTAACACAGCACATTTAGGCGTCATTAAATCCAACAGCATGACATTTCTTTTTTCGTCAAAAAAAAAACACAACAAACAAACAAGATACCGAATTCATCAATAACGATTTTGGCATAGTTTTATTTTCTCTTTTTCGTTGTTGTTGTTGTTGCTTAGTTAAATCACACACACACACACACACACACACACACACACACACACACACACACACACACGCACACACACACACGCACGCACGCACGCACACACACACACACACACACACACACACACACACACACACACACACACACACACACACACACACGGACAGACAGTCAGAGAGAGAGAGAGAGAGAGAGAGAGAGAGAGAGAGAGAGAGAGAGAGAGAGAGAGAGAGAGAGCCAGACAGATCAGAGTCAGACACAAAGAGACAAAGAGAGACAGAACGAGAGAGAGCCGGGCAGATCCGACACAAAAAGGCCGCCCAGTGTCACATACCGTCTCCGCATGAGTTAGCCTCCAGCAGCTGCTGTAACGCAAAGTGTCACACAGCCCAGCAGGCTCCAAAGTCTTGCAGGTCTGTACACACGGTAGGTTCCGACAGGCGGGCGTGCACGACCTCACGCGACCCTGTCTAGCTTTAATCTCCCAGATCACGCAACAAAGAGCTTAGAAGTCGACGTCTCCACCCGCTCCATTCTCTGGACGCTCTGCCTCTTCTAATTATCTGATTATGCTTTTTCCTTTGTTTCCTTGTCGTCGTCGTCGTCTTCTTCTTCTTTCTATGAGGGCCTCTCGACCTCTCTTTAAATCAATCGGACCCAGGCTTCCAGCCTTTAACGACATTAATTAGCATCAAGAGGCTGCGTGCCCGTTTCTCCCTCTGATTGTGTTTGTTGTTTTTGAATAATTTACCCGCCGGTTTAGGTTCCTTTCCTTCTTTCTTTTCTTTTTCTTTTCCTTTTCCCCCCTTTTTTTTCCGGGATAATTGCCAGTCAAGGTTTTAAGAAAATGAATGGGTACACTTCAAATGGTGGTTATGTGATTATTAACTAGTCACAGTTTTGCTTTAAAAAAAAAAAAAGGTCAGAGGCTTATTAAGAGAAACAATTATTTCACCCGCTGGCCAGAGTGTAAGCAATGGACAACTGTGCTTTTTTGTGGTAATAGATCACAAATGCGAGGTGAATCCCATTGTTACTTTGATTACATATGTAATGAAATCCAGCCCATAAGGAGAAAAAGAAATGCACAACAGAATTATGTGACTGACGAAGTTCAAACATTAGAGGTGACTGATTGACATGGACATGACGTCGATGTCATTAAACCAGGCTTTTCTTGCGTCATAGTGGGAAAACAGGCACCGTTGAGCATTTTCCTCACAACGTTCATTGAAATTCCATGATGGGCAAACTCTCAGACGACAGCAACGACGCTGATGCACTTGACTGGCGACAGTGCCGGTAGCAGCACCCCCTACGACCTATGGGTCATGGAATAAATGATGCTGACGACGATGATGTTGGTGGCGGTGACGTGGGTGGGATGCGTCATGTTCGGTACTTGCTACACCATCACCAAAACACTCACGGAAGCTGCACTTGCTATACCATCACCAAAACACTCACGGAAGCTGCACTTGCTATACCATCACCAAAACATTCACGGAAGCTGCACTTGCTATACCATCACCCAAACACTCACGGAAGCTGCACTTGCTATACCATCACCCAAACACTCACGGAAGCTGCACTTGCTATACCATCACCCAAACACTCACTGAAGCATATCTCGTGCAGTTCGTAATGCATTACCACTCAAAAGCCGTGCCTCTGAACGATGACAGTCCGGGAAGCCATAGCAGCGGGGTATCTCGTTTGAGGGTTTTGTTTTTTACATCCCCACCACGGTTAGTCCAAAGCCCACGTCCTAGGTTCACGGTGAAGCCGACGCCATACGAAAGAACTATGTCTCGGACTGACACAGGTACGGACAGAGGGAAGGAGAGCAGGGAGAGGGGCGAGGAAGCGTGGTGTGGGGGGGGGGGGGGGGAGCAGCTGAAGAGTGCGGGTGTGGTCCTGGACTCTGTACAGCGTTGATCACTCGTAGCTATGGCAGAGCAACTGCCGCTGATGTGTCGTCTGTTTGACGAGTGACGTGTGAGGGCGAGGATGATGTCTATACGTCATGCTTCACGTCATCGGCCTTTGACAGGTCGGGGCCGGTCACTTGGCCCTGGGGAAGGAGAGGGGGCCGAGGGGGGTGGCGTGCGGGGGACTGTCCCACCGATACTGTGTCAATGACAAGCTGTGCTGTGCGTCCCCACTCTTCGTCCTCTGCTCGCTGCTTTGTTCTGATCTCGTCGGCTCTCTGGATTTGTCTTCTTGTCTTATTGTCACTCTTTCACTTTGTGATCGAAAGCTGACGTCTCACATCCAGCGATCAAGAAATGCGTCGCTTATTTATCAGTTGACTATAAACTGAGCACACATGTGTTCACTTTTGCCGGATTTACATGAGGAAACAATTGAAATGCAGTAAAGATGAAAACGCACAAAGTGCATGGTATGCTCACTCTGCTGGGCGTATTCAGGACAACATAATTATGTCCAAGACATCGAAAAAATCGTTTTTAAAAGCTTAGATATTGCCGCAGCTCTCAGCACAAAATAATATGTCGCTTCGTCTGAGAAACTGAGCCTTTCTGTTGTTTATTCTGGGAAATTCGGACTTTTAATCATTTACTCCGGCGACATCAACCAGCGTGCGGCAACAGACCGTGTCTTTTTAGCTACATATTCATGTATTTTGTTTAGGGTTTGTTTGTTTTTTACTATAAATCCGCGTTCATCAGTCCCATGCTTTCGTCAGTGCTGGTTATCTGCACAGCTGTATTATTTCAAATCTGGTTCGTAGTGTTTCGGTAAGATTGGTGCAATGATGTCGTGCTGGCATATGTGCTCACCAGTTCAAGCCAGCATTTACTGAGAATGGGCGATACTGGTCGTCAGAAATTCAAACTGCTTCTCTTCTTCACAAGCCATTGAATTCTTGAAACCATATCCACTGGTTATGGCACAAACTCAACTGCTGCTTTTCGTCAGCATCGTTCCATGACCGAAGGTCGTAGGGATGCCAAGACCATTGTTTAGGCAGCCAGAGATGAACTGTTTCTAGGCCACCCAAAGAATGTTGAACGTTATAAACCCTCAACAGCTACTCAGGGCATTCGCATTCTTCAAAATAACATTTCCCTATTGCCCCCAAAATGGTGCCATCGCTGTTTTGTATTCCTCAACGAACATTTATCTTTCTCATCGCACAAAACTATGTCAATGTTTTGAGCGTAGTGATGAAAGAAGTCCGCGTTGAATCAATTCGTGACACAGCTGGTTTGGTGAGCCGGACCTCTGGTGAACATGTCTAAAAAAAAAAAAACAAGAACTCTTGATGCGGCACTGCGGGGTGATCTAATCACAAACTCGTTTACAACAGTTCGGGTCTGTTCCAGCTTTGCTCTCTGGTCTGGCCGTGTAGGAAAGTGGTTTTCGCTCCCTTTTGCACAGAGACCTCTCGTGAATTTCCGATTTGTCTTCGTACAGCGAAGCCCTTGTCAGTTCTTGTGGAAATTCAGGCGACCTTTTTTCCCCTCCCCCCCTAAGCCTTTTCCGTCTCCCTGCTCTCCGCAGACCCTGTTTGACTTTTCCCCCTCTGTTTCTTTTACATCTTATTTCTTCTTTTCTTCTTCCATTGTCTCCACTTTTCCCTCTGTCCGTTCGTTTCCTCAGCTCGCCCCTCTCTAGCGTCTTCTTCAACAATCAGCGGTTAATGCTGTGTAAATCCATGTTGCCGACGGATCAGATCAACCCGGTACGAGTGAACAAAGACGCAGCGAAGAATATCTTCGCATTTGCTCGAGCAGGTTTGCCAGCACGCTCTCGCTTGCCTGCAGGCGATGTTTCTGTTATGTAGCTAGCTTGCTGGCTGCTCATTGACACTGCCTTTTTTTTTTCTTTCTGGTGCACGTGGCACATTCCTTATCGCACATGACAACTGTCAATACTCACAACTCGGGGCCACGCCCCACCTTGCAGCAGGCTTGTCGTGTCGAGGGAAGATATCACGTTTGGATACACACGTCATACAGCATTTCTTCAACCTTTTTTTGTTTTGTTTATTTGTTTGTTTGTTTTTCGCACAGTCATGTTCTTCTTCTTGAAAGCCGATTTCTGATCGAAATTATGACTGTGTTGATAACCATGTGGTCAGCAGTCTTCCGTTAGTGACCACTTATATCACAAAGATAAATAAATACCTACAGTAGACAAGCACTCGAAAGAGCACGGGCACGGTTAAGATCGAAAAGACATCGGTTCAGCCCTTTGATCATGATTCGTACCACACACACACACACACTTCAACAGATTCGCCCTAAGGTCACGTTCCATCTTCCCACCGAGTTGAGTTACGTTTAATCAGTGAAGCAGTTTGTACTTCATCTTGGTGACCAGAGCGGTCAAGGACGGGAGATGTGGGTTGGGAGGATGTGAGTAGACAGAGGAGGGTCTCCCAACCCAGCTCGCAGTACTTGCATTTTTGTCACATGAAGGACCCCGAACCTTGCTTTGGAAACACACTTGTCGCCCTCCCCTTCGGTTTCTGCCCCCATTCCCACCCCCACCCCACCGCTCCCAGGTTTCTTCTTCTTCTCGTTGTAATTATCATAATTATCAGTTTTATCACAAATTTTATCATTATAATAATAATTATTATTATTATCATTATTATGCCTACCATGATTATTATCATCATTGTGAGTACTTACATAGTGCCCATCGTTTGTAAGAGACCAAGCTGTGAGCACTTCACAATCCATGCTCTCGTTTACACAACGGCCGCCTATCAGTACAGTTCTCTGAATACCACCAATGAAGCACAATGAATATGAATAATTAAATATTGTAAAGTAAGATCAAGTAAAAGAACGAAAGGATCAGTGCATTTGATCTTATATTTCGCTATCATTTCAAAAAGCTTAAAGAGTGAGCATAAACCCTTGATGCCTATGTATGATCAAAAAAGGTACACAAGAAGGGCAATCACTTTTTAAATTACCTTGTTAAGATGAGCAGATTCAGCGGCTTTCCAATGCCTGTGTACTGGGCAAGAATAGATGTATATTTTATGTGTCCATATATGGATTGTCCACACGTGCATCCAGCCTCCCCCCTCCACCCCCCTCCACACACACAGTATACAGAGTATAAAAAGGGTACATCATTATCGCAGCAGCAAGCAACAAGGGAGAGCCCCCGGTGATTCTGTCTGATGGGGTTTCCATCATCTTTACCAGCAACTCCGGTTTTCTAAAGACCATAAACCCTGTGCCATCATCTCTCAGTCTCCACAGCTCATTGTAAACTGGCGCTGATCACTTGGCATTAACGGTGGGATACCTCTAATGATATCCGATCGACGCCGTTGTATGTCGTTTGTTCAGGAATTTTACGATGATTGGCTAACGATAACAATGGAAGGGCCGTGGTTTGATGATCCTTCAAGCTCACTCGCTCGCTCGGTCACTTATGCCTAAGCCCTTCGCTCGCTTGCTCGCTCGCTCGGGCTGCTTTACTGATTCGACCGCTGTTTTGCTTAGTTTTCTTTTGTTTTGTTTATGAATTTTGTTACGAAGATGCTGTGTATGCCTGGCTACATTCACTTACTCAGATCTTCAATTGTTTGTTCAGTGAGCCCTCTCTCTCTCTCTCTCTCTCTCTCTCCTCTCTCTCTCTCTCTCTCTCTCTCTGTCCTCTCTCTCTCTCTCTCTCTCTCTCTCTCTCTCTCTCTCTCTCATATATTCTATATTTGAATAAAGCCTAAATGGTCCAACTGAAATTGAAGTGTATAATTTGTATTCTGCTTGCTTATCTCTCTCTCTCTCTCTCTCTCTCTCCTCTCTCTCTCTCTCTCTCTCTCTCTCTCTCTCTCTCTCTCTCTGTCCTCTCTCTCTCTCTCTCTCTCTCTCTCTCTCCTTCTCTCTCTCTCTCTCTCTCTCTCTCTCTCTCTCTCTCATATTCTATATTTGAATAAAGCCTAAATGGTCCAACTGAAATTGAAGTGTATAATTTGTATTCTGCTTGCTTATCTCTCTCTCTCTCTCTCTCTCTCTCCTCTCTCTCTCTCTCTCTCTCTCTCTCTCTCTCCTCTCTCTCTCAAAGACCAAGAAAGTCCAAGTGAAACTAAAAACCGTGCATAATTCATATCCTATTTTTCCTCAGCCTGTCTGGATGTCTCTGTCTCTTCTTATATTCTCTTGATCTTCTAGTACAGCCTATTTGAAACTGAAAACAATGTTCATGTCCTAATCTCTCTCTCTCTCTCTCTCTCTCTCTCTCTCTCTCTCTCTCTCTCTCTCTCTCTCTCTCTCTCTCTTTATCTTTCTGTCACTCTTTCTTTCTCTCTCTCTGTCTGTCTCATACGCATATAAATGTACACACACAACACACGCACGCACATACAAACGTGCGCACGCATGCACTCACATATGCGCACACGTACGGACGCTACGCCATTGAGCCAGACAGAGAAGTGAATCATCTTCTGAACTTGATTTCCAAAGAATAAACAGCGACCACAAAAATCACGGCCCCCCCCCCCTCCCCCCCATATCCCCACCTCTCATTCCCACTGATCCTATTCCCCGAAGCAACTTTACAATGTGTGTGATGTTCCATCACACTCATCTTAAAAGTCATAGGCAACTGAAGAGCACGGATTCGGATGCCAAAGCTAACGACCGTTTCCACAACAGATCAACGTTTATGCATCGCAACAATTACACATATCATTGCCGTCTTTTGAAGAGTCTGACGACGGTCATGAAAATGATTTAATGTGTCTTTGGCTGTACTGATGGGGAAGGCAAACCGACATTGTGGCATTTAGCCTGGGTCATGCAGATAGGATTTTCCATCTCTGCTAAGTGTCCTCCATAGTTGCTTGTATGGGCGGCTCTGTTCTCGGTCTGAGAGAGAATACATAATAAAAGATTGCGGTCGCATGTTGTCAATGATAACTAGAAACATTATGGGTCATGCGTTTGAAATGTCTCCTAATAATCTCAGCAATGCTCTCTCTCTCTCTCTTCTCTCTCTCTCTCTCTCTCTCTCTCTCTCTCTCTCTCTCGCTTTCTTTTTCTCTCTGTCTCTTTGTCCCCCTTCTCTCTCTCTCTCTCTCTCTCTTCTCTCTCTCTCTCTCGTATATAGTTGCTTCGTGTCACTTAGGAGAGGGGACCAATGATGGATAAGGGGAAGAGGGGTTGGGTGGAGGAGGAGGTACAGGGAATGGCCGCTATGCTATGCTAAGGGCAGTCACACAGTGTCAGATCTTAAGATATAAATCGAAATGTTTCAGTAAGTAAGTGATGTTTTTTTTTCTTCTGTCATTTGTGACATTGTTTATAGGTATGGCATCTTGGACGTAATAGAAACTTGTCATGTTTAAAAATCACAAATGTCTAATTTGTTTTCCGTGTAAGACTACATGGCATAAATCACTTACGTAATCTCTTTTAATGCATACAGGCCTATCGTGCTTCTGAATTCAAAGCTATGAAATCAGATAGCCTACACAGACACACGCACCCACGCACGCACACACGCACGCACGCACGCACAGAGAGAGAGAGAGAGAGAGAGAGAGAGAGAGAGAGAGAGAGAGAGAGAGAGAGAGAGAGAGAGAGAGAGTATTCTTTTAGAATGTATTCAAATGCTGCGATTCTCTTTCTTAAGTGGTGTAATCCATTCCTATATCCTCAATGTATTCGAAACACATAAAAGAAGATTGATGCCATGCACATGAAGAAAACGTGGAGCCTGCCAGACTATAAAAAAAAGAGAATTATCTCCCAGATTCATTCTCAATGAATATACGAAGACTGCAAGATCACGCTGAGATTTCTTCCTTCTTTTTTTTTTCCTTTCTTTTCTTCCCCCTCAAGCAATTTCAAATGCGTGCGGTGTTCCATTACACTCGTCTTCAAAGTCAATGGCAGTTAAACAGCATCCAAGCAAATGCCAGAATGTTCAACCCAGAGAGACCTGGAGATACAAAAGACCTTTACCGCTTCGGATCAATAATTATGCAATGCAGCAATGTTGTTTATCGTGGCCTTAGAAAAAGACAGATGACGATAATGGAAGTCATTTACATGCTCTGCCTGCAGAAGTGAAGAAACTAATCAATATGTCGGGTGTTAGCCTGAGCTAGGTAGCTGCTAAGGGCCCTGTCACACGTGCGGTGTAAAATAGTTCGTGTGGAAATACACGTCAAGCACAGTATTTCCTTAGCTTTCCGCCTGATGTGGTTTTTTTTCTAAAAAAAATATATGTTCTGAAGGTATTTTACACGTCAGCTCATTTCACCATATGCTCTAGCCTGCTAAAATAACTTCTTGTATTTGGACTCATGAGCCAGTGAATGGCGTTGCTAATAATTACGGGAGTATGTCTCACTTAACAATGACAAAGCAGTCGAGAACTAGACATGCCTACTTCAGACCTTGTACATGATATGAGAGAATTGCCTCTGATGGATTTATTCTACGGCCTCTTAACTTGTCAGGCGCAATATAAATGACTGAAAGAAACAGATTCTAGGATAAACAGGCACGTGGGTCTCAGTGATTTGTCAGCTTCTAGTCCTGTCGTCGACGGTGAAGTGCAACGGCTTGAACGCTTGGCATTTTGGCATGGGTAATATATAGTGTGAGATGTCCGAAAAGACAACGTTGAAATACTCCGAGCTCTAAATTCAACGGCCCTCATCCAAATGGGTACTTCACCTGGAAACGGTATCGTGTAAAACAGGCTTTAGATCTCTGCTAAACGTCCTTGTCGCTAGCTGGTACGAATTGTGCACTTCTGGGCCTGAGAGAGCCTGACGACAAAAACAGGAGGTCTGAAGTCAGAGAAAGGATACACGAACAAGGAATGGATTCTATTTCATGACGGCAGTGGAACAGGCAAAAATGCTTTGTAAACAACCAGCCCTATGGACTAACAGAGTAAAAACAAGAAAACGGAAACAAGAGAAATACAGCAATACATATCTATTTAGAACATTCAACAGCAATACATATCTATTTAGAACATTCAACAGCAATACATATCTATTTAGAACATTCAACAGCAATACATATCTATTTAGAACATTCAAAGTACAAGGAGAGACAGACAGATCAACAGAAACGGTGGAGTGGAAGGGGTAGGCTGGGAGTGGGGGGTTAGAAAGCGGGAGTGGCGAAGGTAAGACAGAAGAGCATACATCAGTCGCGTAAAGTCTTGAGCAGCACAGTCTTTAATAAGTAGAATCTGATTTGACCACTTTATCAGGTATCTGTGAACATCAGGCTTGGAATGTTGTTTAATGCCTCGTTCTCAGTGCCCTCCTCATTGCCTCCCTCAGTCCCCTTCTATGCGCCTCGGATTCACACACCCAGAATGTTCATGACATGGCTACGCTCGAGGCTTCCCTGTATGTTATAACCTGAACGAAGATGAAACTCAACTGTGTGGTTCCAGCGTTCCCAGCAGCGTCTATACTACAATCGGGTCTGAAAAGACGCTGGCCAGGGCCAAACAATTCCACAGATAAATGCTATGTCAGGACGCAAACCCGTGGCCTATCTGCCCTCTTCTTATATGACACTAACCACTGCATCAAAGCTTGATTCAGTTTTTGCTGTACAGAATATGAGTTTCTCCGGATTAATTTGCATTACAAATCATTAAGAAAGGGAGGTTTATATCACATGACTATCGATAATCATTACAAATTCATAATGTCTTCATCGAAGAAGGGTAAGTGTCGCCACGAAGTAATCTACGCTTGAAGATTCCTTTCGTATACAAAAAAATGTTTGGTTAAAACGTAAACGAATGTGTGTCCGTTAGTTTCCAGTCTGTCAGTTATGGTTCGTTAATTGCTTCTTTTTGGGTTTCCTTTTTAAGGCAATCTATCGCTTTAATCAAGTATTGTTAGCGAAGTCCCAAAGTATTGAGGAATGGTAAATATTTGGTTGAACATATATGAGTGAAAGAACAATTCTGCATCGCGACAGTATTCTTAAATCTGTATTTTTCTGATTTGAATGAGTTTCGAAATGTTTTGACCTACACAGATTATCAGTTATTATTCTCAGGTCTTTGTGATTGGAAACTTCTTCGATTTGTTTTTCACCGTCAGTATGATATATTCGCAAATCTTGGGAAATGTTTTGATATTTTTCTTGTAACGTTGTAGCTGTAATGAATTCAGTTGGGAGCAAGAGGATGAAGGGGCTAGGATGAAGAACCAAATGATTCAGATGTGTCTCTTTAGCAAGAAAAGAGAGAGAGAGAGAGGAGAGAGAGAGAGAGAGAGAGAGAGAAGAGAGAGAGAGAGAGAGAGAGAGAGAAGAGAGAGAGAGAGAGAGAGAGGAGAGCATTGTTGTGAGGACTTATTAAAAGGTTACGATTCCATTTCTTTAGCAATGTAATTCATTCCTCTATCCCCTGCTTCTCTGAGAGCGATCTGTCATTAAAAAGCGTGAAAACAAGGACATTCACAAAACATAAGAGAATGCACAAAAAGATCAAGATTGATGGTGCATTCACTTAAACAAAATATTTATAAAAAAAAAGTCAAACAAAACAAAACAAAAGGAATCTAAACGAATAGAGCTTCACAAGGAAGCCTGTGCTTTCAGGCGTCGACAACACGGGCATAAAGGGTTCTAGACAAAACGCCTTTTGTGATTTTGTACAGCCTGAGGCCGTTCCAGAATTACCAGGAAGAAGGAGATGACGGTGAAAAGAGAGGAACAGGATGTGGGGGTTCTATGCACGTTTAACAGTCACCTGACATGGCACGCGATGCCTGTTTCTTTTCTTCCCCAAACAAAGACGTACAGGGAACGAGATCAGGATCTTCGTTTTTGGCTGGTCGGAGTTCCATTGCGCACATAGAAAGCGCTCATGACCTCCTGCTGGTCTGCATCTGCCGCCTCGTGTTTACGGATTGCCTCTCTGTCCACCACAGCTCACAGCTAGTACTGTCGAATTGTTACCATTGCAGCACACACGGACATGGAGGTTTACGCACAGTCCAAGCCTGCATGGAGGCGTTGCCGACCAATGCAGAACAAGAAATTGGCATGCATGTTTGGCGGAGGACTACCCAGCCAACTGAAGAGTTCGCTCGCTTGGAAGTGGTAGGTAACCTGTGCGAGCTAACAGGACTCCAACCAAGGAGAGTAGGAGGAAAACGATCTCTCCCTCATTTTTTTTAAAAAGTGGATGATTTACTCAATGCTTATCTGTTCACGTTACATCTGACAGAAAAGAAGTATATCGTGTATGCGTCACGGGACGAGTGAAACGCTTATCAAGTTTTGTGACTTGTATGTGTGGCTTAGTAATGATAAAGTTTCTATGCTGTCTTATCTGGACCATTCTATCATTTGATACACTCTACCTTCCGAAGGCGTTCACCAGAACTTCATCACATTGTCGTGTTCCTACCTTTTTGGCCCCCCCCCCCCCCCTTGTATTTTCTTATCTTTTCTTTCTTTTCCTTCCTTCTTCGTATCTTTCCAAATTTTTCCTGTCTTTGTTTTTGTTTGTTTATCACTTTTCTTGGTCACTTATTTCTTTTAGACTCTGTTTGATGTTTTTTTTTTTATCTGTTGCTTGCTTCTTTGGGAGTTCTTTGGATTGTGATGTTCTCCCCTTGGTGTTCAAAATACCACAAAATTACAGGAAGTGCTTTATGTTCAATGCTCCAGGTATGAAGTAGATTGCCACAGCTAGCCATGTCTACTGTTGACACCCGAAGGTGTCAATGGAACCCAGAGAAGTCCTGTCAACAACTGCCTAACAACCTGGTAGCAACCCTGCACCACCCTTGGAAGCCTGTGCTGTGTTCACATAGGCGTTCTCCAGAGTGGGCGAAAAGGCGACAACCAAAACAGCCAAACAACCGTCTGTGCGAGCGGGACCAAAGGAAGCACCACCCTCAACTGATGAACAAGCAGGGCAAACTGCACCACTCTTAACGTCAAGGGACATAACTGCTCCCTGGCAGGTGCCATTGTATCATGGCACCAGATGGAACACGACAAAACCTCCATGGGAGCTACAACGTCAAACTGAATAGATATCTTTTGCATGTGATAATAATGTGGCTTAAGTCTTTCTCTGTTTCCCTCGTGCTTTCGTTTGAAATAAGTTGAAACGAACAAAACGGGAATCATATTTACGTATGATCGTACGCCGTCATTTGAAGGTGCTTTTGGCGATCCCTTTACGTTGCCCACGAATCTGAATGTGTATGTAGGAGCTTCTGCCGTTTCTCAAGTCAGGTCAATGAAAAGGTTGTGCGGGGCCATTTAGACCTAAGGTGAATGAAAAGGTTGTGCGGGCCATTTAGACCTAAGGTGAATGAAAAGGTTGTGCGGGGCCATTTAGACCTAAGGTGAATGAAAAGGTTGTGCGGGGGCCATTTAGACCTAAGGTGAATGAAAAGGTTGTGCGGGGCCATTTAGACCTAAGGTGAATGAAAAGGTTGTGCGGGGGCCATTTAGACCTAAGGTGAATGAAAAGGTTGTGCGGGGGCCATTTAGACTTAAGGTGAATGAAAAGGTTGTGCGGGGCCATTTAGACCTAAGGTGAATGAAAAGGTTGTGCGGGGCCATTTAGACCTAAGTGAATGAAAAGGTTGTGCAGGGGCCATTTAGACCTAAGGTGAATGAAAAGGTTGTGCGGGGGCCATTTAGACCTAAGGTGAATGAAAAGGTTGTGCGGGGGTCATTTAGACCTAAGTGAATGAAAAGGTTGTGCGGGGGCCATTTAGACCTAAGGTGAATGAAAAGGTTGTGCGGGGGCCATTTAGACCTAAAAGGTTGTGTGGGGCCATTTAGACCTAAAAGGTTGTGCGGGGCCATTTAGACCTAAAAGGTTTGTGCAGGGCCATTTAGACCTAAAAGGTTGTGCGGGGCCATTTAGACCTAAAAGGTTGTGCGGGGGCCATTTAGACCTAAAAGGTTGTGCGGGGGCCATTTAGACCAAAAAGGTTGTGCGGGGCCATTTAGACCTAAGGTGAATGAAAAGGTTGTGCGGGGGCCATTTAGACCTAAAAGGTTGTCGGGGGCCATTTAGACCTAAGGTGAATGAAAAGTTGTGCGGGGGCCATTAGACCTAAGGTGAATGAAAAGGTTGTGCGGGGGCCATTTAGACCTAAGGTGAATGAAAAGGTTGTGCGGGGGCCATTTAGACCTAAAAGGTTGTGCGGGGCCATTTAGACCTAAAAGGTTGTGCGGGGCCATTTAGACCTAAAAGGTTGTGCAGGGGCCATTTAGACCTAAAAGGTTGTGCGGGGGCCATTTAGACCTAAAAGGTTGTGCGGGGGCCATTTAGACCTAAAAGGTTGTGCGGGGGCCATTTAGACCTAAAGGTTGTGCAGGGGCCATTTAGACCTAAAAGGTTGTGCGGGGCCATTTAACCTAAAGGTGTGCGGGGGCCATTAGACCTAAGGTGAATGAAAAGGTTGTGCGGGGGCCATTTAGACCTAAAAGGTTGTGCGGGGCCATTAGACCTAAGGTGAATGAAAAGGTTGTGCGGGGGCCATTTAGACCTAAAAGGTTGTGCGGGGCCATTTAGACCTGAAAGGTTGTGCGGGGCCATTTAGACCTAAAAGGTTGTGCGGGGGCCATTTAGACCTAAAAGGTTGTGCGGCGGCCATTTTAGACCTAAAAATTTGTGCGGGGCCATTAGACCTAAAAGGTTGTGCGGGGCCATTTAGACCTAAAAGGTTGTGCGGGGCCATTTAGACCTAAAAGGTTGTGCGGGGGCCATTTAGACCTAAAAGGTTGTGCGGGGGCCATTTAACCTAAAAGGTATGTGCGGGGGCCATTTAGACCTAAATGGTTGTGCGGGGGGCCATTTAGACCTAAAAGGTTGTCGGGGCCATTTAGACCTAAAAGGTTGTGCGGGGGCCATTTAGACCTAAGCACATACACAGAACAAGGAGAATATGGCAAGAAAATTTTCAAACACATTTCTGTTTGATGTTCTTTTAAGAATATCTCTGAAACAAAACAAAAATTACAAATACAAAAATTAAAAAGATAAGTAAATAAATAAATTAAAACAAAAAAAAACAAGAAAAATCCCAAAAAAAGTAAGAAGGGATAAAAACATTTGTTTTCTATTTCTTACATTTCAAAAAGTATTTAAGAGAGTATGGGCCTGCTGTCCGACATATGAAGAAGGGCTAAAACCCTTTAAATTAGTCGTTAAATTTTTAGATTCAGCGAGTCCCCAATGCTGGTGCCTCAGGCGAAGAAGTGAGCAATTAGGTTTATGCGTTCATTATGGGCATGTTTATAATTGCATCCGTTTAACACCACAACACACCACACACACACCGATATAAAAAGAACATCATTATGGGCACACAAGAACAAGGGAGAGCCCCCGGGGATTCTTTCTGAGGGGGGTTTCCCATCATTTTTTCCAGCAACCCCTTTTCCCAAAAGACCAAAAACCCCCGGTGCCATCATCTCTCATTTCCCCACAGCTCATTGAAAGGCGCGATCACTTGCATTAACGGGGGGGATATCCCAAAGATACCGATCGCGCCGTTGTATTCGTTTTTCAGGAATTTTACATGTTTGGGAAACCGATAACAAGAAGGGGTGGTCTGATGTTTTCTTCAATCAACGCCCGTGGTCGCTATGCCAAAGCCCCCGGGTTTGCTCTGTCCCTTTTACGGTTCCACCTCTGTTTTTGTTTACTTCGTTTTGTTTTCTTTTCAAATTGTGACAAAAGAGTGGGGTGTCCTGTACTTCATTTATCCGAATTTCATATATTCCTTAAAAATCGCCTCAATTCCCCTTTTCCTCTCTCTCTCTCTTTTCCCCTCTCTCCTCTGTGTCAAGTACTGAAACCAAAACGGAACTGAAACCAAAAGGATTTACAGTTCTGACTTCTTTTCTCTCTCCCCCCCCTGTCCTTTTGGATTCTTTTTTCTATATTCTCTTGAACTTTTAGTAATGCCCCAAAGGGGCCTATTGAAAAAATGAATTCTTCATCTGTCGTCTGCTGCTGTCTGTCTGTCTCTCCCCTCTCTCTCCTCCTCTCTCTCTCTCCTCTCTCTTCCACATACGAAAAACCACCACACAAAGACACAGATATAATAGATAAACATCATACACCCCTTTGTCATAAACATTTTATCATTTACCACACACACACACACACACACAAAACAATCAAAAGATAGTAATAATAGATAAAGTACGTCTATATATACACACATATACAATTATATATGTTTAAATAAAAATTTACAACATATAAATATATAAATATATATAATATTTATAAATAGAATTTAAAAAAGCTCTCTTATTCTTAATTGTAAAATGGGGGGAATAAGCATTCATTTTCCAGTGGAGATAATTCTCCAAACAACAGTAGTTTGATGGGGAAGGGGAAAAATAAAAAAAATTTCTAAAAATGACCTTCACAACTTAAGTCTCCAAGGGGGGAGAAACCCCCAAATAGGGAGAAACTCATAACATTAACCCTGGTCAGAACCGATTTTCAAAACCCGGGGTTGTTTTTCCTCTGTGCCCGGGAAATGGAATTTTTGATCCTCTGCTTTTCAGTTTTAAAAAGAATGCTACCCAGAAAAGGGGGTGTGCAATACCTAGATGTTTGTTGGTTTTCAAAAAACAACCAAAGGTGCCACCTAAGAAGCAAAAAAAATCTGACAGAGCAAAACAAGCTACATTTTTCTTGGAAAAGAAAAAATATATAAAAATATATATATATATAAATTTATATATATAATAATTTAATATTATAAATATTTTGTGGGGGTTTCCCGTTGCTCCCCCTCGTTATTAACATTGATTTTCATATTCGGGGATGCAGGGGTTATGACAAAAGTATTTACGCTTTCAAAAACCAAAATGCGCTCTCGCATAGGCACACGCATTGTCAACATCGGCCCGCCAAAAGGGAGGGGAAACCAATAACATTTCATAAAAAATAATCAACTTATTTAACTTGACTCCGAGCCCCCACCCGTCACTACACAACAAACACTGTACAACAAAATGAAACCCCTACGACAATTCATAAATCGATCCCCTTTTTCCCTTAAGTACTTTTCTTTAACCGGGAAAAGGGAAAATATTCCACAATTCTGTTTGACCTTAAAAAACTTAAGAACAAATAAAAACTCCGAAAATTTGCCACACCCTTTGGTTGACCTCAGTTTCTCCATCCCACTGTGCGACAAAGAGCTGAACTCCCAACTGTTTTTCCCTCCCAAAATTGGCCCAAATCCCAGTTGGGGGACACGGGAAACGTAGCTTGATCGCCCCCTACACTGTCTCCGGACTCCCCCGACTTCGCCCTCTCCACTGAAAGGCTCCTGTCGGCCTTCCCCCACAGTCTTCTCGGCTGCAAACCCCCCACCGTTGTCTGGCAGCCCCGTCTAGGCTCCAACAGGCTACAAGTCTTGCTGTGACCGTCCCCCAGGAGACAATTCTTCTCTCGTGGGCTCCGGGCTACAGCAACCCCCACTTCTTAAGTCCCCCCCCGGGAAAAACAAGGCGACAGCAACCCTCTGCTCACCTTTTTTCTTGAGCCCCAGCAAGACGGGCGATTCACTTTCCCTAAGTGAGTCACACACTCCTGGTTTTCCAACCCCTTTAATTTCGTTCTCAAAAAAAGAGAAAACCCCGAGTTTAACTGGTTTTCAACCAAGGGAATCCTGGCACACACACATCACACGATTTGTCCCAAAAAACCCCAAGTTATTTTTATTCCACCAAGGAACAAAAGTCCCCTCACATCACACACACCACAGCTGCTAGCGCCAACAAAGATTTGGGGGTACCCATGGTTTAATGCAAACCTCCTTTAAAAACTCATTTCGTTTCCCCCCAACTACCCATTGAACTAACACCTGGACCCCTTACCACCCAGACTGATGGTTCAAGTATTTATACCTCTATAGACAACAAGGCCAAACTACTCGATGGGCCAAGCCTTCCTTTTCATTCCTCAAACAAGGGCGTGAAGGTCCTTACTCTCCCAGGGGGCCCCCTACCCGTGACGGTCACCTGACACACCCCTTCCTTTCCGGGCCCACGGAAAACCCCAGTAAATGCCAGCCAGTGGTCACGGGGACATCCTCTACCCAGGCCCGGCGGGTCGCAACTATTTGCCCCCTACCCTCGGACATGCAAAACACCCCCCAGACTCTCCCTCCTTCAGTATACATGGGGGTATCCCCCCCTGGGAGCCTGAATTCGCACACTGAAGCCCAAAGGGAACGGCTTCAACAAAGCAACTACCCTTAATTTGCCTACATCCGAGAAATTGGGGCCGCCTCATGACCCCCCCCGTACCAAAAGTTTTCCAATCAACTTTTTTCCCCAGGACAAATGTTCTCCGTTTGGTAAAACAAACTCAGTTGCATGGGTCGTAAAAGTCTCCCCTATGCTTTAAACATCACTTCCACAACACTCAACATAAAAAAAGTACCCAAAAAAACCAATAGATCAACAGATAATCCAAACATCACTCTTTGGTCGTCATAACGAGGGCCCAAAACATTAACTCTAACCTGCCTACATAAACAGAACTCGCCCAAAGCGTTACTGTCCATGTCCATCATTTTTTAATTAATCTTTCCATTCATTCTAATATGCACAACCATATTACCACAACATCCAAACGGGTGTGGGGCCCCAGCCTATTTAACTAAAAATCAATTCAGGCGTGTGCCACAACCACAAGACAACTTCAATTCAGGCGTGTGCCCCAACCCAAACATAACATCAAAATCAATTCAGGGTGGGGCCCACAAACTGTCACACGGTCTCACACAAAATAGAAAATCAGCATTTACCTGATTTCAAAACAAAAGGGACATTTTACACTTAACCGATTGACAAAAAAACTGGCACACAGGTACAACCAGAAAAACATAAATCATAACACGTGAGCAGTACCAACCCCCCCCCAAAGGGCATTGAACAAAAACGCATACGGGGAAACATATATCAAAAAAAAAAATAACCATAACAAAAGAAAACCCCGCCCTATAGGGGCAATCAAAATCAATAACACAACGGGCCCAGCTACTTTTTACACATAGCTGTCCCGAACAGAGACGTCACCCCCACCACCAAAACGCCACCTGTGGGCTTTGCCCTACCATTGTTCTACTTCTTTGTTCAACTAAAAAGGAAAACACCCGGAGGCATTACCCAACCCTGACTACTCCGCCCCCCAACTTGACCCCCGTTTGTGGCTCCCCCACTAGTACCGGGGGCAGATATTTTTGGCATTCTAGGCTTTAAAAGGGAAGTACACACCCTTTCACACATTTTTTGTCCTTAAAGGAGCGGGGAAAATCTGCGCGTCCCTCTACCGGTCACACCCAGCACTGCGACACGATCATCTCCCCTTTTCAAAATTTTTATGAGATGATCCCTCACCATCTTACCGAACTGTTTTTCCTTCCCGTGAAAATTCCCCTTGGGTTCGAATCCCCCAGGGGCCTATGCCCACATTTTGATGAGCCTTTTTTTCCCCCTTTTTTCCAACAGGCTCGCTGCCCCCTGGGCACTATTTTTGGCATTTCCTAACGTAGTGGTCCCTTGACCTTTTGCCGCATTTTACTGCCTCCCTGGCCCAACCCCGCTGGGGGTCCGTTACTCTGGGTCCAGGGGGCCCCGCCCCCTGGGGTCCCCCACCGGGGCCCCACATTTCTGACACCAGGGGCAACCCCAACAACTTTTTGAACCCCAACGGCCCAGGCCCAAGGGCACCGCCACAGGGCCCACCCCAGGCCTACGGCACCGCCACTAGGCCACCCCAGGCCTACGGAAAACCGCCATACGGCCCCCTCCATGCCCGGCCCCGCCACTACGCCCTATTTATTCCATTGCCCCACCCCCCAGGGCCCACCTTCGGGGCCACACTAGCTCCACGCTAGCGGCGCCTGTGACTCCACCTCGTTCTGTTTACTTTCCACCTTCACTGCCCTTTTTTTCCCCCCACTTCTGGCAGCCTGGCTGGGGCTTCGGGTAATATACCTCCCCCCTAACAAAGGGGGAGGGAAGATTTTTTTGCACTGCTGCAGTGAGAGTACCCCGACAAACCTGACCTATTTTGAACGGGCCAACGTACCGATTTAATTCCCCACTGAACGCACCAGGGGGTTTCCCCGGGGATAGTCGTCTCTCCCAAAACCGGGCTCTACCATTGCGCTAGAGTCAGCCCTGTATCTAAAAAGCGGGTCAGGTTTTCCCGTTTACACCCCCTTTTAATTTGGGTGGTGTACTCTCCTTCTGTTAAATTTGTTCAACAGCAACAACGATGTATTCCACTCCGCTACAGCCCTTTGGGCGATATACCCTCCGCCCATTTTTGGAAAAGGTTTTTTCACCTAACTTTCTCTGATCCCACTGTTCCAGGGGGACTTAGAATGCGTTTCTAACTGGGGTCTCGCCTCCTGTTTGTAGGGAGTCGGGAAACCTCCCCCCTTTGTGGGTTGGGGTTACGGTCACGGGGCGATCCCTTTATCCCATTACGCGATATGGGGAATTTTAACCTGTCTGCAACTTTCACTAATCCCTAAACTTCCCAATCTCTTTCCGCCCAAAAACTGTGAATCCTTCCCCCAAGTGGGGAGAATTTGAAAACGATCTCCTCCCCAAAGATTTAAAAGTTTTGTTCAAGTTTCCAACCTTTTCCCTTTTGGGAAAGAGAGCCCTAACCATAAAGGAAATGACTGCGTCCACCCATTTACAACGTTTCCTGAACAATTTTTCCAATCTATCGGGGGTTACCGGGACCTCGAAACAAAGCATCGCCACCCCTCATAATCTGTCTGTTTTTCCGGGGTAAGCAAAAAAGACCCTACTTTGGGGGCACCCAACAAATTTTTTGGCCCCCCCTTCTTCGGGTAAGCCCGATCTTTGGCAACCCCAAAATTTCGAAATGAAATCCCTAAAGGGGCCGGATTATCACGAACCCTTTGGGAATTGACAAGGGGCTGACAGTGGGCAAAGTTTTATTGAGGTTTTCGTCCCCGTCCCCTTCTTTCTCCAATTTTTTTTTTTTCTAACTCAAACGCCTTATCTCCCCCCCCTCTTTCCCGTTCTCTTTCTCTCTCCTCTCTTTCCCCCTCCTCCCCTTTTTCCCGTTTTCTTTTTCCCCTCTTTTTCCCCCTTCCTTTCCTCTCCCCTTTTTTTCCCCTTCCCTTCTCCTCCTCTTTTTCCCGTTCTTTTTCTCTCCCTTTTCCCGCTCTTTCCCCCTTTTTCCCCCCCCTCTTTCTCTCCCCTTTTTTCCCCTTTCTTTCTCTCTCCTTTTTTTCTTTCTTCTTCCCGTTTCCCTTTGTATTTTCGGGGGCCCCGATTTCACGGGGGCCAGTTCTCCTAATATGCCCATTCCGGACCTTTTAGTCCTAACTTTTCCTTCTTCTAGAGGTCCATCTTTTTCAGCGGACCCCTTTTTCTCGCCCTTTTCAGCGACATTTTTAAGCTTTCTAAACCCCCGAAGCAGTTTAAAACAACCCCAGTAAAAAGCGGGAAAACCCCAGATCATTGGAAAAAAGCGACAAATAGTTGTGCTACACACAAACAATCAACCTCAACACAACCAAATCAAGCAAGTTCAAATACAGGCCCCGTCATGGAAAAAAAAAGATCAAAACAAACCACATGACTAACGTCTTTCCCCCTAAGAAAAAAAAAAATCAGGGTTTTCCCCAATTATGACAAATTTCAAATCCCTTTCAATTGAACAAACCCAAAAACAAAAAAAACCCTTTTGGGCCCTTTTATGTTTATCCCCACAGCCCCCAATTTGTGACGGGTCTCCGATGCTTCCCCCCCCCGTTTTTAACAAATTTATTTTTTAATTCAGGGAGGGAGGGGTTTAGACAAAATTTACGCTTTCCAACCAAAATGCCTCTCGATAGCACACCCTCTTCATCACATCGGGCCCCACAAAATGGGGCGGGGGAAAACCCTAACATTTTATAGAAAAAACAAATTTATTAACTTGACTCCGAGCCCCCACCCCCGCACTACCAACACAACATGGGCATACAACAAATTAAACACATACAGACAATCTAAAATCGCACCCCTTTTCCTTCAAAACCTTTATTAACCCGGAAGACAATATTCCACAAACTGTTGCACACTTATAAAACTTAAGAACAAATAAAACGCCGAACTTTCCACATTCCTTTTTTTACCCCTCGTTTCTAAATCCCACGGCGACTACGAGCAAGCTACCCACTGTTGTTCCTCCCATTGGCCAAAAACCCAGTTGGGGGGCACGGGGAACGTACGGTCGCACCCTCACACTGGTCTCCCGGGCTCCCCGTACTTCGCCCTCTCCCTGAAAGGGCTCCCGTCGGCCCCCCTTTCCCCCAGGTCTTCTCTGGCTGCAAACCCCCACCGTTTCGGGGACTCCCTTCTAGGCCCAAAAGGGTCACGTTTGCTGTCGACCGTCCCCCCAAAGGGGCAATTCTTCTCGTCGCGGCTCCGAGGGTACAGCAACCCCCCACTGTCTTTCGTCCCCACCCCGGGGCAAAAAGGCACGCAAACCCCTGCTTCACCGATTTTTTGGGGCCCCAGCAAACGGCGAGTTTACTTTCCCAATGAGGCACAACTTCCTGGGTTTTCCCCAAACCCTTTTAAACGTTCTCAAAGAAAGAAGAACCCGAGGGTTTTAATGGCTCAACCAATGGGAAAACGGGCCCCCACACAACGATTTGTACCAATAAATCCCCAATTTTTTTTTATTCCCCCAATGGAAACCAAGTCACCTACACATACACACACACCACAGCTCTACGCCAACAAGACTTGGGACCCATGGTTAAAGCATAACCCCTATTTAAACTCAGTTTGTTCCCCCAAGCTACCCATTGAAAACATCCTGGACTCCTCTACCACCCATGACGATGGTTCAAGTATTTTCTACCCTATAACAACAAGGCCAAACTACCGAAACCACAGCCTTCCTTCATCCCCAGAACAAGGACGTGAATGGGCGCGACTCTGCCCCGCAGGGGACGGTCCCTACCCGTGACGGCACCTGACCGAGCCTTCCCCTTTCCGGCCCCCTGGAGAACCCGTGAAACCCGCCAGTGGGGCGGGCTGGGGCACTCCCACCCCCGGGCCGGCAGGGGCGCAAAACTTTTCCCCACCCTCGGACTGCAAACACTTCCCAGACTCTCCTCCTTTAACGACCGGGGGGCCCCCCCTGGTGATGCCTGAATTCGGGACACTTGAAGACCCCAAGGAACGGCCTCAACAACACAACTACCCCCTTTAAATTTTCCTACATCCGAAACATTCGGCCGACTCATGACATATATTATATATATATTGTGGTGGGGTGTGTTGGCGTGCTTTCGGCGGCGTGCGGGCGTGCGTGCGTAGTCGTGCGGTGGGCGTGCGTGCGGGCGTGCGGCGGCGGCGTGCGTGCGGGGGTGTGTTGTGTGGTGTGGTGGTGTGTGGTGTGTGTGGGGTGGTTTTGCTGTGTGTGTAAAGACAACAATTGCCTTTTTTATTTAACTTGCCAAACCCTTTTCCCTCCTCCTTCTTGCTCCCCTTGTCCCCCCCCCCCCCCTCCCCCCTCTCTCTCCTCCCCTCTCTCTCTCTCTCCTCTTCTTTCCCTATACAAACAGGGAAGGGTTCACGTGCTCAGGCGCCTTTCCATCACACACGCGGGGCGCACGCCTAGGCAGGCAGAGAATGAGTCTCCACGCTTGATTTCCAAGGAATAAACGTGGCTAGAAAAACACGCCATCCCCCCCCCCCCCCCCCCCCCCCCCCCCCCCCCCCCCCCCCCACCACTTTCCTCCTAACAAGTTAACAAAGCGTGGAATTCCATTTCGCTCATCTTAAAAACCTTGGCAACAAAGGCATTGAAACAATGCCAAGGCAAAACCCGAGAACACCCCTTTTCACATCAGATCAATATTTCGCATGGACAATTACGTTTACCATTTCTTTTTTAAGAGTCCCCCCGCGTTCAACGTTCATGCGAGTGACTTGTGTTCTTGCCTTACCAATGGGGGGGCCACATATTGGGTTTAGCCGGGCTGCAGATTAAGTTTCCATTTCTCTCCTTCTCCCCTCATGGGTTTGTACGGGTCCTGTCCTCATTCAAAAAAACACAAAAAAAAGAGGGGGTATATGTTGTCAATGAAATTAAAAAATGATGGTTTTTTGTACGTTTAAATGTTGCTGAGGGGCTTGGGAATGCCTCTTGGTCTGTCTCTGTTCGTCTCTGTCTTCCTCCTCTCTCTCTCCTCTTCTTCTCCCCCTCCTCCTCTCTCCTCTCTCGCCCCTCCGCATTATCTCCCCCCCCCCCTTATTTTTGCTTTGGGGATTTCAGAAGTAAACGAGACATTTTTTTTTTTTGTAGAACAAGTGACACGATGCAGTTTTCTTGTATTGCAAAGAGAGAGAGAGAAGAGAGAGAGAAGAGAAAGGGGAGAGAGAGAAAAGGAGAGAGAGAGAGAGGAAAGAGAGAGAGAGAGAGAGAGGAGCATTCTTAGAGGATGCATTTTAAGCTTCGATTGTGCTTCTTAACAATGGAAAAACCAAAAAATAAATAAATTCCTTTTTAGGGGGGAGAAAAAAGATATCCTCAACTTTTCCAACCAAAAAATAAAATTTTCCCAAACACCCCCTTACAAAACTCAAAACAAATTTAAAGGGGCCTTAAAAACCCCCAAACTCCCTCCTTCCCCCCCCCCTTTCCCCCCCCCCACCCCCCCAAAAAATAAATTTAAACAAGCCGACAAGAAAAGGGAAAAAGAAAAAAAAGAACCCCCCCCCACCCCACCCCCCCCCCCCCCCCCCCCCTCCCCCACCCCCCCCCCCCCCCCCAACCCCCCACCCTTCCCATAAAATTTTTCCAAACTCCAACAAAAAAATATGGGGGGAATAAAAAGGAAAAAAAAACCCCAACCCCCAATTCACCAAAAAAACCAAACCAACACCCACCCTTTTTCCCCCCCCAAAACCGGGGCCCCCCCGTCAAATCGTGGCATTTTCACACTTTCCAAAAAAATCCAGAATTTCCGGGGGGAAAAGGGAAACAAGAGATTTGTCCATTGGGGGCCACAAAGCTTTTTTTGGCCCTTTTAAAAAAAAAGGGGGAAAAAGTCACTTTCTTCCCGTTCATTTAAAAAGCACAAATTTGGGGGCATCCCCATTTCTTTTCACCCGGGGAAAAAAACCCTTTCCATTCCCTCCAATTTTGGAGAAATATAAATTCCCGACCCCCCACCAAACTGGAGAAAAAAAACCTTTCCTTTCCCTCAACAACGGGGAAAAAAATCCCTTTCTTGTTCCCTAAAACATTCGGAAAAAAAACATTTCCTTGCCCTCTAACATCTTGTGAGAAATTCACTTTCCTGTAGTTCCCTCTTACATTCCCTTTTTTGAGAAAAAAACACTTTTCCTGTGTTCCCTCTACTACATTCTTTTGAGAAAAATTTAAAACTTCTCCTGTATTCCCTCTATACATTCGTGAGAAAAAAAAACTTCCTGTAGTTCCCCTACACATTTTTGTGAGAAATATAACCTTCTCCGTATTCCCTCTACTACATTCTTGGGAAAAAATAACACTTCTCCTGTATTCCCCCCTACTAATTCTTGTGGAAATGTTTTTCGAAAATGCTTTGGTACGTCAATCAATTTTGCGAAAAGAACCCCACTCTGGCGAAGTAAATTTTTTCTTGGGGGAAAATTTTGGTTTCCAAAAAAAAGCCCAAAAGGGGAATGTCGTGTGGTGCGTGCGGGTGCGTGCGTGGGCGTGCTGGTGCGTGCGTGCGTGCGTGCGTGCGTGGTGTGGTGTGGTGGTGTGTGTGTGTGTGTGTGTGTGTGTGTGTGTGTGTGTGTGTGACTGTGTGTGTAAAGCTACAAACAATATGCCTTTCATATTCAACTTGCTCAAATCCTTTCCGTCCTCTCTTGCTTGCTCCTTGTCCCCCCCCCCCCCCCCCCTCCCTCTCTCTCTCTCTCTCCTCTCTCTCTCTCTCTCTCTTTCCCTCATACAAACAGGCAAGGCTTGCACGTGCTCAGGCGCACTTACACATGCACACACGCATGGACGCTACGCCATAGAGCTAGGCAGAGAAGTGAGTCATCTTCACAGCTTGATTTCCAAGGAATAAACAGTGGCTAGAAAATCACGCCATCCCCCCCCGCCCCCCCCCCCCCCCCCCCCCCTTCCCACTCACTTTCTTCTCCTAAGCAAGTTAACAATGCGTGTGATATTCCATTACGCTCATCTTAAAAGCCATTGGCAATCAAAGAGCATTGAACCGAATGCCAAGGCAATAACCCGGAGATAACGACGACCCTTTTCACATCAGATCATAGTTACGCACTGCGACAATTACGTTTACCATTACATTCTTTAAGAGTCCACCGACGTTCAACGTTCATGCGAGTGACTTGTGTTCCTTGCCTATACCAATGGGGAAGCCAGCCGATATTTTGGCATTTAGCCTGGGTCATGCAGATGTAAGTTTCCATTTCTGCTCAGCTTCTTCCTCCTCAGTGGTTTGTACGGGTCACTGTCCTCAGTCTCAAAGACACACAAATAAAAGACTGTGGTAGTATGTTGTCAATGATACTTAGAAACATGATGGTTTATGTACGTTTAAATGTTTGCTGATGGTCTTGGTAATGCTCTCTCTGTGTCTGTCTCTGTCTCTGTCTCTGTCTCTCTCTCTCTCTCTCTCTCTCTCTCTCTCTCTCTCTCTCTCTCTCCCCTCTCTTCTCTCTCTCCGCTATTATCTCCCCACCCCCTTATTTGTTTGCTTGGTATGATTTCAGAAGTATAATCTGATGACATTTTTTTCTCTGTAGGAACAAGTGACACGATGCAGTTGCTTGTGATTGCAAGAGAGAGAGAGAGAGAGAGAGAAGAGAGAGAGAGAGAGAGAGAGAGAGAGAGAGAGAGAGAGAGAGAGAGAGAGGAGAGAGAGAGAGAGAGAGCATTCTTATGAGGATGCATTTTAAGGCTTCGATTGTGCTTCTTAAGCAATGGAAACCATAATAATAATAATAATATATCGAGCTTATATAGCGCCTCTTCGGTGAGAAAAAAGACTCATCCTCAGAGCGTTTCACAACACAGGAAAAATAAAAGTTTCCATAAGCATTGCACATTGAGCAAAAGGCATCAAAACAATAGGTCACAATGCAAGAACTAAAACAGATGCACAAGCCACCACCACCACCACCCCACTCCATCTTCTTCCCATCCCCCCTCCTCCCATCGCCACCCCACACACACTACACACATGAAATTTTATTAACAACGCTCGACAAGAATTTGGGAATAGAAGAAAAGAACCAACCCCCATCCCCACCCCCACACCCACCCACCCACCCGTACCCACCAGCCCGTACCCACCCGCCTCCAATTTCGTGAACACTGCACCCTTCCCATAATCTCAATGTATTCGAAACTCATCAAAGAAGATTGATGCCATGCACACAAAGCTAAGCCTACCAAAAGGAAAAAAATCAGCTATCTCCCAGATTCATTTCTAACAAATGCACAGAGACTGCAACATCCCTATTCCTTCTTTTCCCCCAGGCCATTTCAAATGCGTGCGGTGTTCCATTTCACTCGTCGTCAAAGTCAGTGGCAGTTGCACAGCATCCAATGAAATGCCAGAACCTTTAACCTGGAGAGACCTGGAGATACTGAAGACCTTTACCTCTTCAGATCAACATCATGCGGCGCAGCAAATGCTGTTTATTGTCGCCCTTAAAGAAAGCCAGATGACGGTAATGAAAGTCATTTCCATGTTCTGCCCGTTGACATGAAGAAGCTAAATCAATATGTTGGTAGTCATCCTGCACCAGCTTGCTGCTAAGGGCTATATCACCCGTGAAGAGCAACACTTCTCCTGTAGTTCCTCTACTACATTCTGTAAATATACCTTCTCCTATTCCTCACTCTTTGTGAGAAATATAACACTTCTCCTGTAGTTCCTCTACTACATTCTTGTGAGAAATATAACACTTCTCCTGTAGTTCCCTCTACTACATTCTTGTGAGAAATATAACACTTCTCCTGTAGTTCCCTCTACTACATTCTTGTGAGAAATATAACACTTCTCCTGTAGTTCCCTCTACTACATTCTTGTGAGAAATATAACACTTCTCCTGTAGTTCCCTCTACTACATTCTTGTGAGAAATATAACACTTCTCCTGTAGTTCCCTCTACTACATTCTTGTGAGAAATATAACACTTCTCCTGTAGTTCCCTCTACTACATTCTTGTGAGAAATATAACACTTCTCCTGTAGTTCCCTCTACTACATTCTTGTGAGAAATATAACACTTCTCCTGTAGTTCCCTCTACTACATTCTTGTGAGAATTATGTTTCGAATGCTTTTGTACGTCAGATCAATTCGCGATGTACTCTACTCTGGCGAAGTAATTTCTTGCATTTTGGATCATGAGCCAATGAATGGCGCCGCCAATAGTCACGTGACCATGCCTTGCTAGACAATCACAAAGCAGTCGTAAACTGGAGACACCCGCTTTAGATTCTCAACATGATGAAAAAAAAGCCTCTTGACTCGTAGGGCGCAATATTGAGGACTGATAAAACAAAATCCATAAAAAAACAAGCATGTGAATCTTGGTGATAATTGTAGGTTCCAGTTGTGTTGTCGATGGTGCAGAGCCACGGCTTAAACGCACGGCATTTTGACATTGGTAATGTATAGTGTGACATGTCGCAAAAGAAACAGCATCAAATTATCGCCTGAATTCCGTGATCTTCATTGGAATGGGCACTTTACTTGGACATCGTGTCGTGTGACGCAGGCCTTAGACTTTTCATCTCTGCTAAGTTTCCTCGAAGATAGCTGGTACGAATCATGAGCTTGCGGGCATAAGAGAACATAAAGACAAGACTGGAAGTCTGGAGTCAGAGAAAGAGTAAACGAAATGGTAGTGGAAAATGCAAAAATTATTTGTTAGACAACCGGCCCAATGGACTAGGACACTAAAAACAAGAAAAAGGGAAATTTGAAATGCAGGGTGAAGAATAATCTCCGAGGATATAGACTCCGAGGATATAGACTCCGAGGATATAGACTCCGAGGATATAGACCTGGCAATAAAATCAAAACTGATATCTGTACGAAGGTGGTCAAAGAATGTTTTCATGTACAAAATGAGACAGGCAAATAGACAGACAGGATGAGGACAGAAGGGACGTGGTTGGGGAGCAGGGGAAGGAAGGTGACTTGGGCAGATGAGACAGCAGACGACACATCCATCGCGTTAGGTCTTGATCTGCACATCTTGTGATACAGTAAAATCAGGTTTGACCGATTCGTCAGGTATCTGTGAACAGTATTTTTTTGTATGATTTGGTTTTCACTGCTCTCCTCAGTATCCCTCTTTGTGCCTTCCCCAATTATCCCCTCAGTGCCTCCTTCAGTGTCCTCCTCAGTGCCCTTTACAGCCCCCCCCCCCCCCCCAGTACCACCTCAGTGCTACCTCTGTGCCTCTTTCAGTGCCCCACTCAGTAGTCTCTTTAGTACCCCCTCTCTCCTCATTGTCCTCGTCAGTGTCAACAGCATTCATTCCCACAGCCATAGCCAGATTCATTCTGTCGCAAAGCCACCACCAGCAATCCAGTCAGCATGAGAACATCATATGGCAGCACACTACAGAAGACATTGCAGAGCCGCTGGGTCACTTTGCTGGTGTTCGATGGTACCTGGTCTGATCCAGCGTGCCCGCAGAACAGCACCTATGATCCAGCGTGCCCGCAGAACAGCACCTATGATCCAGCGTGCCCGCAGAACAGCACCTATGATCCAGCGTGCCCGCAGAACAGCACCTATGATCCAGCGTGCCCGCAGAACAGCACCTATGATCCAGCGTGCCCGCAGAACAGCACCTATGAAGTCCGCTATTGGCGAACATAATTACTTAGTCACGGAGATAAGATGGGTAAACGTCCACTTTCAGCAGGAGCCCATGCATCCATCCAGCAACAATCCCTATAAACTTGCCAATGCCGACAATTTGACACGAACCTACAACAGGTATGGTGATCTTGAGGTAATGAACCTACAACAGGTATGGTGATCTTGAGGTAATGAACATACAACAGGTATGGTGATCTTGAGGTAATGAACCTACAACAGGTATGGTGATCTTGAGGTAATGAACCTACAACAGGTATGGTGATCTTGAGGTAATGAACCTACAACAGGTATGGTGATCTTGAGGTAATGAACCTACAACAGGTATGGTGATCTTGAGGTAATGAACCTACAACAGGTATGGTGATCTTGAGGTAATGAACCTACAACAGGTATGGTGATCTTGAGGTAATGAACCTACAACAGGTATGGTGATCTTGAGGTAATGAACCTACAACAGGTATGGTGATCTTGAGGTAATGAACCTACAACAGGTATGGTGATCTTGAGGTAATGAACCTACAACAGGTATGGTGATCTTGAGGTAATGAACCTACAACAGGTATGGTGATCTTGAGGTAATGAACCTACAACAGGTATGGTGATCTTGAGGTAATGAACCTACAACAGGTATGGTGATCTTGAGGTAATGAACCTACAACAGGTATGGTGATCTTGAGGTAATGAACCTACAACAGGTATGGTGATCTTGAGGTAATGAAAACAGTTCGCTACGAGAACAGGGCACTGAGTGCCACAGTGTTCTCTTTCTCTCTCCTCTCGCTGTCTCTGTCTGTCTGTCTCTGTCTGTCTGTCTGTCTGTCTGTCTCCGTCTCTCTCTCTCTCTGTCTCTGTCTCTGTCTCTCTCTCTGTCTCTGTCTCTCTCTCTCCCTTCTCTCCAATCTAACCCCACCTAACCGCCCCCACCCTGTCTATCTGTCTCACTTTGCACATTCGTTCTATGTTGTACACATGTATTGTAGTGCGAAATCCCCCACCCCCACCCCTCCTCCCCGTTTTCTTGTTTTCATCTCTTAGTCCACACGGCTGGTTGTCGGAAAAAGTACATGTCTTTAGTCCATTACCGTCATGAAATAGAATCCGTTCGATGCTCGTTTGTTCTTTCTGTGACTTCAGACAGCCAGTCTTGTCTTTATGTTCTCTCACGCCCAGAGGCGTACAATTCGCACTAGCTAGCAACAAAGAAACTTAGCAGAGATAAAAACTAAAGCCTGTCTCACACGACACTGAGTGCGGTTAAAGTACCCATCACAAAGAGGGCCCCGGAATTTAGAGCAGCGGGCATTTCAGAGCTGTTTCTTTTAAGACATGTCACACAGTAAATTACCTATGCCAAAATGACGTGTGTTCAAGGCTCTGCACTGCGTCATCAACGACACGATTGGAACCATACATTATCACTGAGACCCACTTACATTTTTATTATCTGTTTCATTCACTCTTCAGTATTGCACCCCATAAATTAAGAGACAATGAAATCAAATTAACCAATATATTTTTTTATATCATATTTAAGAATATGAAGCGGGACTGTCCAGTTCTCGACTTCGTTTTGCCAAGCGAAGCACAGTCACGTGATTATTAGCTGAACTATTCATTGGCTAATGCTGCTAAATGCAAGAATATTTTTTTTCGCAAGACTAGAACGTATTGTGAAATGTGTTGAGGTGCGAATTACCTTCGAGCATATTTCTTTCAAAACTACATCAGGCAGGAAGCACAAGAAAATATCACGCTTCACTTTTGTTTCCATGTGAAATGTTTTTGTGACTGTTGTATGACATAGTACTCCGCGTTTCCTTTCTACAAGCACAGCATGTAAATGACTTCCTGTATCATCATCTGGCTTTTAAAGGCAACAACAACAACATCGCTGCATTGTATAATTATTCATCTGAAGAGGTTAAGGTCTTTCATGTTCCAGGTCTCTCCGGGTTAAAGGTTCTGGCATTTCATTGGATGCTGTTTAACTGCCATTGACTTTCAAGACGAGTGTAATGGAACACCGCACGCATTTAAAATTGCTTGATGAAAAAAAAAAGAAAGAAATGTCATTGTGATCTTGCAGTCTCTGTGTGTTCGTTGAAAATGAATCTGGGAGATAACTCTGTTTTTTCTTTTGGGTAGGCTCAGCGTTTTCTTCGTGAGCATGGCATCAATCTGCTTCTATCTGTTTCGAATACTGGGAACAAGGAATGGATTACACTGCTTAAGGGACAAAATTGCAGTCTTGGAGTGCCTTCTCATAAGAATGCTCTCTCTCTCTCTCTCTCTCTCTCTCTCTCTCTCTCTCTCTCTCTCTCTCTCTCTCTTTTCTCCTCTCTCTCTCTCTCTAATTCCATTTCTATCCCCTCTCTCTCTCTCTCTCTCTCTTTTCTCTTTTCTCTCTCTCTCTCTTTCCTTCTCTGTGTGTGTGTGTGTGTGTGTGTGTGTGTGTGTGTGTGTGTGTGTGTGTGTGTTGTGTGTGTGTGTGTGTGTGTATTTTATTCTCTTGATATCAGAAACGTGGTAGGTCTGTTTTCATTGAAATAGGCTACATGAGTGATTTCTGCAAAGTAAATCTGACACAGGTAACAATTCACACCTGTGTGATCAGCTCATGCTTTTTGAAACAAGACCTCACTGGACGTAAATAAACACTGTTTACTTGCTTAAACACGTTTGATGTACCCATCCTACACATCCTACACAGTGTGACTGTCTTGGGATTTTCTCCGACCGACCTCTCTTCCCCTGTCCACCATTGGGTCCCCCGCGGCCTTATCCATCTGCTTCCTTTGGTTACAAGAGTATAGTCTGATAGTGATAAGCGAAGGATGAATTAGGGAAGCAGAAGACAGTGATGGAAAGAACTAAGTCACCAAAGGAACCAGTCGCTGTGGCGAAGTGGTCAGCGTCGCGGACTCCTGGCTGGGGGGTCGTGGGTTCGAATCCCATCAGAGTCATGTGGGTTTTTCTGCCCCGACCGGTTGACCTGAGTTTGCTGCGGAGTCAGTTGGGAAGACTGGGACCACACAGTCGAGTTTCATTTCCCCTTAATGGATGCGCGTTTCTGAGAGTGTTGCTCAAATTTTTCCCTTACCAACACTGCAAGTGCCTGTATCTCTCGGGCCTGGTTGACGCCGGGATATATTATGAAAGGAAGCGTAGAGTACAGCCCTATCATGTAGTCTCAGACCGAAATGGAAATCCGTGGTTTCATCTTAATCATCCTCATTCTCATCGATCAGCATAAAAAAAAGTCTCAAATTCTGTGGCTCTTCATGCCCTGCTCTCATGGTGACCTCAATTTTGATGTTCTCTCCACGTCTGTGGCCTTGGTTTTGTTCCGTCGGGGTCACCTGTATTGGCGAGTCTATGGGGGCTGTCGTTGGACGGACGTGGTGGCGGTCTCCGGAGGGGGAGCTTATTCACGCCGGCTCCGCGACTAAGCAATTATTGTCGTCAGTAGGGGCTCAGTAGGTGGTGTCCTCCGTATGTTAGATCAGAACAGGCGCCACTGAACACCACCGAAGTAACTCGGCAGCAGTGCAGTGTCTCTTCGGGTGGGTTGTCTCTTGACTACTTGACACTGTCTGCTCCTTGTGGATTGCCGGTGCCGGGGCTGCGGCGGGGCCAGCCGGGCTGTGGCTGTGGACGGGGTGCCGAATGAGCGGCGTGGATGCACTGCCTCTGAGGTGGCGCAGAGGCTGGGACAGCAAAAAAAAGAATAAAGGATGTCATGAATAATAGGAGAAAAAAAAGAGCAAAAAGAGAGAAATTGTGTCTAATGCACTTGAAAATCCAAACAGAATGAAAGGTAAACTACTTGGATACACTTCACATAAAACAACACAATGAAGGCTAACAGTCAGTTTGATTAAAGGTAGATTTCAAAACAGAATGAGTGCAGGTGGAAATTCACACATGAAAACGACAGGTGAAATCATGAACAGCGAAACGAATGTCCCAGACACTAAAGGACCGAACCTCGCCCAACCTTTGGGTCTTTTTTTTTTTCCTTTTTTAGGCAAGACGTAAACATACAAACAAGCGACAACAAAACAATGAACATGAGTAAATTACAGACCATGAATAAAACAAAAGTATGTGAACAAACCATTAGTCCTGATAAAAGAACTCATCAGGGAATTCGAAAGGTGGGGGTTAAGAGGAAAAAAATGGAAGAAAAAGTGGCAAAGTTAGATAAAGGGACGAAAAATGAAGGCAAAGATCTATAGAAGTAGCGTAAAAATCGAGCAACCTGGAGAAGAAAAAAAAGACTCTAAAAGGCAGAAGAAGGAAACATATAAGTTGCTATGGCGCTATGGTTAGCGTCGCGGAGTATGGACTGAGAGATCGTGTTATCGATTCCCATCAGAACCATCTGTGTGTGTGTGTGTGTGTGTGTGTGTGTGTGTGTGTGTGTGTGTGTGTGTGTGTGTGTGTGTGTGTGTGTGTGTGTGTGTGTGTGTGGCCCTAACCGGTCCCTTCCCGGAACTGCGTTTACTGTGGGCACAGCTAGGGAACTGGAACAACACAGCAGAGTTTCAACAGGAACAACACAGCAGAGTTTCAACAGAAACAACACAGCAGAGTTTCAACAGGAACAACACAGCAGAGTTTCAACAGGAACAACACAGCAGAGTTTCAACTGGAACAACACAGCACAGTGTCATCACCGTAACAGATGCGTCCCTTAGAGTGTAGCTCAAATTTCATGACCACGGCGGCAGGAACGTGTGTCCCTGGGGCCCGGCTGACGCCAGGATATATCATGAAAGTGATAAACATAGAAAACAGCCCTGTCTGGACAAGAATGGAATGCCATAGCATCATTTTATCATCCTTATCCTCATCGATCACCATCGAAATGGTCTCAAATTCTATGGCCCTTTATACCCTGCCTTCGTACAGATATCAGTTTCGATTTTATTGCCAGGTCTCGGTGAGAACGTGTTGAGGCCGTTCATACCGACATGGTTTATGATGTGGACTGCCGCTGGATGGACATTTGTGGCACCCGTGGTGTGGGACGCTCTGTCAGCTGGGTCCGTGTGTAAGCAATGGTTATTGTCAGTGGTGGGCTCAGTAGGCAGTGTCTGGGTATGTTGGATCTGAACAAGCGTCACTGAATACTAGGGAAGTGACTCGGCAGCCGTGCAGTCTCTGGTGGGCTGCCTCATGACGACTCGACATTGACTGCTCCCTGTGGATTTCCGGTGCAGGGACTCGACAGGAGAATGTGTCTGTGAACACGGAGCTGGGAGGAGGGGGGGGGGGGGGGGGGGGGGGGGGGTGATGAACGTTCAAGTGACACGGAAGATTAGAAACCAAATGAAAAACAAAAACAACTGTAAAAGCGGAAAGGGAAAGGAAATGGTTAAGAAAGATTTGAAAAAGAGGAAACAGTAGGAAAATAAAGGGAAACTGGGGAAAAGAAAGGGAGGAGCAAGTGTTTAGGTTCTGTGTAACACCTTCGGTAGACCATATCAAACGATAGAACGCCTTCGGTAAACCATATCAAATAATAGAACGCCTTCGGTAAACCATATCAAATAATAGAACGCCTTCGGTAAACCATGTCAAATAATAGAACGCCTTCGGTAAACCACATCAAATAATAGAACGCCTTCGGTAAACCATATCAAATAATAGAACACCTTCGGTAAACCATATCAAATAATAGAACACCTTCGGTAAACCATATCAAATAATAGAACGCCTTCGGTAAACCATATCAAATAATAGAACGCCTTTGGTAAACCATATCAAATAATAGAACACCTTCGGTAAACCATATTAAATAATAGAACGCCTTCGGTAAACCATACCAAATAATAGAACGCCTTCGGTAAACCATATCAAATAATAGAACACCTTCGGTAAACCATATCAAATAATAGAACGCCTTCAGTAAACCATATCAAATAATAGAACGCCTTCGGTAAACCATATCAAAATAATCGAACGCCTTAGGTAAACCATATCAAATAATAGAACGCCTTCAGTAAACCATATAAAATAATAGAACGCCTTCGGTAAACCATATCAAATAATAGAACGCCTTCGGTAAACAATATCAAATGATAGAACGCCTTCGGTAAACCATATCAAATAATAGAACGCCTTCGGTAAACCATGTCAAATAATAGAACGCCTTCAGTAAACCATATCAAATAATAGAACGCCTTCGGTTTAAAACCATGTCAAATAATAGAACGCCTTCGGTAAACCATATCAAATAATAGAACGCCTTCGGTAAACCATATCAAATAAAGAACGCCTTCGGTAAACCATATCAAATAATAGAACGCCTTCAGTAAACCATATAAAATAATAGAACGCCTTCGGTAAACCATATCAAATAATAGAACGCCTTCGGTAAACCATATCAAATGATAGAACGCCTTCGCTAAAGCATGTCAAATAATAGAACGCCTTCGGTAAACCATATCAAATAATAGAACGCCTTCGGTAAACCACATCAAATAATAGAACGCCTTCGGTAAACCATGTCAAATAATAGAACGCCTTCGGTAAACCATATCAAATAATAGAACGCCTTCGGTAAACCATGTCAAATAATAGAACGCCTTCGGTAAACCATATCAAACAATAGAACGCCTTCGGTAAACCATATCAAATAATAGAACGCCTTCGGTAAACCATATCAAATAATAGAACGCCTTCGGTAAAACCATATCAAATAATAGAACGCCTTCGGTAAACCATATCAAATAATAAATGAACACCTTCGGTAAATCCATATCAAATAATAGAACGCCTTCGGTAAACCATATCAAATAATGAACGCCTTTGGTAAACCATATCAAATAATAGAACGCCTTCGGTAAACCATGTCAAATAATAGAACGCCTTCGGTAAACCATATCAAATAATAGAACGCCTTCGGTAAAACCATGTCAAATAATAGAACGCCTTCGGTAAACCATGTCAAATAATAGTACGCTTCGGGTAAACCATGTCAAATAATAGAACGCCTTCGGTAAACCATATCAAATAATAGAACGCCTTCGGTAAACCATATCAAATAATAGAGCGCCTTCGGTAAACCATATCAAATAATAGAACGCCTTTGGTAAACCATGTCAAATAATAGAACGCTTCGGTAAACCATATCAAATAATAGAACACCTTCGGTAAACCATATCAAATAATAGAACGCCTTCAGTAAACATATCAAATAATAGAACGCCTTTGGTAAACCATATCAAATAATAGAACGCCTTCGGTAAACCATATCAAATAATAGAACGCCTTCGGTAAACCATATCAAATAATAGAACACCTTCGGTAAACCATATCAAATAATAGAACGCCTTCGGTAAACCATATCAAATAATAGAACGCCTTCGGTAACCCATATCAAATAATAGAACACCTTCGGTATACCATATCAAATAATAGAACGCCTTCGGTAAACCATATCAAATGATAGAACACCTTCGGTAAACCATATCAAATAATAGAACGGCTTCGGTAAACCATGTCAAATAATAGAACGCCTTCGGTAAACCATGTCAAATAATAGAACGGTAGAGATCAGACAGGGAGGGAATTCATCGTTGAAGTGCTTCACATACTTTTCATGAGATTTAATGAACATCTTACATGAGTAAATCAACTTTTAACAATTTTGACGGACAGAGTCAATTCGGCCTGGGAAGAGGGGGGGGGGGGGGGGGGGAGGGGGGGGGGGGGGGGGGCGAGGCAAGGTCGCGTAGGCCGGACAGGCCCCACAGTTGAAGTTAAAGAGTATCATAAAAAAACCATATATGTAGAAGGGAGAGAAAACGTTTCTCGTATTATTTTCGAACTGTTCTTCTTTGTCACGAGTCCTGTTCGCGCATACAGGCTCGCTGACCTCTTCCAAGCCAGAGAACTGTTCAGGTGGATACGCTTGCCAGTTTCTTGTCCTCTGGTTGGCAACGCTGGTCTACTGCCTGCATGCAGGCTTTGACTGTGCGCAACCCACCGCGTGTATGCTTCCATCGTGACAGTGCCACACTATCAAATGCGAAGTGTAGTGGACAGACAGCGAACACACAAACAGACGCAGAAGACACAGACCAACAAGAAATCATGCCTTCAATGTGCGCAATAGAACTTCAGCTAGCGAAAGACGAAGACGCTTATCTCGTCCCCTGTAGATCATTGTTTTACAAAACAAACAATCAAAAACAAAAAATACGGATATCACGTGCCATGTCAGGTGACCCTCTAGGAATTCTGAGAACTCACATCCTGTTGTTCTCTTCAACCGTCATCTTCTTCCAGGTCATTTTACAACGGCCTCTTGCTATACAACATCACAAAATGTGTTTTGTCAAAATCGTATTCCTATGTTGTTGAAGTGTGAAAGAACGGGTTTGGTTGCAAAACTTTATGGTTTAACTTTGTTTCGCTTTGTTTTGTTTTGTTTTGTGTTACTCTTTTTTTTTCATTTTGCTTTAAGGGGAGGCATCATCAACCTTGATTTTTTTGTGTGTGTGTGCGTTCGTTTTTGTTCCGTGAATGTCATTTTGTTTGTTTTATGACAGATCTACTCGGAGAAACAATGAACAGAGGGGTGAATCATATCTGTAAAGAAATGGAACCGTAACCTTAAAGTAAATCCTCACAACAATGTGCTCTCTCTCTCTCTCTCCTCTCTCTCTCTCTCTCTCTCTCTCTCTCTCTCTCTCTCTCTCTCTCTCTCTCTCTCTCTCTTTTCTTGCCAAAGGGATACAACTGATTCATTTGGTTTTTCTTCCTATTCCCTTCATCCTCCTCCCCTCCTCTTCCACCCCCCCCACCCCCACCCCCTACCCAATCCTCCGAATCAATGGCGGATATATCAATGTGGCAAAAAACTTGTCAAAATATGTTGTATTGCCCAGGAAAGAAAAGTCAGCTCCCCTATCTTTATTTTTTTTTTTCTTTCAATCTTTTCGTGCCTTTGTCATTCCCTGACTTGACCTCTTTAGCCACTGTTTCCAATATCTTCCAACCTATCCCTGCCTTTCCCTTCCTTTTCCTAGATTTTCTTGCGTTATCCTGCGTTTTCTTTTTCTTTTTCCTACATTGTTTTGTTTTGTTTTTGCCTGTTCCTGTACCTTCCTAAGCTGTCGTGGCTTTGCCCTTTTCTCACCACGTCTTACATTTACCTTCCTTTTACCTGTGGTTATCTACCTTGCCCTGCCGTTTGTTTTTTTACCTTCCCTTGTCCTACGTTTACCTACCCTTTTCCCATCTCTTTCTACCTTGTCCCTTTTTTTCATCTTGTCCTACTGTTACCTACCCTTTTCCATCTCTTTCTACCTTGTCCCTTTTTTTAATCTTGTCCTACTTTTACCTACCCTTTTCCCATCTCTTTCAACCTTGTCCCTTTTTTAATCTTGTCCTACTTTTACCTACCCTTTTCCCATCTCTTTCTACCTTGTCCCTTTTTTTCATCTTGTCCTACTTTTACCTACCCTTTTCCCATCTCTTTCTACCTTGTCCCTTTTTTAATCTTGTTCCTACTTTTGCCTACCCTTTTCCCATCTCTTTCTACCTTGTCCCATTTTTCTTAAACTTGTCCTACTTTTACCCACCCTTTTCCCTTTTTCTTTCTAACTTGTCCCTTTTTTTTTTCATCTTGTCCTTCTTGTATCTACCTTTTCCTTTATTTTCCAGCCTTTTTTTTCATGTTGTCCCAATTTTTCCTAGTTTTACCTATCTTTTCCTATTTTATCCCTATTTCTCTCCCTTCTCTTCCTACTTCGTCCTTCTTTTCCCTGCAGTTACCTAAAATTTCCAATTTTCTCTCCTGTTCATTTCCACTTTTCTCCTCCGTTTTCTTGCTTTTTCATTCTTGACACTTGTTGTTTCCCCTTTTTTCCTACAGTTTACTACCTTTTTCCTATTTTTTCCTACTGTTTACTATCTTTTTCCTATTTTTTTCCTACTGTTTACTACCTTTTTCCTATTTTTTCCTACTGTTTACTACCTTTTTCCTATTTTTTCCTACTGTTTACTACCTTTTTCCTACTGTTTACTACCTTTTTCCTATTTTTTCCTACTGTTTACTGCCTTTTTTCCTATTTTTTTCCTACTGTTTACTACCTTTTCCTACTGTTTACTACCTTTTTCCTATTTTTTCCTACTGTTTACTACCTTTTCCTACTGTTTACTACCTTTTTTCCTATTTTTTCCTACTGTTTACTACCTTTTTCCTACTGTTTACTACCTTTTTTTCCTACTTTTTCCTACTGTTTATTACCTTTTTCTTACTTTTTCCTACTGTTTACTACCTTTTCCTACTGTTTACTACCTTTTTCCTACTGTTTACTACCCTTTTTCCTACTTTTTCCTACTGTTTACTACCTTTTTCCTATTTTTTTCCTACTGTTTACTACCTTTTTCCTATTTTTTCCCCTACTGTTTACTACCTTTTCCCTATTTTTTCCTACTGTTTACTACCTTTTTCCTACTTTTTTCCCTACTGTTTACTACCTTTTTTCCTACCTTTTCCTACTGTTTACTACCTTTTTCCTATTTTTCCCCTACTGTTTACTACCTTTTTCCTTTTTTCCCCTACTGTTTACTACCTTTTCCCTATTTTTCCCCCTACTGTTTACTACCTTTTTCCTACTTTTTTCCTATTATTTACTACCTTTCTCCTATTTTTCCTACTGTTTACTACCTTTTTCCTACTTTTTTCCTATTATTTACTACCTTTTTCCTATTTTTCCTACTGTTTACTACCTTTCTCCAACTTTTTTCCTATTATTTACTACCCTTTTCCTATTTTTCCTACTGTTTACTACCTTTTTCCTACTTTTTTCCTATTATTTACTACCTTTTTCCTATTTTTCCTACTGTTTACTACCTTTTTCCTACTTTTTTCCTATTATTTACTACCTTTTTCCTATTTTTCCTACTGTTTACTACCTTTTTCCTACTTTTTTCCTATTATTTACTACCTTTTTCCTATTTTTCCTACTGTTTACTACATCTTTCCTTCTTTTTTTCCCCTACTGTTTACTACCTTTTCCTACTGTTTACTACCTTTTTCCTTTTTTCCCCCCTACTGTTTACTACCTTTTCCCCTACCTTTTCCTACTGTTTACTACCTTTTTCCTATTTTTCCTACTGTTTATTACCTTTTTCCTACTTTTTTTCCCCTACTGTTTACTACCTTTTTCCTATCCCCCCCCCCCCCCCCCCCCCCCCCCCTACTGTTTACTACCTTTTTCCTTTTTCCCCCCTACTGTTTACTACCTTTTTCCTACTTTTTTCCTACTATTTACTACCTTTTCCCTATTTTTCCTGCTGTGTCCTCCCCTGTCACCATGATACTTCGCAGCAAGAACGCGAAGAACAGCGAGTTGTGCCCACTCCTTTCAGTTTCAGTTGAAATAAAAACGTAGCTGGTCACTCTGTGTTCTTTCAGGGCTCTCATCAGGCAAAAAAAAAGTCCTGAATTTAAAAACACATATGATTATCTGCCAAGACTGATAACATAAGGCTTGCATTATTGATTTCCAATTTGCTGTTAGCAATTGTATTTGATCTATCACCCCCAAGACTGTAAACAGCATAGGGAAATATCGCTAAACAAAACAGTGCTACAAAAATATACACAAAGACCATATATTTTCCTTTTTGTGTTTGTTTTGTTTATAAATGCGGAATGGGGAGGCTGGAGTCGAGTCCTCTCTTGAGAGCGTTGACACTCTCAGTAACTTGTTTAAAAACTACAACCCAATGGTTAGCTTGTTATGCGTTATAACTAGATAAATGAAAGTGTATACATTTTCTGGAACAAAGAGAGGGCAAAAGGCCTCGAAGACAGAATGTAGTATCAGACGATAGCAAAAGCCAAATTCAACAAAACCTGACAACAGAGTCAAGGCCAGTGACAGGAAAGAGGAAATGACGATTGTAGAATTTGCCAAAGGCAGATTGTAGGGGTACCTTCGTTCCCCATCCCTTTCGGCTTGCTTCCCGTTTTCTGCCATCTTCTAAGATGGCGGGAGAGAGTAGGGGATGGGGCGTAGAGAATGACTCAAGTTGTCAGGTGTAACTCTAGCTCACGCCATTTCTTTCAGTTGACATTGTTATGAACACCACATTGAACGCTTATATACTGATCAAAACCAAACGAGATATATCCAATAAATCTTTTGTTCTAAGGTTTGTATTTTGATAGTCCATAGTCCGCGGCTGAAGATAGAACTAAAACAACTTGAAAAAATGAGATCTAAGGTTTGTCAAACGGTTTTATCTTATCCTCATTTGACGGTCACAAAAAGAAAGCAAATGGCTGCCATGTATAGTCCTTTCTCAGGGCGTGGTCTATCAAGGGAAAGAAAGTATGCCTCAAGATGACAGTTAACGAATGATCGAACACTAAAATTACGCAGACTACGGAGTTTATTTTATTGAAAGGGGGTTGTACTTCTTCTAATATCTTAAAAGGAAATCGTTATGATTCATGTCGTTCTTTCTCTGGGCTTGTGTGATGTAGCAAGATACAGGAAGCATATACTATGATGACTATCAAAACGATGAATCATTAAAATTACTCCTGACAGGATTTTTTTTAATTTTTCGACAAGTGGGGCTTCCAGCCACCTATTTTCTCTACGATTCTTTTTTTTTTTTCATTTTTGTTTGTTCGTGTTTTTTGTGTGTGTGTTTTTAAATTTTTTTTCGCATTGTGTTTACTTCTAGAAGAAAAATAGTCCTAAAAAAGGTTTCCTAGAATGCTACAGATGCATAATCTTCTTCGGGATAGAATTCGTTAAGGTTGTTCCTGTTTTCAGAAACAAAGTAACAGACATGGTAAAATTACTGCCAGGGCTACAATCACTGGCAAACGACAGTGAGAAAGCTTTTCTTTTATCTCATGAGTATTTCTTTCTGCAACAGCTATTATGGTCCTCTCAAACATTAACCTTTCATTCA
>CM031602.1:4442774-4445274 GCA_018398815.1 Conus ventricosus
AATGAGGAACAAAAAGATGATTACATGGCTCCTCCACAAGAAAACGAACATTTCCTAAACTCACCTTTACTGATGTCAGAACTAACAGAAGCCTTAGATTCTATACCTTTACATGATTCAGCTGTTGGCCTTGATGGAGTGTCCTATCAACTCATCAGACACTTACCTTCTTCGTGGAAAGTATTACCGCATTCATTATTCCAAAAATGTTGGATTAATGGCACTATTCCAAGAATCTGGAAAAGTTCGGTAGTAGTCCCAGTACTCAAGGAAGGTAAACCGAGAACATCTTTACATAGTTGCAGACCCATAGCTCTAACATCTCATGCTGGTAAACTTTTAGAAAAAAATTATTCAAAAACGACTGTTATATTACTGTGAAAAAAATGGTGTGATTCCTGTTCAGCAAGCGGGATTTCGAAAAGGTCGTTGTACCACAGACCATTTAGTAAAACTGACCAGTCACATTAAAAAACAATTCTCCCGTAGAAAAAGTACTTTGGCTACATTTTTTTATGTCAAAAAAGCCTATGACTGCGTATGGCACGCAAGGCTACTTTTCAAATTAAAAAATGTTGGTATTTCTGGGAGAATGTTTGATTACATCAAAACCTTCCTAACGGAAAGAAGCATATGTACACGGATTGGAAGAACTTATTCATCCTATAGGAATGTAGATATGGGTATTCCACAGGGATCAGTTGTTGCTCCCATGTTGTTTACAATCCTAATCCATGATCTTCCCAAATTTATGTCAAAAGCTACGCATGTTGTTCAATATGCAGATGATATCGCTATTTGGATTAACTGTACATTAAGAAAACATTCCAATAAAAGAACAATAAACTTTGTACAGAAGTTGTACCAAAAGGAATTGGATAAATTATCTATATATATGAAGAACAACGGATTAGAACTATCTGGAGAAAAAACATGTCTTATGTTGTTTAACAATGGTGAGAACCCAAAGATGCTACCCTCGCTTTTGCTAGACGGACAGATTCTTGAATATAAACAAAAAGTTAAATTCCTGGGGGTATTTTTAACCCTAAGCTGAACTGGAAAACACATATTGAAAGTCTAATTGATAAAACAAGAAAAAGATTAAACGTTCTTAAAATAATATGTTGTCAACCATGGGGTCAGGACTGTCATACCCTTTTACATCTATACATCTCTTTAGTCCGATCGAAATTAACATATGGACAGGAAGTATATTTTTCTGCACCTAATTCTCTTTTAAAGAGATTGCAAAGCTTGGATAGTAAGGCCATGAAATTAGCTCTCGGAGTTCCAGTTCATACAAACACTTATAAATGTTATAAAGAAACAAATATATTACCACTTAATGAGAAACGAATATTGGATGTGTCTAAGTATATTGTCAGAAGTCTTTCTGTTGAAAATTCAGTTACGGAAGAAATACTGATGGATTCCAATAAAGATTTTCCTAAGAGTTCTAAAAACATATCATATATCCAACCAGTTAGAAACTACACATCTGACTTTATGTCACATTGTAATATTGATATCACTGCTATACCAAAATTTCCTGCGGTACCTCCAATGCCTCCTTGGGAGCACCTAAACGCCTCTTTTGATTACAAATACACTATGTTAAAGAAAAGTGATAATGTAAATATTTTAACAGCTGAAGTTCGTGAACATTTAGAAAACAGCTATCCAAATCATTTAAAAGTGTTTACAGATGGGTCGGTATTGGAATCCTCTGACAGTGGTTCTGGCTTTATAATACCCACCTTAAATGTCAGGAAATCATATCATTTAGGAAAGGGGTTTTCAATTTATACCTCAGAATTATATGCAATACTAAAGGCTTTGATGCACATACATAACACACCAATTGCTTTATATAAAATCTTACTGTGTGTTGATTCCAAATCTGTTTTACAATCACAAGAGCGTTGGGACTGTAAAGCTAGAAAAGATTTGCTTTTTGAAATAAAAACATTTACTGCATTGTTTCATAACTCTAGGTAAAAGAATTGATTTTTGTTGGGTCCCATCTCACTGTGGTATAAAGTGTAATGAAATAGCAGACAGTCTTGCAAAAGAAGGAGCAAATAGAAACACTGAAAATTTATCAAAAAATCCCTCAGATTTGTCCTCTTGTGAATTAATCCAAATTATGGAAAAGTATATACATAAGCAGAATTTTAGTCAAAACATGGCTACTTTACCATTGTGCCCAAGGCACATTGTTAGATTGATTCATAAATTAAGGCTGAATACTTGGAACACTAAATATTCTCATGGTATTACTTGTGTCTGCAGAGAAAACATTTCTGTGCGTCATCTTTTGTTTGAATGCTCAGTGTTGACCTCACACTATCAGGAGAAAGGTATTGAGATGATTAACTTTGATAATGTTAATAGTGTCTTATATGGTTCATGTGTTGCTGAAATTGCCATGGTTCTTTCGCAGTCACAGGTTGCAAAATTTTTGTAAAGAGTACAACTTCGTGTACCACTAGGGTAT
>CM031602.1:4455274-4465268 GCA_018398815.1 Conus ventricosus
AATTTCTTGATTGAACAGTGTCGTTAATAGTATCATGCGTTGGTTATACTTTTTGTCAGCGACTTTGATGATAGTTTCAGCCTCAGTCAGGGTGAACTGCGTTCTCCTCTGGGTCAGACTTTGCGTTCGGTTTGGTCCTCTATAGCGCGAGTCCTCTGCATGAGATGTCTTGCAGTGTCTGTGGTAAATGGGGTACCTTAGCTGCTGTCAGTCTCTTCAGCACAGACTTAGTATCGGCCAGGAAAATATCTTAGCATCAGGGTGCCTGCAGCATTTACGTGTAAATTAAGTTTAGCCCTGAGGATTGAAATGTGGAAGCCAGTTTGAATTGCTTCCGCTTGTCGAACGGTTCAGAGGAAAGAATGCAGCACGTTTTCTTCCGAAGTTAATTATTTTTTTAGTGCATGTTCAGTAGTATCTCTGTAGCTTCTTCTTCCTCAGGACGTTTCTTGGGCAAAAATCCAATCCAGTTGAGCCTATCCCCTCAAGGTCGGCTTTCCCCCTTAGGGTTTGTCCTTTGGCTTTTCCCACAGATGGCAGATGGTACTGGGTTTTCATGGTTACCAGTAGCAGAGGTCAACCTCTGACCTGACTATCACATCATGCTACTGGAACAAATCAACCCATTTGCGCTGATCAATTGTTTATTCAACCTATTTTGGTGGGCTGTACACGAGAGTGTATCACGATGTTGTTCAGTTATGGGGGAGGAGGCACAACGGAATGTGTGTCGTGTTTGATGTGAGACCAGCAAAAAGCTAGGAATGGAAGTCACTACACTTGCTGGACTGGTAAACAGTTGAACTTTGATGACATACCCATCTCTTTCACACTGTCCTGGACCTGCTTTGTTGTCAACTTCTCCTCCCAGTATCTTTGATGACATACCCATCTCTTTCACACTGTCCTGGACCTGCTTCGTTGTCAACTTCTCCTCCCAGTATCTTTGATGACATACCCATCTCTTTCACACTGTCCTGGACCTGCTTCGTTGTCAGCTTCTCCTCCAGTATCTTTGATGACATACCCATCTCTTTCACACTGTCCTGGACCTGCTTCGTTGTCAACTTCTCCTCCCAGTATCTTTGAGGACATACCCATCTCTTTCACACTGTCCTGGACCTGCTTCGTTGTCAGCTTCTCCTCCCAGTATCTTTGATGACATACCCATCTCTTTCACACTGTCCTGGGCCTGCTTCGTTGTCAACTTCTCCTCCCAGTATCTTTGATGACATACCCATCTCTTTCACACTGTCCTGGACCTGCTTCGTTGTCAACTTCTCCTCCCAGTATTCCCTCAGGGTCTTGCGAAGAGCTGGAGCTGGCAGCACAGCGTCATTCCGGCAAAAGTGTCATCCATTCGTCTTAGAGCTGAGTGAATGAATGACCGTTTGGTGCTCCTTGGAGTGCCCCCTTCGCACTATCCTCCCCACCTTCCATTCACTAAGAAAGGGAAACTGGATGATGGTGTCACCTCCTGGTTGCCTCCCCTCCTGCTGACCGGGCTGATATTTTGGTTACCTCCCCTCTACAGTTCGGGTTTCCAATGACCACGACATCCATCAACCTCCACCAGGGCAGACGCGAAAAGTGTGTCACTGAAGGAAAATCACAGAGTACGCAGGGAACGAATGTCATCATATTTGCCACCTGAAATGTAAGAACATTCTGGGAGGCTGAAAGATTAAAGAAACTGATCCATAACTTGGTCAGATACTCCTGGCGCATTCTCGGCCTCGGTGAAGTAAAATGGAAGAACAACGGAGAAGGATAGACAGAAGAAGGCATATACTGTGCTACATTGGAGAAGAACACAGACATGTACGTGGAGAACGGCCCTATGACACACTTGATCAGTGATGTGATCAATGTTTCTGATGCTTAGTATCCAGCGGTACAGTCTCATCTTCCATGACTTGCATTCTTCTCTCCAGATCTGAAACTGCCAATATACCAGCTATGCTTTGTAAATCTAAACGGTTTTCGTTACCTGTTGCGCCAAAGTTAATTAATTATGATCTGTGACACGGAACCCTTTTCCTTTGCAATTTTGCTAACAGGACTGGCGTTTTTATCATTTTCTTCGAATGTGAACGTCTTTTACTCAGATACTGTGTGAAAGTACCGATGTATTGATAATTTTTCTTGAATCTGGACGCCTTTTCTGAGATGGTGGGCAAAAGAGTGTCATAGTTTGAACATGCTCCTCGAATCTGAAGTCTTTCCTTCAGACGTTGTGCAAAAGTGCTGTTTACTGATTATGCTCATTGAATCTGATTTCGTTATTTTACAAAGATACTGATGGATTTATAACGCTTCTTAAATCTGAATGCCTTTCTTTATTGTGTGTGCAGAAGTGTGGACGTCTTGATTATGCTCTATGAATTTGAGCTCCTTTCCTTAACTGTTAAATGAAAACATTGATTTATTGATTATATACCTTGAATACGCCCTTCCGGAACCATTTAACGCAAACTCTGATTATTGATTATATCCCTTGAATGGAAATGCCTTTCATGAACTGTTTGATAAAGCGGATGGTATTTTGATTATACGCCATGAATCCAACTGCCTGTCCTTAGCTTTTTAATGATAATGCCGATGCAGTTGCGACGCCTTTCAATCTAAACAACTGACCTTATCTGTATTATGAACGAGTCAATACATTGATTATTCTGTATGAATTTAAACACTTGTCCCTGGCTGCTTTGTGACGATTCTGATATACTTTTTTTTGTTTTAATATCAGGAGCAGTTATGTCCCTTGATATCTTAATGGAGTGTCCTGCGCGTGCCTGTACCCATCGTCAACACAGCGCAGGCCTCCAAGGGTGGTACAGGACTGCTCTAAAGGCGGGTGAAGACAGTGCTTCTCTGGGTCCTCCCCAGCACCTTCGGGTGTTTCTTTTTCTGTCATTTCCTACCTGTTGTGTGAAAGGCCTGGCCTTGCAGTGACGTTGTTTGAAAGCTGAATGCCTGTCTGCATCTATTCTGTGAAACTGTCCACAACGTTAACTACGCTCCTTCAATTCAGACAATTGACCTTTCTGTGCAAGTGTTGATGCTCTAATTATGCTCGAGTTCCCCTTTTCCTCGGTTCTTTCACTTGCTGTAACTCACACTACGAGCTCTCTCCAGACAAATACAATTCTTCGTGCTCTGCTCTCTTCCACTTCAAATTACTGGCTTTTAAAGGGACAGAAGTTTCCAATAAAAACGCAAACAGATACTTCATTGCTGTAATGACTGAAGAATTGTTAACTTGCACTTGTTTTCTCCCACTGTTTAATTGTTCAGCAGTATAAACAGATACTTTGCGTCATCAAAGAAGTCTGAAAAAAAAGAAAAATCTTGTTACACCGATGTTGGAATGGTTATGACATCCATTTTCGTACAGTGTGTCCAGTGATTTCATTGTGTGTTGGCAGCTGTGCAGTATTCATTGCAGTTCCAAGGTGTTTTCTTTTGTTCATAATAAAAGTGGATCACCTATCGTTGACCCAAATTACAACGATGAAACGAGAAGCAGCTGGTCTACCTGGTTTTTGCTTTGTCGCTTATACACCTAAAATCTCTCTCTCCTCTCTCTCTCTCTCTCTCTCTCTGTCTGTCTGTCTCTCTGTCTGTCTGTCTCTCTCTCTTTCTCTCTCTCTCTCTCTCTTTCTCTCCCTTCCTCTTCTCTCTTCCTGCCCCCCTGCTCCCTTTCTCTTCCTCAGTATGTCTGTCTCTGTCTGTCGCTCTCTCTCTCCCCTGCAGTTTCTTTCATTATTCTTGATTTTTTTTTACGGGGTTCCCTCTTTTACCTGTTGTTGATATGGTAAGATCTTAAACTGATGCGTTTCATGTTCCTCTCCAGGAATTCATAAAGCAGCTCGAGGACATTTAACCTGCACAAGTATTTTTCAAGAGGAACACAGTCACACAGTCTGTTGTCACGTTAGCAACTCAGCAGAACCTTCATGCCAAGTGTTCGTGATACTCGTTTCCGATGAATCTTTATTCATGCTGGTAAAAGCTATCATGCTTTTAAAACTGCAACTGTTGAACTATCAAAGAGCGACTGATGAATGAGGCCTACTTCCGTTTTTAACTTCTATTTGGAATGTCAGGACGTTGCTGTTATTTGTCGTGTGGGTTATGCTGTTGCTGCCACAGTTGCAGCTGACAATGAGGGCAATGCCATTGCTACAGACAGGCTTCACTAGGGAAGATGATGACACCTACTGCAGAGTTTACCCTTTGACACATTTATGTTACTGTGGATATTCTCTCTCTCTCTCTCTCTCTGTCTCTCTCTCTCTCTCTCTCTCTCTCTCTCTCTCTCTCTCTCTCTCTCTCTCTCTCTCTCTCTCTCTCTCTCTCCAAATGGTTAACAGTACATACATAGGAAATAATGTTATAGCTCTATTTGTGTTTAATATAGAGATTTTATCAGGCTTTTTACACTGTTTTCTTATGCTCTAAAATATATCTGACTGGGCCGTTGAGCAGTAAATTCAACATTTGTTTTAGTCATCCTTTACGTGCAGTTCAAATATTGGGAGCAGCTATGAATAACTGTACAACTAGGTGATGTAACAACAACACTTCTATTTGTTTGTGGATTATTGTTACTGCAGTTAGTTATTTAATGGTGAGGTTAGTGGTGTTTGCATTCCGTGGCTTAACACTTTCGAATCATGTGAAATCTCCATACTGACAAGAAACTACCAATTGAAGAAAGTCTTATAGATTCAAACCAAACCTTCACCTGTTTTCTGCAGCCATTTGAATATCATTCATAGCTTCGTGCACACCATTTTGCTGTTGGGTGTGCATGAAACAAATGGGGTGTTGCACTACTGAGTGCTGAAATCATTCCACGGACATTCTTTGACCATTCTCGGCGTTTCACGCTGTGCATGCCTGTCAGTGTGAAGTCACGATGACGAAGACGTTGACCTTCAGTGTAAAGTCACGATATGACGAAGACGTTGACCTTCAGTGTAAAGTCACGATATGACGAAGACGTTGACCTTCAGTGTAAAGTCACGATATGACGAAGACGTTGACCTTCAGTGTGAAGTCACGATATGACGAAGACGTTGACCTTCAGTGTGAAGTCACGATATGACGAAGACGTTGACCTTCAGTGTGAAGTCACGATATGACGAAGACGTTGACCGTCAGTGTGAAGTCACGATATGACGAAGACGTTGACCTGCAGTGTAAAGTCACGATATGACGAAGACGTTGACCTTCAGTGTGAAGTCACGATATGACGAAGACGTTGACCTTCAGTGTAAAGTCACGATATGACGAAGACGTTGACCGTCAGTGTAAGTCACGATATGACGAAGACGTTGACCTTCAGTGTAAAAGTCACGATATGACGAAGACGTTGACCTTCAGTGTAAAGTCACGATATGACGAAGACGTTGACCTCTCAGACATGACGCAAACATGACAGTCTTCTCCTTGACAGAATGTGTGATGTTTTCAGAAGCACGACTTGAGACAGCATAGCGAGTATTGAACTTCCGTAATACTCCAGAGGAATGCACATTCAGCATGTGGCTTTCCCCTCACAGTTCACACTTACACTGTGTGTGACTGCACCGCCCAGTGCTAGCTACTTCCCCCTACTATATCAGAGACACGTCCATCACTTTGTTTGCTTCCGTCCATCTGTCTTTGACAGTGAGAAAACATAGCAAATAGGCCGCCAGTTGGCAGTGCTCCGTTCTGTCTGTTCAGCATGCTGCAAAGCTTTCCAGAACAACCGCAGAACTATTGGAGAAGAACTGGCTGTGGGGAAAGACAGGATGAGCTTGACGGCAAAATGGGAAAGGAGGCGAACCATGTGCAAATAAGATTTTATCTCATGGAATCGATTCACAAGTTTCAAGACACTACTTCCCAGGGAAAAGGATATTCTCTGGCTGTCTGTGGTACCAACGTGCCCCAATTCTAGACTCCGTTTCTCAGAAGACAACATGCAGTTTAGATACGCCTTTCTTCGCGTGAGACTGGGTCACCAGTTGTATCATTTTGAATTTCAATGTGTTAAGAACGTGTTTATTCATACTTTATTTTACATCAAGCAGTGCGTGCTGCTGGATACACTCCGAGTACTTTCCCCTTGGGACTAATACACAGGTATACCAATTTGGATACGGATGTGTCGTGTCACCAATGCTACCTACAGATCATTGCATGATACTATGTGTCAGCATGTCTTACTAGCTACTATCAGTGACAACGCACTGTAGTCATCATATCTACATCTGCAAGGTGATACTGGCCTCCTTATACCACTGTTTTCAATGTAACCACCACTTTTCTCAACATTCCTCGCACCTCCAGATTCCTATTTCCACAAGCTCTATTTTAACATCTACCCGTTTATAAAAGTAAGAAATAAGAGAGCAAGAGAGAGAGAGAGAGAGAGAGAGAGGAGAGAGAGAGAGAGGGGGGGGAGAGAGAATCAGAGTCAAGACAGAGAGACAGACAGACAGACGACAGGCAGGCAGACACAGCGTGTGTGGGAGAGAGACAGAGACAGACAGAGACAGAGACAGGCAGACAGATGACAGACAGACAGACAGTCAGACATACCAAGAGAGAGAGAGAGAGAGAGAGAGAGAGAGAGAAGGTATGGTGGTAGTGGTAGTAGTAGTTGTCGTGGTGGTGGTAGAACGTGTTTTGATCAATCGTTTAGAATTTCAGGATCAGACAAGGATGGAGAGTTCTTTTCTACACTGTTGGAGATCAAATACGTCACAAAACACCATCATCAAAAACAACTGTAATGGAAAACAAAAACCGTCTGGACTTTTGCTGCAAGGAACCTGAGTTTTTAAAGAATGATATTAAAATTCTGGATGAAATAAGCTCATCTTTATTGTGAACTGGATTCTTTGATGATTTTTATATCACCTTTTATTTCATAAACAACTTATATTTGCCTTTATTATTGCTGTTTCAATGATCTAGAAGAAGAAAGTAAAAACAAGAATAAGAATAAGAAGAACTGGAAAATCAAATATACACACGCAAACTAAATAAACAAGCATCAAACATTATGTAACTCAGCACAGCACCGTGCCTATAAGAGACCATGAAGGAAAATTAAAGAGTAGAATATGTTTTCATGATTGGTTTGTTTGTTCAGTACAAGTAAAATGAAATGTTTACACACATATACAAAGCTTGCACGCGCATATGTGCGCAAACATTTCATCTGATTTGACTGTTCGTTTTTATTTTATCAATTTTTTTTTTACACTTACATTACATTCTGTTTGATTTCAGTCGAATCAGTTTTATGTATCTGTATACCACCATAAATATTAAAAATGAGAAAGCCCCAATGTGAACATTGTCATTTTCACATGCATATTGGTCAGTTTTACAATGGATCCACTTTCAGGTCTCTGGTGGGACATGCAATCGACTACGCGCAAATCACAGTTGTCATTTGCACTGGCGCAGTTTAAATCGAACAGGTGCAGTTCCCGATTCTTTTCTTGCTCAGGTGCAAATCGCAAATACTGTTTACCCCAAGGTGATTGCTAACTATGGCGCACGCGCGCGCGCGCACGCACGGACGCACACACACACACACACACACACACACACAACACACATAATTTTTTATATATATATATATATATATATATATATATATATATATATATATATATATATATATATATATATATACTGACTTCCATAAAAAACGCAAAAATTTGAAAGGCTATTTTTCGGGTGAAAAGGGGTGAATATACAATATTGAACCATTGTGGCAAGTTGTTTGGGTCCAAGACTCACGTGCAGTGAAAACATTGTGTGAGCAACACATCATTCCCGGCATTGGAGGGTCAACAAAAATGGCAAAACTGGTTGCTGCATGTGAGGCACGTGCACACCATGCAGAGCAAAGTTAACCAGCGACAAGTACGCAGGCATGCAGCCTTTATAAAGCCGCGCTACAAGGTTCAGGTAACGACTTGCCGTCTGAGCGCTACAGAGATGCCAAGACTACGAGCAGAGGAACGCAATCGTGCCCTAGGCCATCTGGAGGCTGGTGTCGATGCCAGGCAGGTCGCCAACATCTTTAACGTCCACATCTCAACCATCTATCGTCTGCAGCACCGCATGCGAGTCACTGGTACCACTGATGATCGTCCCCGGCCAGGCCGTCCTTGGGTCACCACACAAAGAGAGGATCGCCATCTTGTTCGAACCCATCTGCGGGACAGGCGGCAAACAGCCGCTAACACTGCTCGACAGGTGCCTGGGAATCTCCAGCAACGAATCAGTCTCAACACTATGCGGCGGCATCTTCAGGAGAATGGGCTGGCATGTAGGCGTCCTCACAGAGGTCCGGTACTGACACCAAGACACCGGCAGGACAGGCTGCAGTGGGCACAAGCCCGAATCAACTGGCGCAGGCAGCAGTGGGGACGCATACTGTTCTCAGATGAGAGCCGTTTTTGTATTGACATGGCTGACGGTCGTGTCAGAATATGGCGTCGACCTGGTGAACGCTATGCTGACTCCTGTGTGGTAGAGCGGAACCCCTGGGGAGGCCCGAACGGTATGATATGGGGTGCAATTGGCATTAACCACGCCATAGGACCAGTCATCTTTCAGAACATTGGTCCTGGTCGCGGACAGGGTGTCAATGCACAGCGCTACATCAACCAGGTGCTCAGACCCCATGTCGATCCTTTTTTTGTGCAACACCCAAACTGGACATTCCAACAGGACAATGCAAGACCACACACCGCCAGGGCCACCCAGCAATTTCTTCAGCATAACAACGTCAATGTGCTGCCCTGGCCAGCCCTCAGTCCCGATTTAAACCCAATAGAACATTTTTGGGATGAACTTGGCAGACGGTTGGACCTCCTGCGTCCACGACCAGCAACAGCGGCTCAACTTCACCAGGCCATCGTCCATGTGTGGGCTGGTGTGCCAAGGGGACGCATCAACCACCTGGTCCACTCAATGAGCCGCAGGTGTCAAGCAGTTGTCAACGCAAATGGTGGCCACACACGGTATTAGGACTTCAAGCTGGTTTGTCACGTGACCTTGGATTTTCCACACAAAAGACATATTGCTGATGACATTTTCACACATTACCGGTGTAATGAATCAAATCACGTTGAATTCTCGCTTCCACTCTGTACAATTGTGACCAATAAAATTCACCCCCAACCTTCAGCTTGTTTTGTTTTCGCGTTTTTTATGGAAGTCAGTATATATATATATATATATATATATATATATATATATATATAATTAGAGTTAAAAGACCACTCAAAATTCTAAAAATGCTCAACCAAATAGGGAGCGACATAACAGTTTAAAATAGGGTTTTAAAATGAAGTGTAAAACCACCCTACAAAATTGTTTCGAGCCAAGTGCTCTTCTCAGGGTACCCTGAGAAGAGCACTTGGCTCGAAACAATTTTGTAGGGTGGTTTTACACTTCATTTTAAAACCTATTTTAAACTGTTATTTATATATATATATATATATTTTATATATATATATATATATTCAATTATAAACAAAGCTTGCTCTTAGGTCTTAGATTGAAGAAATAGGGGGAGATAAGCATTCATATCTGCAGTGGTAGATGATTCTGCCTAACTAACAGTATGTGCTTGAGTGGGTGAATGGGGAAAAAAAATGCTTCTCACAATGAACCTTCAGCAAGCTTATAGTCTCCAAGGGGGAGACACCCTTCAGTAGGGAGGGAAATTCACTAACATATAACTCCTGGTCATATACCGATATTTCGAAACTTGGTGGTTTCTCCTCAGTGACCGCGGAAAGTGGTAATTTGACTCCTCTGCCTTTTCAGTTTTAAGAAGAATGCAATCCCAGAAAAGGCTGGTGTGCAATACCGTAGTATGTTTGTTGAGTTTTCAAAAAACCAACCAAGGTGCCACCTAAGAAGCAAAAAGAAAATCATGAAAGAGCAAAACAAGCTAACTATAGTA
>CM031602.1:4468768-4483768 GCA_018398815.1 Conus ventricosus
ACTTCCCTCCCTGTTCCACCCGCCCAGTCCCGTTCCCCTCTTCCCCTGTCTCTTCTTCTAACGCTGTACCACCCCTTCCGCTCACCCCCCCCCCCCCCTGTTCCACCCGCCCAGTCCCGTTCCCCTCTTCCCCTGTCTCTTCTTCTTTGTCCTGTCACATCCTCCTCCCTTCTCCTGTTCCCCTCACCATTCTCACTCCCTCTCTGCCTTCCAGCGCCCTCTCCTCCCATCCATCCCCCATCCTCTTAGCACACATACAAAAGTATAGTATTAAGTTTGAATACAGATTTTTTTTGTAATTTTAAATTCTGATTTTTGAAATATGATTTGGGGTTAGTATGTTATGAAAGTATGTAAGAATTAATTCATTTCATTTATTAACATACAATGCGCGTTTTCATTACAGACAAAAGCACATTGTGATATCTTACACAGGCCATTCCCTTGTTATTCAGATGATACGAACACACGCAAAAGGATAGTACACCTTGATTCATATTTGCGATTGTAAACTGAATTTTTTTTTATTAATGAAAGCAGTAAATTCATGAAAAATCTGTCATTTTCAAACAAACTATAAACGAATGCGTTAACAGAAAATTGTCGGGTAGTAAGTCGAACTTAAACGAACTAGTTTCATTTATTTTCGCTTGTGTCAGCTCATTTCTCCCCAATCGTTTAGCAGACTACCCTGCTGAATCTGCTCTTTGGAACCAGCCAAGGATCTAGCTCTGAACTTGTAAAGGACACACTCCTGTGTTGTCAGGTTTCCGTTCGCTCCTTTCTGCCTTCTTCTGAGCTTCTGCTCTTCAAAGGCACTTGTCTGAAATTCCCTTTGACTGGCTTTTCGTCGACACTTTTTTCTTTCCAATTCGAAGATTAAATGCTGTTGCAATTGTTCTAGCTTTGTGTTTTGTTTGTTTCTAGCGTTTCTCTCTCTCTCTCTCTCTCTCTCTCTCTCTCTCCTCTCTCTCTCTCTCTCTCTCTCTCTCTCTCTTCTCTCCTTCTCTCTCTCTCCTTTCCTTTTCTCATCCCATTTCCTATTCTATGATTTTTTTTTCTCTCATTTCCATGTTTCGTCTTTTTTTTTTTAAATAACATTTTGACTTCAGTTCTTTAATTACTTGGGTTGTTTTTCATCAGAATCAACCGGTGACAAAAGATCCCTTTGATCTGTGAAAATGAAGTAGAGCTCTGATAGATGAAGCAAAAATAATAATTCTGTTGTCGTCAGAAACAGCTCAGTAATTAGAAACCTCCTCTCGTTACGTGATCATGACAGCTCTGACGTCACTCTGGCTAGCTGTTGGCTGCTTGTAGTACTAGACCCATCTTTTAGCAACGAAGTCACATTCTGGAGCCAATGTCATGTCGCCAGACGCACGTTGAAAAAACAAGCTGTTGTAAATGAGGATGGTGACTTGAGATTCAAAGACATATCGTATCTTTCCTCTTTTTTCCTGCTCTTCTGTTGTGCTGTCCACTTTTGTATTTACTTTTTGAATGTAAAAAATCAATTTAAAGTGAATGTTTAGTATCCGAAGGAATCGAAGATGATGGTTAGGAAGCGCGACAAAATTGCTTTTGAATGCATATGTCTATCAGCCAGTGGTATCCAGTTTCCTCCGACCTTTACTTCTAAATGAACGACATGTATTTCACACTGGTCTTGCGAGAGTGTCCACACATGAATGAATCTAGTGTACCCTTTTCGCTTTGATCATTTCGCTTAAGTATCCTCTCTATTAAAACCAGCGAGTTCTCTGTCTCAAACAGTGAAAGATTTGCTTCGAGTGTGACGGGGTTTGTATGTGCCTTGCCTTGCCTTGCCTTGCCTTGCCTTGCCTTGCCTTGCCTTGCCTTGCCTTGCCCTGCTATGCTCTGCTCTGTTCTACACTGCTCTCTCTCTCTCTCTCTCTCTCTCTCTCTCTCTCTCTCTCTCTCTTCTCTCTCTCTCTCTCATCAGTCGTTTTTGAAATGAATCCAGTGTTGAGATAAAATGCCTATACGAGAGTCTTTTTCCTTCGTATTAACTCCACAGAAAAGCGTTGAATTCGAAGATGTCTCTCATGTCAAGAAAGATGGCATAGAGGACTATAAAAACGTGTTATCACGATGTTATTTAGACAATTGACAGCATCTATCCTCGAACATTATCCTCCAATAATTGCGTTCATAGTGTTTGTTTGTAGAATATTCTTTTCTCTAAGCCGGGCACGTCACAATATAGAATTCGAGTTCAAAAGAAGCTTATTGTAACTCTAAAAATTAAACAGTACGCAATCAACAAAAAAACTTCTGCAAATTCTCTTATCCCTCTTTTGGTCTCTCCTTACTTTCTTTCCTTTTTCACTCCTTTCCCCGTCTTTATCTCTTGTCCTACTTTTTACTGCATTATTCTGCTTTCTCCTGGTTATCCTTCCGTTTTCCTAACTTGACCTCACGTTTTTCTCTGTTAACTCCCTTTTCCTGACAAATCTTAAATAAATGTTAGCGAAACGCCCAAAAAAAAAAACCGTAGACAAACGAATCACAAGACAAAACATGATGCGTTTCGACCTCTTCGGTCTTCTTCAGGCAAGATACGAAACAATTATTACGACGAAAATGAACGAGCAGTCACTTATCTTCAATCTCTTCAACGCAAGATATGCGCTGATTCAACGCCTACCCGGAGTTGGAAAAGGTCTTTGCTCAAATATTTAAGATTTGTTTGGATTTCCGCCTGCAGTCGTCTTACTTTGCAACTAGATCCCTTTTCCTACTTTTTCCCTTCACTTTTCTATCTCTCCTTACTTTGTTATTCCATTGTCACCTTTCCTTTTTCCCAAATTATCGGACCCTTTCCCACTCTCCCACAATATTTCCTACCTTGTTCTAACTTTTGTGATTTTTTCCATCTTATATTTTAAAACGTTTCCGACTTCTTCGTGCTTTATCCTAACTCGTTTTGTTCTTTTATCATACTTTGTTAATACTTTTAGTATTCTTTCTATCTTTTCCTATCGTTTTCTTTCTTCTTCTTTTTCCTGTTTCCACTTTTTCCTCCACCTATTTCCTCCATTTCCTTACTTTTCCTGCTATTTACTTCTCTTTTCCTGCCTTTTCTTTCTTTGTTCCTCCCTTTTCCTCATTTCTATTCCCTTTTGTTAGAATTTCCCATCTTGCATTTGCTGTATGTCACTTTTTAAGGTTACGATAGTAATGATCTGATCTGTGCAGGACGTTTTGTCTTTTCTTGTGAAGCTTTGACAGCCCTAAAAGTGTCTGTGATCGGCCGGGATATACCAACACAGAATCAAACTTAATTTAGCGCTGACAGACTTTTTTTTAAAAGAAAACAAAATTTAGAAAGAAAAGGGGTTAGTGACCACCACAAAAACAGATACAGATAAACAGATTAAAGGACAAAACACAATGCATTTCGACCTCTTGGGTCTTCTTCAGGCAAAACCAAACAACAATTAGGACAGCGAAAACGAAGAACGAGAACATTTATCTTCTCATATTCGGCGTAAAATGGTCGTTAGCCCCAAAATGTCCAACAGCTATTTTCCGCCGAATATGAGAAGATAAGTGGCTTCTCGTTAGGGCCCAACAGCCATTTTGCGCCGAATATGAGAAGTGGTTTCTCGTTAGGGCCCAACAGCCATATTGCGCCGAATATTGTGCTGTTTGTCTTCCTAAATTTTGCTTTATTTTCCGCCCTCAGTCACTTCGTTTTGAAACCAACTTTTTGAAAAGGATTCTTAGTTGTCGCTGGATGAGAATCCTTGAGATGGAATTTTCATAAAGTGTATGTGTCTTTCGACAGAAACAAAACACACGATTAAATTCAAACGCAGTAAAATACAAAGCCATCGAAGACAACGAATAGCAAATGTGATTTTGCTGTTCAAAAAATCGCACACTCATTTCTGGAACAACCATTGTGTTTCATGGCAAACAGGAATCCTTCATTCGCTTTGAAATCAAAACAACTGTTATTGTCTGTCGATTTCCATGTCATAGTCGTGCATGCTCATGTTCCCACTGTTGTGAGGATGTTCCTGTAAAACCGCTATTGTTCAGAGGCGGTTGTTCACCTTTGCTACCACCAGGAATGGATCAGCGCTCTAAGCTGCTCTCTCTCTCTCTCTCTCTCCTCTCTCTCTCTCTCTCTCTCTCTCTCTCTCTCTCTCTCTCTCTTTCTTGTCATCAGACCGTAATGGTAATGACAATAAAATATCGTGAATCGTGAATCTCTCTCTCTCTCTCTCTCTCTCTCTCTCTCTCTCTCTCTCTCTCTCTCTCTCTCTCTCTCTCTGTCTCTCTCTCTCTCTCATTGCATAAAACACAATTTATCCAAAGCATCAGCAACTGCATGAATCAGGGAGAGGGCAGTCCTCTGTCGAGGTTGAACGGACCCCGGATTCGGTCTTTAATCTGGATCTGGACCATGATCTGCACTCGAACTGAACGACTTAGTCGTTGAACCACATTCCTTCTTTCTACCAAGTTCCGATAAAATCAGTTCGGTAGTTTTCGTATGATTTTCCTGACAGCCAAACAAACAAACAAACACACAGACACCAGACGGCGGCCGCGAGTGAAAACATAATCTGCTTGGCGGAGGTATTGGCATGTCTGTTCTTCCGTCTCTCATACAAGGTGCATGCGCTCTGCCCCAGTAATCAATAAAGAAACGAGCAGAGAACAAAGCTGAGTAGCTGCTTTACCCATGCAAACTGCCAAGTTACTGACTGAATTTCTCCATCAAAGCAGGAAGACAAAGGCGTTCATCACATTCCCGTTGCTCATTTTAGGGGGAAAAAAATCCATTCTTCTAAACCAAAGTATTGACAAAATGGTGCTTCTGTGACCAGGCTGATGCTCTGGCATTTGGCTGGATCGTGTGTGATCGCCATTGCTTCTCCAATCGATGTAATGGTATACAACATGTTCTGCGGTGGGACTGCCTGAGAAAACAGAAACTCTCTCTCTCTGTCTCTCTCTGTCTCTCTCTGTCTCTCTCTCTCTCTCTCTCTCTCTCTCTCTCTCTCTCTCTCTCTCTCTCTCTCTCTCTCTCTTTCTCTGTCACACACACACACACACACACACACACACACACACACACACACACACACACACACCACACCACTGTCTCCTTCTCTTCTTTCTCTCTCTCCTTCAGTCTGTCGCTCTGTCTGTCTGTCTGTCTGTCTGTCTATCCGTCTGTCCGTCTGTTCATCTCTCTGTCTATCTGTCTACCTGCCTGTCTGCCTGCTCGCCTGCCTGCCTGTTTCCCTCTCTCTCTCTCTGTCTATCTCTCTGGTTGCATTGCACATATATGTTAGTGATATTAGAGGGAACAGAGAGAGAGGGAGGGAGAGAGAGAGAATGACAGACAGACAGACAGACAGACTATCAGACAGACAGAGAGACGTGGGAGGAGGAGAAGGGAGACAGAGAAAGAGAGGGAAAAGTGAAAGATTGGATAGGATTATATCATTTTTTTCTTTAAATATACAAAAACTCTTGTTGTCGGTTGTGTTGTTTCTTTTCGAGATTAGAGTGATGTCAACGTTAAGTCTGAACGAGACAATATAGGCAAAATGAAAGAGAGAGGCTGTGGGAGGTTAAGTTCACACACGAGCCATTGAGTGAGTAGATCCAAGAAAGCTAACTCGGCTAACAACTGGCAAAACGTGTGTGTGTAATAAAACCAATATACATCAGCGAAACGGCAAGACAAAGCGTGAACAAAAGAATCAGAACAAAGGAGAGGGTGAGCTTAAAGGATAAAGACGGCAGTCACAACAGTTACTGTTACCTTTAACCTTGATCGTAAACATCGCCTAACAAACAACACACCACAACGTTGCTATATCACATTACTGATGCCCCAACCTCTGATGCCACGTGATCGGCACGAGGCATGATATGAGCTGCAGAGGCTGGGAGATGATGGTCTTTGAGTTTATGGTCAACAGAAAACCCGAGCTGCTGGCAAAAAAAAAATATGGTAACCTCATCAGACAGAATCGATTGGGGATCTAAGCTGCTAGCTGGTGCAATCATGTTACTTTATACTCTTGTGTGTGTGTGTGCGCGCGCGTGCGCGCGCGCGCGCGCGCGCGTGTGTGTGTGTGTGTGTGTGTGTGTGTGTGTGTGTGTGTGTGTGTGTGTGTGTGTGTGGTGTAAGGTGGGAGCAGGAGTTTTAAGGGGGGGGGGGATGGAGTGAAGGATTGTTGGGTGGAGGACAAAGGAAATGTGTTTACAATCGTTCCAAAAACACACGACTTTACTGGACAATGCAAAACTGACTTCAAACTGACACAATCAGTTCAGTCTTCAAGGTGATACAGACAGGAGATGTGTATTATAAAACAGTCAACGCACACAGACATTCATGTCCTCATACAAAAACACAGACATGCACTCTCGCACCCTCTCCCCCTGAACTCCCCACCATAGCAGTTCACCCCTCCCCACACCCTGGCCCCTCACAAATGTCAGTTTACCGCAATACAACAACGCGACCATGTGGAGCAAGCATCCATCAGACCCACAGAGTACGTTAACATGCATGGACTGAAGATCTTGAGAAGAAGGATAGTCTAACCGCAACAAATCCCTTTTCATGTATGCTGAAGTGTTATTTGTACAAAGTTATTGACACATGTCCCTATGATATTAACGTGAATAATTAATCTTATACCTTTGATTAAAAAAAAAATTGAAAAGGAAGAAGAGGGGGAAGGAAAGAGGGGGTGGGGGTGTCAGGATCGAGGACGATGATGATGATGATGATTTGGGTACACACACACACACACACACACACCACACACACACACACACACACACACACACACCACACACGCGCGCGCGCGCGCGCGCGCGCACATACCATGTCTGTGTGTATGTGTATGAAGAGAGACAGAGAGGGAGGAAGAGAGAGAGAGAGAGAGAGAGAGAGAGAGAGAGAGAGAGAGAGAGAGAGAGAGAGAGAGAGAGAGAGAGAGAGAGAGAGAAGGAAAGAGGGGTGGGGGTGTCAGGCTCGAGGACGATGATGATGATGATGATTTGGGTACACACACACACACACACACACACACACACACACACACACACACACACACACACACACACACACACACACGCGCGCGCGCGCGCGCGCGCGCGCATACCATGTGTGTGTGTATGTGTGTGAAGAGAGACAGAGAGGGAGGGAGGGAGAGAGAGAGAGAGAGAGAGAGAGAGAGAGAGAGAGAGAGAGAGAGAGAGAGAGAGATTACCATTTCAGAAATGATTATTACAAATATTGGAACACGATAGGTTGTTTTCTCAGACACCGATCCTATCTACAAAGGACGTATAGAGTTTACCAGCAAGCAATCAACTTTTGGATCTGAGAACTCTATTGTTGTCGGCGAATGAAAGTGTCCATGTCATAATCATGCTCATGTTCCCAGTGCTGGGAGGACGCTCCTTTGGAAACAGTATCCTTCAAAGGCAGCTGGGTATCTCCCCTACGAGTAAACGATCAGCTTTCCATGAATTAAGCTTTGCATCCGCACGGCCCCCACCCCCCCCTTTCCCCTTATTCCATCACACCCCACTCTCTCTCTCTCTCTCTCTTCTCATCTCTCTCTCTCTCCTCTCTCTCTCTCTCTCTCTCTCTCTCTCTCTCCTCCTCTCTCTCTCTCTCTCTCTCTCTCTCTCTCCTCTCTCTCTCTCTCTCTCGTGCGTGTCATTTGATTTTAAAACTTTCTTCCTCGAAAACTCCAGGCATGAACGCTGAGATCATGGTCGTTTTCAACAGCTGCTTGGAAGACACCATTGTGTGCCAGAAACGCCTTTTGTTTCATTCGAGAATTGACAGACAGAAGAATAGAGGAGCTCACGGAAGAGCGGGAACTAGTTTGGTTATAGAGGCGGTGTTACAAACAGGCCGGACTAACCTTGCGCCGACGATTGTTTCCAATCTACGGGCCTGGGGTTTTGCTTTGGGTGGCTGACAGAGACGTCGCAAGCGACAGCATTCACTGACTACAATATTTCACAGTGTCCTGTCGCAAAATTTCGAGCGACAGTATTTTATGGACAGCTACAATATTTTATAGGACATTTTTCGTGAAAAGTTGCCTCGCGACAATTTTTTCCAGAAAATATTGTCGCTGCAACAATATTTCACGTGAAATGCTATCGCTGCGATACAGTTCCACGGCGACAGTATTATATACGACACCGGAACCTTCTAGAAAGTGTCAGAAGCTTATAATAATGCTCTAAAATGTACTTTCATGTTCCATACAGTTGAACTGTTATGTTATGCCATACTTCTAACTGAGGTGACTGCAGGCGAAAGTTGAAAAACTTCAAAGAAAAATGATCATTCCGCAGAACAACAAAAACAAACAAACAAAATCATAGGAGACAAGTGCGACGCGTTTCGGCCTCTTTGGTCTTCTTCAGATAAATAACATTCAAGACAATTTGTTGTTGCTGTTGTCGTTGTTGTTGAAGTAGTAGTAGTAGTAGTAGTAGTAGTAGTAGTAGTAGTAGTAGTAGGGAGGAGGAGGAGGAGAGGAGGAAAGGTGGTAGTAGTTGTGGTGGTGGTGGTGGCAGCAGTGGTAGTTGTAGTGGTAGTAGCAGCAACAGCAGCAGCAGTTGCAGTATTTTCTCTCTTTCTTTCTTCATTCAATTATCTACTGAATCCTACAGCTTCGTTTCCTTCTCCTCCTTTCCTCCACCGGACTCCGTCCTCCTCCACCTGCGCACTCGTCTTTTCTGTTGTCGCAGTCCTACCTTTCATGTCTTCCCCCCCTTCCTCCCCCCCTTACCCCTCCCCCTGGGCGCGCGCGCGCGCGCGCACACACACACACACACACACACACACACACACACACACACACACACACACACACACACACACACATACACACACACACACACACACAGGCACACACACACACACGCACGCACGCACGCACGCACGCACACACACACACACACACACACACACACACACGGCTACTCTTCGTCCAATTATGAAGCCTCCCCCCCCCTCCCCTCCCTACCTCACTCAAAACTATTCCCCTGCGTGCTTCCCTCCTTACCGACCCCACTCCCCCCTCCCCCCCCCCCCTCCCCCCCCCCTCCCTCAACTCCCCTACCTATTACTGTCTCACCAATTCTTTTCTCTGTATACTTCATTTTTTTATATTTACATTCATCAGCCAAACTATCCAATGCAGTCTCCCACATTCAACTCTCTACTCCACCCCACCGCACCCCAATTTCACCCCTCCTGTCCTCATCCCCCCCCCCACCCACCCATTCTCCTCTCTCACAACTCTATCCTTGCCCCCCATCCCCACCCTTACTTGCTATAGACCATAAACTTTATTTACGCAATAGAGCCCATTTTACCAGGTGAGCTAAAAATGAAGAATTTATATGGCTGACTTACCTATACATCTATTTATTTGTTAAATCCCTCGCCCCCCCCCCCCCCCTCCCCCCCCTTCCCATCTGCGAGTGCAAGAACTGCCCTTGGATTTACTTTTTAATTTTGAATTTTGGTTTAATTATTTTACCTGATTTTTTTTTAAAGATGGTATCTGCCATGTGTCTGGTTCACACACACACACACACACACACACACACACACACACACACACACACACACACACACACGCACGCACACACACACGCATACACACACACAACACACACACACACACACACACACACACACACAACACACACACACACAACACACACACAGCACACACACACACACAACACACACACACACACACACACACACACACACACACACACACACACACACACACACACACACACACACACACACAACCGCCCACCTTCTTCTCCTACCCTCCCCCTTCTAGCACAATCCTGTCTCTTCCTAGCAGCCCCGTCTCTATCTTTGTTCGTTCTGTAACACACGCACACACATCCTGTCTCTTCCTAGCAGCCCCGTCTCTATCTTTGTTCGTTCTGTAACACCCGCACACACATCCTGTCTCTACCTAGCAGCCCCGTCTCTATCTTTGTTCGTTCTGTAACACCCGCACACACATCCTGTCTCTACCTAGCAGCCCCGTCTCTATCTTTGTTCGTTCTGTAACACCCGCACACACATCCTGTCTCTACCTAGCAGCCCCGTCTCTATCTTTGTTCGTTCTGTAACACCCGCACACACATCCTGTCTCTTCCTAGCAGCCCCGTCTCTATCTTTGTTCGTTCTGTAACACACGCACACACATCCTGTCTCTACCTAGCAGCCCCGTCTCTATCTGTGTTCGTTCTGTAACACCCGCACACACATCCTGTCTCTTCCTAGCAGCCCCGTCTCTATCTTTGTTCGTTCTGTAACACCCGCACACACATCCCTTGCTACCACACTCACCTTTTATTTCTCCTCCACATCCCCATCTCCCTATCCCCCCCCCCCATCCCACCCACCCCCGTTCTCTCTCTCTCTCTCTCCTCTCTCTCTCTCTCTCTCTCTCTCTCCTCTCTCTCCTCTCCTCTCTCCTCTCTCTCTCTCTCTCTCTCTCTCTCTCTCTCTCTCTCTTTTTTTTTCTTTTTTTTTTTTTTGGGGGGGGAGGGTCCTCCCCTCCCGCTTCTTCCAGCTTCGTGATCTGACCACATCGTGTCTCCCTATATCATTTTTCAACATTCAAACGCTTGAATTGAAATCTTTCTCTTATGTTGTCATTGCGCCATGTTACACAGGCTTTGAAGAAGCCTTCAGGTGAACTGTGGGATAGAAATGCAGAAGTATCCGGAGAGGTGTGCTGTGCGTTTCTTTTTGGAAGCTAAAATTCCTTCATACATTTTATATTAAATAGTCAGACCAAATGGTGCTCAAACGTTCACGGGCTCTTTAGAATATACAGGTATATACATCCATACAAATATGCAATTTGTATTTAGAGAGACAGACAGACAGACAGACAAACAGGCAGACGGACAGGTAGACAGACAGACAAACAGACAGACGGACGCACCGACAGACGCACAGGCTGATGCATGGGCAGATGGACAGATAGACAGTTAGGCAAATAGGTAGACAGACAGACAGACAGACAGACAGACAGACGGACAGATAGACAGACAGACAGATAAACATACTTTTAGCCAACTTTAGCTAGATAGATAGATAGATAGATAGATAGATAGATAGATAGATAAATAGATAGATAGATAGATAGATAGATAGATAGATAGATAGATAGACAGATAGATATTTTATAGCCTATGTTTGATTACACTTTTAAAAATTCAATTTCTAGAAGTACTTGACATAAAGAACAGTAACGACAACAAAAAGAAGAGACACAATAGGTAATCAAACTGAAACAGATGAGAGAAAAGAAACAGAAAAAGGAACGCACACATGCACAGAAAAGATAATTATGAACATGGGAATAATCTAAATCTCATGTAAATCTCATAGAACTCCTAAATCATTCACAACGCCACATGCTTTTCTAAAAAGTGTTTTGTTTTATTTCTCTTTCTTTAGTTTTGTTTGAAATGAATGTATACGTACAGAAACGAGGCTGGGTGCCTTCTCTCTCTCTCTCTCTCTCTCTCTCTCTCTCTCTCTCTCTCTCTCCTCCTCTCTCCTCTCTCTCTCTCTCTCTCTCCTCCTCCTCTCTCTCGTTCTACCTCCTTCAACCCCCTCCCCCTCTCTCCTATCCCCCCCCCCCCCCCCCTGCCCACTTAACTACGACATTCTTATCATCGCCCTGTCCTCCCTCCCTCACTCTCTCTCTGTGGTGTGTGTGTGTGTGTGTGTGTGTGTGTGTGTGTGTGTGTGTGTGTGTGTGTGTGTGTGTGTGTGTGTGTGCGTGTGCGCGCGCGCGTGCTTGTGCGTGTAGGTGTTTGTGAACATGTGCACATTGATGTTTGCTCATTACAACAATGTAAGAGGTTGCTAAGGTTTCTCGTGCGTGGTCTCTTTTACTTGATTCCCATGTAACAAGCACTTCGTTGAAGTTGTTCTTTTTCTCCCTCTCCGAACGTGGAACCCCTCTGTTTCTGTCTGTCCGTCCTTCTGTCTCTCTCTCTCTCTCTCTCTCTCTCCTCTCTCTCTCTCTCTCTCTCTCCTCTCTCTCACGTTGTATATGTCAGTGCGGTAGTCTGGGTGGGGAGTAAAACAAAAGGGGGAGGGGGAGTAATACGAACATTATGGCCAACCTGCTGTTGTCATCTCGTCCCCTTTGCCCCTCCCCCCCCCCCCCCCCCCCCCCCGACTCGTCTTCCCTCCGTTCCCTTTTAACTTTATGCTCCCTATTGACGCGCTCTGTTTTCCACTCAATGTTTTATTCTACAGTTAAACTATTTTGATTAATGTGCCTGTATCCAGCTGCACACATTTGTGATTCGTGCTCAAGGACTGAGGGTGGAGAATGCCAGCGTGTTTGCTTTTACAGTCTGTACACCCTGAGGAAGGGAATTAAAGCCGAATATTGGGGAAATTTTAATCTTGTTTGTTTGGATTTTTATCTACTTTGCCTGTTTATGTATATATATATATATATATATATATATATATATATATATATATATATATATATATATATATATATATATATATATATAAGATAGATAGAGTAGATAAGACAAGTATTAATATATATATATATATATATATATATGTATATATATATGTGTGTGTGTGTGTGTGTGTGGTGTGTGTGTGTGTGTGTGTTGTGTGTGTGTGTGTGTGTGTGTGTGTGTGTGTGGTGTATAGATAATTACATACATACATACATACATGTGTGTGTGTGTGTGTGTGTGTGTGTGTGTGTGTGTGTGTGTGTGTGTGTGTGTGTGTGTGTGTGTGTGTGTGTGTGTGTACGCGCGCGTCTGTCTGTGTGTGTGTGTGGGAGGGGGGGGGGGTGTCCGTGAGTGTGTCTATGTTTGTGTTGGTTTGGTAGATGTTTTAGTTACGTGCGAGTATTGAAGCATGGGTGTGTGGTGAATTCACTCAATAACAAATCTATTTTGGTTGCCGCTAATCTACGCACTGTATGATTCAGTTTTGTTCCTGCTGCTGAACTGTTTCTGAACGATACATACTTTTTGGTGCACACTCAGTCTCACATCATTAGATAAACATTTTTATCAGCACTATCACAAAACTAAAAGTCCAGGGACTTATATTATCAACCCCAAAATTACAATGTTACTTCTAATTCTAAAAAAAAACAAGCATTTTCGCATTTTTTATTGAACAACTTTTTTTATATATGGAGTATACAAAAAAATGTACATACACGCACCCCCACCCCCCCCCTCTCTCTCTCTCTCTCTCTCTCTCTCTCATCTCTCTCTCTCTCCCCTCTCTCTCTCTCTCTCCTCTCCATGTAACATGTTCAATCGAATCTCCTGCGTCATTACTAAACGAACAGTTAACTGTGTTTGTCAAGTCCTTAGCATTTAAAGTATGTTGGTACTTATGACTCTGTTAACTATTATGATCTGTAACCATTTCAACATCACATCTTTCACTGCCGACATGCACAGGGAATCTCAAAGTTAAGTTTCCGAGGCCATCTGGAACAAGTGTGGCTTAAATGCATTTATAGTCATCATTTTATGGTACGATTTGACTTCCTGTCTTTACCAGTTACTTTTCGACTTCTGCTTTGCCTTGAATTTTATTTACATCAGGTTTTAATGTGATGACAAGCCGCCGTGGCGAAGTGGTTAGCGTCGCGGACTTCCTGCTGCGAGGTCGTGAGCTCGATTCCCATCAGAGTCATGTGGGTTTTTCTGCCCCGACCGGCTCCTACCCAGAGTTGAGTTTGCTACGGGTTCAGTTGGGAAGACTGGGACCACACAGTCGAGTTCCACCCACTTAATGGATGCGTCTCTGACAGTGTTGCTCACATTTCCTGACCAACACTGCAGGTGTCTATATCTCTCGGGCCTGTTAGACGCCGGGACACATTATAAAAGGAAGCGTAGAATAAAGCCCTGACATGCAGTCTCACACCGGAATGGAAATCCGGAGCTTCATTTTCATCATTATCATCATACGGCATTTTAAAAAAAAGTCTCAAATTCTGTGGCCCTTCATGCCCTGCTCTCATGGTGACCTCAGTTTCGATGTCCTCTCCATGTCCGTGGCCTTGGTTGATTCCGTCAAGGTCACCGGTATCGGCGAATCCATGGGGGCTGTCGTTGGAAGGACGTGGTGGCGGCCTCCGGAGGGAGAGCTCACTCACGCCGGCTCTGCGACTAAGCAATGATTGTCGTCAGTAGGGGGCTTAGTAGGTGGTGTCCTGCGTTTGTTGGGTCAAAAAAGGAGCCACTGAACACCGCTGAAGTGACTCGGCGGCAGTGCTGTGTCTCCTCCGGTGGGTTGCCTCTTGACGACTTGATACTGACTGCTCCCTGTAGATTGCCGGTGCCGGGGCTGCGGCGGGACTGACCGGACTGCGGCCGTGGACAGGGTTTCGGAATGAGCGGCGTGGGTGCACTGCCACTGAGGTGGCACAGAAAATGGGACAGTAAAAAGAAAAAGAAAGAAAAGAACAGGTTTTAATGTGATGCTGGTTATCTTTTCAAAGTTTTCAATCGATGAAATGTATCCTTGATAAGTGACGAAGTCGGTGACACAGTCAACGCAAGATACAGAGAGAGAGAGAGAGAGAGAGAGAGAGAGAGAGAGAAGAGAGAGAGAGAGAGAGAGAGAGAGAGAGAGAGACAGAGACAGAGACAGAGAGAGAGAGAGAGAGAGAGAGAGAGAGAGAGAGAGATCTACAACACATAGGCTGTCTGATAACTACAGGGGAGGATTGTGCCTGTCATGATAGGAATTGACTCGCTGTCACACTGCTATTTGTCTTACCTGTCTTGTCTGGCACGCAGAAAGATGTGTCAAGTACGTCAAGCTTCTACATCCATCAATACCCACAGACACCATTACCGCTGCCTCGTAGAGATGTATCTCCACAGGGCAGCTGGTTT
>CM031602.1:4493768-4518768 GCA_018398815.1 Conus ventricosus
TACACCGACAGAAGATCGTATACGTCAGTACAGATTTAGTGGTTAGATTATGCCTCTTTGGTTGTCCGAAAGAAAGAGACAGACAGACAGGCAGACAGATAAACAAACAGACAGACACGCAGAGAGAGCAGCTGTGCAGATGTGTTTGTGTGCACATGTTTAAGTATGCACATGTGTGAGTGTGCACACGTATTTACAATGAATTTGTCACACACTCACAATTATGTTTAACTTCGTATTATTGTCTGACAAGTTGACGGATAAGGCTGTTGGAGCATAAACCCGATGTTTGTTATGTCACAGTGTGAGTGCCAGCGTGTGCTTCATGAAATCAAGAAAAATGAATTTTGGGACTATTTCCTTCCAGTTTTTAACTGACTAAGCCACTTGGATGGGGCAACTATGGCAACTTTTCTGCGTTGTAATGACAAGTGGATACATATGTTTACCAGCGTTTTGTCTGTATTCTGTCGGAAATTTTGCTAGCAGCGGACACTGTTTTGCTGAATACTTTTTACTCACTGATTTCAATTATCCTCTCGTCTGCAGATTTTTGTTCAGATCGATAGAGTTCGTATAATTTCTAACTAATTTTCCTTTTTTTCAGCTATTACATAATTTAAAAGCATACATTGTACTCAGACATTGACAAATGTTCTTACTGGGCACATACAGTTAGAAATACCAAATGTTCAAAGTATTTTTGAACTGGAGTCATGTGAAATTTTAAAAAAGAGGGGTTAGTGACCGCCAAGAACACGGACAAACAAAGTACAGGACAAAGCACAATACGTTCCAATGGAGTCATGTGTTTTCACCGACAGTCTGTCTGTCCTGACCTTCAAACTAGTGATTACGTGTGCATGCTTTATACCACATGATTCTAAATCCAGCGTGCTAAATTTCAACTTTATAAACAAATCGTAGTAGTAATGCCATCATAATCGTCATTATCATCATTATTATCATAAACATGACTTTTTCATTTGATTTTAGAAGTACATAACAATGGACCCAAACACTGTACCTATTGTACCTAACTGGCATACTGCCACTGTCACTGAGTAACGATGACACAAGACAGCAAGCACATGGTCACAAACAGTCAAATTATATTCACTAATTGTCATGTAAACGGGGTCAGAAATTCCAGCTCGGACAGGCAAGGTCATCCCCAAGCACCAGCTCCTCAATCCGCTGCCAGACATGTTGCCGACAGCTCCCGGTCCCTGCAGAAATGGAAGGTCAATTGGTTTGCAGAGACTGGCAGCAAGACATCTGCCGAACGTGGGCCTGGCTGAGCGGACAGTGAAATCTCATTTGTCTCCAAACCTCCATCGGATTACAGCGTTGTCACCACAAGGGTGCAGCGAAGAGAGAGGTCACCCCAGCGGAACATATCGTATTTGCATGCACTGCAGCGAGCTGGCAGCCTTTGGAAACCAGATTGAGTTATCTTCTCTTGACCACCGTTCATCAAGGCAAGGGGGCTGAGCATCTTTTCGTTCACCTCCTTGTCTTTCGTCTAGAATCAATGTATTTAGCGTGCAAATGGTGGCCGGACGAGGACCACTGAGGGGCACGCTGTCTCTGCGGTAAGCGTGACAATTAGACAGACAAACATCCAGCTGGTCCTCCCACTTTCTTGTCCGCTTTCTTGAGCGTCAGGTTTGGTGCCTGTCTCGGGTGTCAGAAGGAACAAGAATGTTCACGAGTTCGCTGTCAGCAGGGTTTATGTGTACACTGAGGTTTCTGAGGGTGGGTACTTTCATAAACCAACAGTAGCGTAATCACTGAATTTAGCAACATCAGCATTTGAGGCAAATGACAGTTATTGAAGATATTTCATTGCCTGTCATGAACATGATGATGAAAAGCAGTTATCTACAAAATACAAAATTTCGGGTGTGCAAGTCTGCAAGAGAGAGAGAGGAGAGAGAGAGAGAGAGAGAGAGAGAGAGAGAGAGAGAGGAGAGAGAGAGAGAGAGAGGAGACAGACAGACAGACAGACAGACAGACAGACAGACAGACAGACAGATGGCATCGCCAAAGTTCCTGAATGCTTTCAGATGGCACACGATCTCTTTTTCTTGGATTCGCATGAAGATGACAACGACACAAAAACTGTCCAGTCTTGTCCACAGATTTTGCCGCTGATTTTCACCTTTTCCTTTTTCTTCTTTCTTTCTTTCTTTCTTTCTTTTTTTTTTTTTTTTTTTTTTTTTTTAGCATTCTCAGTCCCAAACACGTTGCATAAGCTAAACCGATAGAATAGAGAACATGGAACGGCAATCGAGGCGAGTGGTATTGGATCAGACATATGATCAAATCCCGTGTTTGCACAAACGAAAAAAATGGATCAAAATGGGAATCGATTGCGGGGAAAAGGGAGATTTGTTGAGTTTCAGGGTGGGATGGGGGGGGGGGGGGGGGTGGGGTGGGTGGGGGGGGGGGGGGCAAATAGTGATGGCAGAGACAGGCAGAATAAAAGGGAGGGAAGGGCTGATTGAGAGAGTTATCAATTATCAATATCATTTAAAGTCTTTTCATCGTGTCGATGATTTTAGACTCTATCGTCAAAAACAGCAGAACTTATTTAAATTTTTAACATCATCAAAAAAGTTTTGAAAACCGGAAAAAAGATGAAACGAGAGAGAGAGAGAGAGAGAGAGAGAGAGAGAGAGGAGAGAGAGGAGAGAGAGAGAGAGAGAGAGAGGAGAGAGAGGGACAGAGAGACAGAGAGAGACAGAGAGACAGACAGTTACAAGAAATGTGCAATAGGACTACATAACAAATAACTAGCAAATCTAAATATTGAAGGGTTGAAAGGCTGATTGAGAGGGAGAAAGAGAGAGAGAGAGAGAGAGAGGAGAGAGAGAGAGAGAGGAGAGAGAAGAGAGAGGAGAGGAGAGAGAGGAGAGAGAGAGAGAGAGAGAAAGAAAGAGAGAGAGAGAATCGTTACTGAGATTAGAATTCCTTTAGCTGTACACTGATGTTAAGGACTGAGTATTTCTTAACAACGTGAAGAGCAAGTACTATTATATATTGCTTTATGGGGATATATGCAGATCACGAGCAACTGGTAACATACCATGGCAATTCATACACCTTGTTTTCTGAAACAAAACAACGCAAATCAGATCAAAGCTAAGGTAAGGTTATGTTGCTTATAGCCCAGCCGACCGCAAAGGGCCATACCAGGGCTGTCACCACGTTAAAATCAACTCACAAGTCATCAAAAAAACCCACAAAAAAACTTTCACACATTTCTTTAAAATACATCTTCTAAAAACGCACCAGAAACTTCGTTAAAAATCTTTCTTCCGTAAAATCTTAAATCAGGTGAAAAATGTTAATCTCTCTCAAAAACTCAAAGATCACGTCAGGAGGAAACATCTCTGAACAGGGTTTTCATGGACTTGCTGTAAAGTGTTTATGTCTCACATCGTGCAAGTCCCATCAATCTAAAAGAATATGTTGCACTGTGAGTGGAACAAGACATGGAATCAAAGCTAAACTTGTGAACCTCACATGACTGTGATCAGCCGGGATGGAAAGAACATCTTTATAATTTCAACGCATAATCTTTTTCTCTCATGCTCAGATACACTGAAAACTTCACCAGTACTGAGTCAAGTTAACTGTCATTTCATTACAAAATTGCACTGAAAAACGAAGGTACGTTTTACCCCTTATTCGTTCAGGGAATCTGGGACATGCGTGGTCATGTTCAAATGACTGCCAGATCAATGGACATCAAACTGAATCCCATGAGTGTCTGGTACCGCGTGATTAATGAAGGTAAAATACTATGTACACATGGCCCAAATTGCTCAACTTTCTGTTGGTGGTCCAAAGTCTCACTCTCTCTCTCTCTCTCTCTCTCTCTCTCTCTCTCTCTCTCTCTCTCTCTCTCTCTCTCTCTCTCTCTCTCAATCTCTCTCTCTCCTTCTCTCTCTCTCTCTCTCTTTCTCTCTCTCTCCCTCCCTCCCTCCCCTCAATCACTCCTGTTTTCATTCGCTTATTTTCTTTCCTACTTGTAATGTCACGTTTCGCAGGTTGGGTGGGTTGCGTGCAACCCGCTTCACATCTTTACAAACTGTGTTGACAGTGCAGACAGACGAAGACAGGCAACCAGTGTGTTGGGAAGCTGTGTGACAGACGAAGACAGGCAACCAGTGTGTTGGGAAGCTGTGTGACAGACGAAGACAGGCAACCAGTGTGTTGGGAAGCTGTGTGACAGACGAAGACAGGCAACCAGTGTGTTGGGAAGCTGTGTGACAGACGAAGACAGGCAACCAGTGTGTTGGGAAGCTGTGTGACAGACGAAGACAGGCAACCAGTGTGTTGGGAAGCTGTGTGACAGACGAAGACAGGCAACCAGTGTGTTGGGAAGCTGTGTGACAGACGAAGACAGGCAACCAGTGTGTTGGGAAGCTGTGTGACAGACGAAGAAGGCAACCAGTGTGTTGGGAAGCTGTGTGACAGACGAAGACAGGCAACCAGTGTGTTGGGAAGCTGTGTGACAGACGAAGACAGGCAACCAGTGTGTTGGGAAGCTGTGTGACAGACGAAGACAGGCAACCAGTGTGTTGGGAAGCTGTGTGACAGACGAAGACAGGCAACCAGTGTGTTGGGAAGCTGTGTGACAGACGAAGACAGGCAACCAGTGTGTTGGGAAGCTGTGTGACAGACGAAGACAGGCAACCAGTGTGTTGGGAAGCTGTGTGACAGACGAAGACAGGCAACCAGTGTGTTGGGAAGCTGTGTGACAGACGAAGACAGGCAACCAGTGTGTTGGGAAGCTGTGTGACAGACGAAGACAGGCAACCAGTGTGTTGGGAAGCTGTGTGACAGACGAAGACAGGCAACCAGTGTGTTGGGATGCTGTGTGACAGAGTGCTGCAAGGAAGGAGCCGTTGTCAGCAATGTCAAAGAGATGCCAAAGACAAAGAGGTTTGCATGGTGACAATGTGGGTGGTGAGTCAGTGTGCGTCTAGATGGATTCACAGTTACTGTGTCATATCACGGCGTCTCTTGATGTCTTTTGACGACTCAGTGCTACTGTGTAGAGAAGAACGTAGCATTCATTTGTAGTATGCTCTGAAATAACGTTTATGCGAATTATTAGTTTCATTATATGTGCGCTGTTTATAAATAACGTTTGCCATATCTTCGACAGGGCGTCTGATTAACAGTTCAAACCTGCTAATCAGCCTGTTCCCTTAGTGACAGTGTCTGTTGACATGAACCATGAACTATGACATGACCCAGGGAAAAACAATAAAATGATATCATGTAATCTTCAATTTCAAAACAATTACATCTATTTTCAAGTCATCAATTTCATTAAACTCTCCCGTGATCGTCTGTAACGGTTGTGCTCCGTCTAGAACAAGTATCAATTTGGCAGAAAGCTATTCTCCAGGGTGACCGCTTCCTTTTTGAGACTTTCATCAAATTAATTTTTCTTCCTTAGTACTTGGAGTAAACCTTGATGTTTTAATGCAGCCAAGCTTTCGAAACTTTGTTCACAAATTTAAGATATCTCCAAACAAGTAACCAAACACAAATACAGCCAACAACAATGCAGTACAACAGAAACATCCCACGAATGCGGGCGTCTATGCTACTGTCTACGCTTACACATTGCATAAACAACACAGGGACATCATGCAAGCCAGGGCTGACATTACAAAGTCAGGCTGTTTCCATCTGGTAGCGTGCACACTGAACACCTGCTTCCATTTTTACGTGTCAGGTGCACAGATTACACTGTCAGGTTCCCCTATCATGATCTTAAAAAAACATTAATCAAACACAGTCGAGGAGAAAGAGAAAAAGACGTCTCCATGACACAGCCTTGGCTGTGGCGAAATCTTGTCCCTAAAAGCGTTTTGCTATGAGGACGTTAAACTCATCCTTCTTTCTAGAAAGAGAAACTGAGAGAGAGAGAGAGAGAGGAGAGAGAGAGAGAGAGAGAGAGAGAGAGAGAGAGAGAGAGAGAGAGGAGAGAGAGAGAGAGAGAGAGAGAGAGAGATTTGAGGATCTTACCATAGGTGTACAGGTTTACGTTGACTCTGTCCTGGATGTGTTGCAGTAGCTGAAGTTATGGAAGACAGCATGTGAGATTACATTGATTCGAGAGAGGTACTGGCTTTGACCATTTTTCAAATGCTCATATTTTCACAATATGGATGCGAATGGACCAGGTGTTGCCAATGGTGCTTTGAGAACAGAGCACATAGAGCTTATTATCGTTTGTAGAATTTCACTGCAGAAAAGAAAGAGATGGCAAGTGAAGGTGACAGGGGTAAAAAGAGGGACCAAGAGTGCGTGTAGGGACGAGAATAATTATGGAGAGAGAGAGAGAGAGAGAGAGAGAGAGAGAGAGAGAGAGAGAGAGAGAGGAGAGAGAGAGAGAGAGAGAGACAGAGAGAGAGGCAGACAGACAGAGAGACAGACAGACAGACAGACGAAGAGAGAGGTAGAGAGACAGATAGAGAGGCAGATAGGCAGACATACATACAGATAAACAGAATGACAGTTTCAGTTACACAACCAAGTTCTCAGTTAAATCAAAGCAGTGACCACTTGATTTGTAATCTAAGTAGACGGGGTTCGAGTTTGATAAAGCACCCGCTCGTCTGTTTCACCGGCGAATGGCAATAATTAAAAGTGTTTTTGATCTCCTGTAGTAAACTCTGTTGCGTAAACATTGACAAGACTAAAAAAAAAACTCATTTCAAAATGAATGTTATAAGTGTGTGTTTTACATGACAGCGTTTTGGGATAAATCGCACTTGGTAACATAAAATCATGTACATAAAATTTATATCATGTTTTAAATCATATGGCGTGGTCTTTATTGATGCTTCATGATTTAGATATGGGTGTTATGAAAAAGAACGTTTCAACAGTCTTTTTTTATCAAATTGAAATCAGATAGGATACTGAGTTAGTCAAAGTGTCAGGCTAAAAACCCACCTGATTACCAACCCTGAGGACACATAGTGCCCCTTCTTATATATATATATATATATATATATATATATATAATATATATATATATATATATATATATATATTATATATATATATATATATATATATATATATGAAAGAACAGACATATATGGTCACGTCTGTACAGCAAACAGGTCGATGGACATCCACCTGAACTCTGGGTCGAGGATTCTTGGAACGTGCGATGAATCACTGAACGAAAATAATGTGACTGATATATCATTTGCACCTGACAAACCCCCTTCATAATCTTTCTATTATCTCACTTTCAACTCCACCCCCAGCACCTCCGCCCTCCTCTTGTACTCCCTGGAACTATCAGATCCCTGGACCTTTTAGAGCACCCCACCTTTTGTAAATTGCCTGTCACTTGATCTGTCACACAGTTAATTGGTCTCTTCCATTGTTGGTTCACATGACATAATTCGTACTTATCTTCACCTAGATCGTTTCTACACAGTCGTGTTTTTTTTAAACCACTGAGCGGTAGCATGCACAACAAGAACCCAGCATGCATGACACAATAAACGGAGACATGCCCTGCCCACGCACCATGGGTATTTGACAAGAACACATGAGTTGATACAGTCAATGTCCTCTGTGCATATCACGGTTTACCTTGTGTTTAACGTTTCTTCAAACAACGCACTGCCCATTTAAATCATTCTGCTCATGTTTCCATAAACGTTGTTAATTAAAGCCATGGTTGTATAGAAAACGTACAACAATAATGATAGCAGCCAGAGCAACCTGGTTTGTGACGTGTGCGTCGTCACTTTCCTGTATAAAAAAAATAAAAGAAAACAAACCTTCTGACCTTTTCGAAGTGACAACTGACCCAGCCAGCAGTCGCCACAGAAAATACCCAGAATGGCCCTCCACATTCCACATTGAGAAACACATATTTTACTTCAAATTATTGTCGCTGGTCACGTACTAAGTCAGTGTACAACAAACCAGTTTAAGACAGTTCAAAACTACTCTATTAAAACCAAAAATCTCTGACTCGAATTACGGAAAATGCTTTTCAGATCTGTTACCCATCATGACCACAGAGAGAGAAGAGAGAGAGAGAGAGAGAGAGAGAGAGAGAGAGAGAGAGAGAGAGAGAAGAGGAGAGAGAGAGAGAGAGAGAGAGAGAGAGAGAGAGAAAGAAAGAAAGAAAAGTAAATGATCTACTCCAGGCAGACTGTTTGATAACTTCGAGGATATGATCATGTCTGACATCAAAGGAATTGACTTTCTGTCATGCTGTAATTTGTCAGACATTCCTTATAATGACATGCAGAGAAGCTGTCTCTAGCGAGTCAAGTTTCCAGTTCCACACATATTCATAGACTCTACCACTGCTGCTTTGAAGCGATTTATCTCCACTGGATTGTTGGTATGGTATATTCTCCAGACAACCTGAAATCTTGTCGAGGTTCACATTGGTAGCGAACACTATTTTTTGTCTTTTAACTCATTAAGTAAGATGCCTTCTAGGCTCCAGAAGGAACTCGCATACTCACTGATCTAATTCAAACAATAAGCCATGGATCTCTAAGTCAATCAAAAACTATTTTGAATGAAAAGAAAATGGCCTTTCAGTCAGCCGATAAGAAACAAAGGAAAGGTACAATCTAGATTTAGGGAGGAACTTAGGAGGGGGCAAAGGGAGTATAAAGATAAAGTAGAGCAACAGTTTCAGACGGGTAGGATAGCAGATGCATGGGATGGGCTTAGAACTTTGACAGGGCAGGCAAAGAAAAGGACGACAGTTTCTCAGATGTCTTTACAAGAGCAAAACGATTTTTCTTCTAAGTTAAATGACTTTTACTGTCGTTTTGAGAGAAATGATGTAGGGGATGAGATAAACGAAGTGATTTCACAGTTGCAAGACAGAATTAGTAATGCTCCAGATCAAGAATTTCAAATTAGTGAACAAGCTGTAAAACGTTTATTTGTGAGATTGAATGTGAGGAAAGCTGTTGGGCCTGACAATGTATGTGGACGAGTGTTGAAGGTGTGTGCTTCTGAATTGTGTGGCGTGTTCTGTTCTATTTTCAACTGGTCTTTGCGTGACTGTACTGTACCTGCTATTTGGAAGAATTCTACTATAATCCCTGTCCCCAAGAAGAAAAATCCTGTTGCACTGAACGATTACCGTCCTGTTGCCTTAACACCCATTGTAATGAAATGCTTTGAGAAACTAGTCCTTCACCGCCTTTTGTTCTTCACTAAGCAGCAACTTTATCCCTTTCAGTTCGCTTAGAAACCTCAGAGGGGCACAGACGATGCCATACTAACGCTACTTCATAACGCTTTTGCTCATTTGAACACCCCTGACTCTTTTGTTCGCATCCTGTTCATTGACTTTTCTTCTGCCTTCAATACCATCCAGCCCCATTTGCTGGCCCTGAAACTGCTAGACCTGAACGTAGACCCCAAACTTACTCTTTGGATTGTCAATTTTCTCCTCAACAGAACCCAGTCTGTCCGCTTCCTTTCTGCAACTTCCTCAGAACGTTCTACTTGTATTGGTGCCCCACAAGGCACAGTGCTAAACTCCGGTCCTCTTTACTCTGTACACAAACGACTGCACTGGTACTGAAACAACACCTGTCATAAAGTATTCTGATGATGCTGCTATCGAAGATCTATCCAACTCAGATTCTATTTATTTTAGTGAAGTTGAAAGGTTTGCATCTTGGTGTAATAGAAATTATTTAGACCTTAATGTTGTCAAAACAAAAGAAATGCTTATTGATTTTCGTAAAACCCCCACTGCAATACCCCAGCTTGTTATTGGTGACCAAACTGTCGAACGGGTGAATGAATACCGCTACCTGGGTACAGTTTTGGATAACAAGCTTTCTTTTGATGGTAACGTTCAATCAGCCTTTAAAAAATGTCAGTCCAGAGTCTTCTGTTTGCAAAAATTGAGAAATATTGGTGTTCCACAAATGTTCTTAAAACTTACTATCGGTGCTGCATTGAATCGGTTCTCACTGGATCTTTCATGTGTTGGTATGGAAGTTTGAATGTAAGGAATAAGCATAAGCTGAGTGATATTGTGAATGTTTGCAGTAAAGGTGTGGGTGAAAGACAAAGAAGTTTGCAAGATCTGTATGAGGAGCGAGTGAAGAGAAAGGGACGGCAGATTGCGAATGATGACAGCCATGTTTTAGCTCAACACTATGATCTTTTGCCTTCAGGACGCAGATTTAGAACCTTCAAGTTTAAAACACGAGCTCAAAAATCTTTCCTTCCGCAGTCAGTCCATCTGTTGAATTCTTAATTGTGTAGATTCTGTACATTTCTCTTACTGTGAGCAGTTGAACAGTATAATTATGTATGTATGTGTGTGTGTATGTGTGCATATGTACATTTATGTGTGTGTGTGTGTGCTTTCTTGTGTGCAGATGTGTGTGTGTGGTTGTATGTGCATGCGCGCACATGTGTGTGTATGTTCTGTTGCAGATTCGCGCATGTATCATGCATGTATTTTTGCATATGTAGTTGTGTGTTGGGGGGGGGGGGGGGGGGGGGGGGGGGGGGGGGGTCTTAAAATGCATTGATTTGTAACATTTGTAATGCTGGGATCCTGCTTTTAAAAGGCTCTTAAAGACCCTGTTTAAAAGTATGTAAATATCTTATTCATGGTGATTTAAATGTGTTTTATTGTTCGTAGGCCTCTTAATGAAATCCTGTCTTTTCGTGTTCTGTGATATGTTTTTATGTAATATGTTGTAATAAATGGTGTTGCACCTGATAATAATTTCTCTCTTTGAGATAATAAAGTATACTTGACTTGACTTTACTTGACTTGATATAATGTCTTTCATTCTCGAGCTGGTGATCAAGATGTTACACACCTATATGCACAAACACAAGATCTCATACTCAAGTGCAGATTTCATAATTAGATCATGTCTCTTGGGTCTCGCGGTTATTTCTTAATATCTGGAGGGAAAAAAACTGACAGTGCATTAAGCGTAAATAAGTAAGAAGTCTTTTAAAACATTTTCTTAACTCAGTGTGACTGGTGTTCAGACACTCTGATAGCTATGGGTTTTATCCTGAACATTGGTCCTGGTCTTTCTACTGACAACTATCTTCTCGAGTAGTCATGTTCTCATACCGCCAGGCAGTTGCACTTACCAATCTTTTGATATCTGTTTGAACTACTGAGTTGTGCCCGAAGTGCCAGTTGTGTGTGTGTGTGTGTGTGTGTGTGTGTGTGGTGTGTGTGTGTGTGTGTGGTGTGTGTGTGTGTGTGTGTGTGTGTGTGGTGTGTGCGTGTATGTGTGTGTGTGTGTGTGTGTGTGTGTGTGTGGTGTGTGTGTGTGTGTGTTGTGTGTGTGTGTGTGTCACTGACAAATGGGTAAGTACAGTTAAAATACCAAATGCTTAAAGTAGTTTTGTACTGGACTCAAGCGCTTTAATCAACCGAACTGTTTGTCCTTTATCTTCACATTAACAATCACGTGCACACGTTCTATACCACAGTCCAGTATACTGAACTTCAACCTCATGATTATTAACCTTAGTGGTAATGCCATCATCATCATCATCATTTTTTTTCCATTTTACTTGAGAAGTAGATAACAATGGAACCAAACACTGTATCCATTTGACACAGTCACCACTGTCTTAGAGTAATAGCGACACAAGACAGTGAGTATATGGCCACAAATAGTCAAATTCCATTCGCTGATTGTCGGGCAAATGGGGGTCATTGCGTCGTACACTGATAGACGCAAAGGAAGAGACGACGGTTTTGCAAGGCAAGGTCATCCCCAAGCGCCAGCTCCTCAGTCTGCCGCCAGACATGTCGCCGGCAGCTCCCAGTCCCTGCAGGAATACAGGCTCAATTGGTTTGCAGAGAGCGGCGGCAAGACATCTGCCAAACGTGGGCCTGGCTGAGCAGACAGAGAAATCTCATTTGTCTCCCGACCTCCACTGGATTGAGGTGTCGTCGTCACAAGAGTCCAGCAAAGAGAGTCACCCCAGCGGAAGATATTGTATTCGCATGCACTGCAGCGAGTTGGCAGCTCTTTGAAAACCAGATTGAGTTATCGTTCCTGACCACCGCTGATCCAGGCGAGGGGAGTGTGTGTGTGGTGTGTGTGGGGGGGGGGGGGGGGGGGGGGTTGAACATCTTTTCATTCGCCTCCTCGTCTCTCGTCCAGAATCAATTTACTTATCATGCAAATGGGGGCCAAACGAGGACAGTGGAGATGCACGCTATGTCTGTGATAAGCGTGACAGTTAGACAGACAAACTTCTAGCCGGAGATGCACGCTATGTCTGTGATAACGTGACAGTCAGACAGACAAACTTCTAGCAAGGCCTTCCCTCTTTCTTGTCCACGACTGTGAGCGTCAAGTTTTGAGCCAGTCTTGGACGTCAGCAAGAACAAGAATGTTCACGAGTTTGTCGTCAGTAAGAACAAGAATGTTCACGAGTTTGTCGTCAGCAAGAACAAGAATGTTCACGAGTTTGTCGTCAGTAAGAACAAGAATGTTCACGAGTTTGTCGTCAGCAAGAACAAAAATGTTCACGACTTTGTCGTCAGCAAGAACAAGAATGTTCACGAGTTTGTCGTCAGTAAGAACAAAAATGTTCACGAGTTTGTCGTCAGTACGAACAAGAATGCTCACGAGTTTGTCGTCAGCGAGAACAAAAATGTTCACGAGTTTGTCGTCAGCAAGAACAAGAATGTTCACGAGTTTGTCGTCAGTAAGAACAAGAATGTTCACGAGTTTGTCGTCAGCAAGAACAAGAATGTTCACGAGTTTGTCGTCAGCAAAAGAACAAGAATGTTCACGAGTTTGTCGTCAGTAAGAACAAGAATGTTCACGAGTTTGTCGTCAGCAAGAACAAGAATGTTCACGTGTTTGTCGTCAGCAAGATTTATGTGTAAAATTTTGGGTCCAGAAGAGAGAGAGACAAACTCATGTTTAAATCCGGGATTCTGACCAAGAACCCCAGAAATTGCCCAAAAGGGAATGGGTTTGCGGGGTTTCCCGGAATTGGGGGTTTTTCTTTTGTCTTCATTTTAAAAGGGGAAAGGGAAAAACCCGGGCACGCAATGTTGACAGATGTAAGGAAGAGGGAAAAGGGAAAAAGAAAAAAGAGAGAAAATTTTTTAAACAAAAAGAGGAGAGAGAGAGAGAGAGGAGAGAAAAGGAGTAGAGAGGAGAGAGAGAGAGAGACACAGCCCAGCGCCAGACAGACAGACAAAAACAGACAGACAGACAGCCCGACAGAGAGGGGAGGGGAAAAGAGAGGGGGGAGAGAGAGAGAGAGCCGGGGGGGAGAGAGAGAGAGAGAGAGGAGAGAGAGGGGAGAAAACCCCTATTTTTTAAAAACTCCTGTTTTTTAAATGCTGGGGCTCCAACGTTCAAGATTGAAAATTTTCTTAACAACAAAAACAGTATTTGGGTTTTAAAGCCATTTTTAAAAATTTTTTGCCATTTTTCAAATGGATATCTTTTTCATTCAAACCATTACAACGGGTTTTCCCGCTGTGAAAAATCAAGATCTCATGCTAATGGAAAACTCATATGACATTTTTTCTTTTTCCTTTTCTATTTAAAAAAACACTGGTTTTGGAAGTTTAAGGTGTGAAACTTTTCATTTCAAGGGAAATTTTTTTTTTTTTAAACTGAAAACGACACAGGAATCTGTACCCAATCACAGTCGGGGCAATTTTTAAACCTCACTGCTAATGAGCACTTAAAACCGAAGTCACGTTTTGCCCCTTTTTGTTTTGGAAAAGGGTCATGCATAAATGGTTCTGAAAAAATTTGGCCCCACTTAAACAAAACATAAAAGGGAAACCCCGGGAAAATAAGTGCCGGAAACTCCGGGAAAAAAACAGAAGTAGAGAAACCCAAATACTTCGTAAAATTTGGCCTATTTCCTTAAATCTTTTTTTAAACCCAGCCACTTTTTTCCTCTTTTTTACGCCCCCATTCGTTTTTGCCTTTTTTTTCTGGCTTTTTTGGGACTGTCATGTTACGCAGGCAACTGGGCGCCTTTGCCCCGAACTTCAGTCTTTACGGATTGGTTCACGTGGAGCCTTTTTAAGGACGCCATGTCACGAGGGGGGGGAAAGGGAGCTGTCGGAAACAAAAGGGGGTTTGATGTTGACAATCTGGGGCTCTGTCGAAGGCGCCCCTATAAATTTCCGGTCGATGGGCCTACTCCCCAACTCTTTTGGAAAGCGTAAATATTCTTTCCAATATTTTTCTGAGATCATGTTTAGCAGATAATTTTTTAAATTAAAATTTTGCTGTTATAAAAAATTCCCCCATTTTGAAACCCTCGACGGGGCGTCGGGTTTATCAATTAAAAGCCACTTTTCACCCTGTTCCAACAAAAGGCGAAGGTTTTCGCAGCGAAGCTAACAATACAAAAAAAACATGTGTTAATTTTCCCTTTTAAATTTTAAAAACCCAATTCTTTTACTTTTTGCCATCAATTTGATTCAAAATACAAATTAGTTTCTCCTGCAATCGTTCGTTCTTTCTAAATTTCAATTTCCATTTTCTGGAATGTCATTCCCCAAAGAGGGTGCGTTTTTCCCCCCGAGGCTTTCTTTTGTTTTCCCTTTTTTCCCCAAGTTTTTTTCCCGAAAACCGTTTTTTTAACATACCTTGTTTTTGAAACCTTGTCAAAAATATAAAAGAAACCCCAAAAGAGGAAATCAAAAAAACCAAACCCCATAAAACGACAAAAATTTGAAATTTCAAATTTATACGAATAAGCATTATAGGACAAATTTAAACACACTTTTTTAAACTTTTTTAATAAGGATAGTGAAAATAAACGTGGCGGTTATGCTCCCGGTACACTTACGCGTAGCCTAGAAACTCAGCATGCTCTAAAAACCTGGGCTGCCTTTACAGGCTCAGGTGTTTTCTAGAAAAAAGAGCAGACACTAAACCCCTGTTTCCTACACATGAGTTTTGCCCCACTGATTAAACCTTTAAGGGTTCCCCTGTCATGAGTTTTACAGAAAAAGGTAATTAAACAAAAAGTGGAGAAGCAGAAAAGAAAAGAGAGAGGAGAGAGGGGGAGAGAGAAAGACAGAAGAGAAAAGGAGAGGGGACAGAGAGACAGAGACAGAAGACAAAGAAACAGCCCAAAAGCAGCGGAAAAGACGGGAAGAGACGACGGGACAAAACAGAGAAGAGAGAGAGGAGAGAGAGGAGAGAGAGAGAGAGGAGAGAGAGAGAGAGAGAGAGAGAGAAAAGGAAAAGAGAGAGAGAGAGGGGAGAGATTTTCACCGTGAAACCTTACTGACCAAAAAATTTTCTTTGTGTCTTTCTGAAACTTTCAATACACCGAGGCGAAGCAACTTCTAAGACCAGTCTATGGACCCTGCAGTAAATAAAATATACAGGTTGTGGACAGGTTCTGCCCAGATCTGTTGGCACAGTTAAAATGGTCGAAGGCAGCACATGAATTGGCTATTGAGGCAAAGAGTGATACTGCTTTCACTGACGTCCACATCCTAACGTTTGCACAAGAAAGACGGATCTGGACCCGGACTGACACAGCGCTGCGAGGAAAGGAGTTGTGTGTTGTCTGTTCGACCATTTGCTGGACCCAGGCGACCGAAAGAGCTGGAGAACGTGGAAAAACAGTTCTTCAGTGCAGCGACCCCATGAGTCTTCCACGGTGCTAATGGCGAATTCATGTCTCGTGAAAGAACGTTAGTAACAAGACAGGAAACATAGACAGCATCTTATGTTTGTATCATTGGTCTGAACATATTAATGCTGATATCTTGTTGTATGGCTTTATTGTCACCATCATCATCATGATTATGGGTGGTCGTTTATGTTGTGCTATTCTTGCTATTGTGCTGCTGGTGCTTATAACATTAATCATGATTTTTCATTTACTGTTGCTTGTGCGAGTTACTTGCACTGTTGTCAGTATATTTGGTCTTGTTTTATATATATATATATATATATATATATATATATTTATATATATATATATATATATATATATATATATATATTATATATTTCACAGGTAAAATTCTCACTAAAACTCACACCGCGCCTCAACAAAACGACGTCAACAGGTAGATTTGAATAAAATGAATACTAAAACAAGTTGAACGTCTTTTCCCACAGGGAAGACTCCTCCTAACTTCTTTCTATTTATCTACTCCACCTCTCTTTCTATCTTCCACTCTCTCTCCTCCGCCCTCTCTTCCCCTCCCCCCTTTCCCCCCTTCCCCCCTCCCCCTTCCCACATCTCAGTCACGTTTATGCGTGTGTGGGTATGAGTGCGTGCAGTGTGTGTTTGTTGAGGGTTGTTGGTGAGTGTGTGAGTGTGTATGAGTGAGTGTGTGTGTGTGTGTGTGTGTGTGTGTGTGTGTGTGTGTGTGTGTGTGTGTGTGTGTGTGTGTGTGTGTGTGTGTGTGTGTGTGTGTTTGCACTGGGTACATGCATGTACATCAGGAATTTTTGTCAGAAAAAAAATATATATATAGTTAAAACAAGTTAAAAGAGGAATCTTAAAGGATAGTTTTAAGATTCCTCTTTTAACTTGTTTTAACTAATGTTGCTCCCCAAGGGGTTGAGCACTTAAAAATTGTTTAGGCTTTTTAAAATATACTGATATATATAATATATATATATATATATATATATATTATATATAAATATATATATATATATATATAGTTAAAACAAGTTAAAAGAGGAATCTTATAAACTATCTACAAATTTGTTTCCAGCGTGTTGCGTGTGTGTGTGTGTGTGTGTGTGTGTGTGCGTGTGTGTGTGTGTGTGTGTGTGTGTGTGTGTGTGTGTGTGTGTGTGTGTGTGTGTGTGTGTGTGTGTGTGTGTGTGTGTGTGTGTGTTGTGTGTAATGTGGGGTAAACATATGCAAATACAAAACTGTAAACATAGAGTGTTGGAAGGTGTCAGTCATGAAAAGTTAGTGCAGTCACACTCTTGCCATTATCCCCTACCCCCCACACTCATCCACAATACCCAGTGTACATGCATGTGCCCAGTGCACACACACACACACACCACACACACACACACACACACACACACACACACAACACACACACACACACACACACACACACACACACACACACACACACACACATAGTAGTGTGTTTCTCAGCAGCAGACACTTCAACAACACAGCAACTTCAGCACAGAATTTATCAGTATCAGCAACATGAGGCAACATTTGCAAATCATATTTCATCAGGAATTTTGTCAGAAAAATAAATCATATCCATTCACCTCAAATGAAATCAGAAGTACACAAACGTGTTATCCTAATGGCGAATCGCCGTTACTAAAAGTCTTATGATCTATGCCTTGATTTCTCTGTTGTAAAGAATGACAAGATTCATTTGAATGTTCTTAGATACTGCCCTTATCAGTATTATGGCGATGTGTTTATACTCAGCTGGTAACAGCAATATGACACTCATTTTTTACATCCATAAGCAATGTTTTTAAAGAGAATCAAAGATACATTTCCTTTTCTTTTCAAATCAATATCAGATAGAATTCGGAGCCAAATTGTCTGACTAACATTGATCAGACCGCCACAGTGTACCGTACACCAAGACACAAATTGCCTTTCTGTATATGAGAGCTCAGACATGCATGGTCACGTCTGCATAGCAGACAGATCGATGACCATTCGATAGAACTTGGGCAGAGGTGTCTGGGAACTTCTGACATGACTGACATACTCTTTGCGCACGGCGCAACTTCCTCTAATTTTTGTCTTTGCTGTCTTATGTTCTACCCCCCCCCCCCCCCCCTTCCCTCTTTTTCATCTTCGTTCTCCCCTCCTATTCACTGGAACCTCCTAGCCCCTTAAACGCTCCCCCATCCCTCCTCTTCTAACCATTTCCTCTTCTTCTGTGGCACTGCTAGAACGCCGCTACTGTCAGACACCGTATTCTCAGGTCCAGAACCAGTAGCCCTGAGCAGCACTCAGTGTCAGCCACCGTATTCTCAGCTCCAGAACCAGTAGCCCTGAGCAGCACTCAGTGTCAGCCACCGTATTCTCAGCTCCAGAACCAGTAGCCCTGAGCAGCACTCAGTGTCAGCCACCGTATTCTCAGCTCCAGAACCAGTAGCCCTGAGCAGCACTCAGTGTCAGCCACCGTATTCTCAGCTCCAGAACCAGTAGCCCTGAGCAGCACTCAGTGTCAGCCCCGTATTCTCAGCTCCAGAACCAGTAGCCCTGAGCAGCACTCAGTGTCAGCCACCGTATTCTCAGCTCCAGAACCAGTAGCCTGAGCAGCACCCAGTATTAGGTCTTCATGAGGCAACTCACCAGAAGCGACACTGCGCTTCTGCCAAGTTAGTTTGGTGGGGTTTTTTTCAGTGGTGTGTGTTCTGATCCAGCGTCAGCAGTACACCACCTACAAGCCCCCCCCCCCCCCCCCCCCCCCCCCTCCAATGACCGACAGTATTTGCGTGGAACCAGCATGAATAAACTTCATGACGAATTTTATGGTGGTCAATGAAGACATTGATGATGATGCCCATGCTGATGCTATGAAGTTCTATACCGATCGGAGAATGCATTCTAAGGCTCTGCTCTACAATTATTTCATGTCCCTTAAAGTCAACAGGACCCATGGTCAACAGACACCTACAGTATCGGTCAATAAATTTGAGCAAAGCTTTTTGAGACGCATCTGTAAAGTTGATGAAACTTGACTGTGTCGTTAAGTCTTGCAATCGGAGCCCGCAGCGCACTCAAATCTATCCTGCTGAAAAATCCCACAAATAAATGACAATATGGAGCTCGAACCCCCGACCTCACAGCCTGTTACTGGTGACACTAATTACTGCATCATACAGCTGCTGCTGCTAACTCTCTCTCTCTCTCTCTCTCCTCTCTCTCTCTCTCTCTCTCTCTCCTCTCTCTCCTCTCTCTCTCTCTCTCTCTCTCTCTCTCTCTCTCTCCCTCTGTTAATTTACAATTGAAACGGAAAGCTCCAAAACATCTGGGCCACTGAGGGTGATATGGTCTTCATCCAGTCTTTATAAACTGTGATCAAAAGAGGCAGATGGTGTAATGGACAAATTTGTGATAAAATGCAGAAAGAAAGGGAGTAACGTCAGTGGTGTTTCTATTTGCCCGACGGTTGAAAGAGCAAAGAGGTTTACATCATGACAGTTTGGATGCTGAATTTGCTAGCATCTGCACAAATTCGTAGGTAATGTGACAAGTCATATCATAAATTGTCTAGGTACTTACCGCGTGGTGATGGGTGTGTTCCTGAACTCTTACACGCTAATCATCATAATCGTATGATATGTACGTTTCTGAACACTTTATCTTAAAAAGCAATAAGAGGTATGTAAGTCCTAAAATATCTATTCTTACTTAATGTGCGTAGAATGCATCTGAGTTGTACTAGTGTTTTTGTGTTCTAATGCCAGAGTGAAAACTTCAATAAGAATCTTTTTGACAAATCAAAAGTATTTGTAAACCGATTCTACTAGTCCAAATGTTAGACAGCCTGATCTGAACTTGTTTAACCAAAACAAATCTAAACACTAAGCTTTGTACGCAACATTTGAAACATTGTTTGTCCTTACGGGCATATTTGCATTTCGTGTTCATTATTAACTAATCTTATGACTTATTTACTAAATCTGTCTCTAAGTAACATCACGATGCCCGTTTCAGTACAGACCTTCAAATAATTTCTATCCATTTTTATTTCTCTGATTTGATTCTATTTCCAGTAAGTCTCTTCCCATATTCTTTCAAATCTAATGACTGTTTAAACGTGGAGGTCTCTTTCTGAGGGGGTGCAATTCTTTGAAATTTTCCTTGTTATTCCACAAAAGAACTAATTTACAAACAGAATCAAAACAGAGAGAGAGAGAGAGAGAGAGAGAGAGAGAGAAGATAGAGACAGACAGACAGACAGACAGACAGACAGACAGACAGACAGACAGACAGACAGACAGAGACAAAGGGAGAGACAGACACAGAGAGAGAGAGAGAGAGAGAGAGAGAGAGAGAGAGAGAGAGAGAGAGAGAGAGAGAGAGTCAGTCAGACAGAGCTCTGACCTAAGTGAGACTGTTACTAAAGAAGGCGATTCTCATGCTTTAAGGTAAACTTGCACATCACTCACATTCACGGTTTTTTCTTTCCAGAAATTGAAATGCAGTACCCTTAGGGTCTGTATATATCTTGTCAAAAATGCTTTACAACAACAACAACAATAACAAACTGATATCCTTGCTATATTTTATATACTAAACCATAACTTTAATGAAAACATAAATGCATGAATATACTATCTTTCTGGGATACGTTTTCAGCAAATACCTTCAAGAACTGTACAAAACACCACACAATATTTTCATTTTGCTCACCCTGCATACATAATAGGAACATTGAATTATTTCTTCTTCATTGTTAGTTTCAATATCATACACACACGCGCGCGCGCGTGCACACACACCACACAACACACACACACACACACACACACACACACCACACACACACACACACACACACACACCACACACACACACTGATTAACCTGTCAGGTTTCTTGATTAAGAATTTAAGGCGAGCATATAGTACAAAAAAGCATGGTGACAGATGTGTGAGAGAGAGAGAGAGAGAGAGAGAGAGAGAGAGAGAGAGAGAGAGAGAGAGAGAGAGAGTGAGAGAGAGAGCGAGAGAGAGAGAGAGGGAGAAAGAGAGGGGGTGGAGAGAGAGAAGAGAGAGAGAGAGAGAGAGAGAGAGAGAGAGATCTGTCTCTGATCTCTTTGTCTGGAATTAATAGCTTCTGGTCTTTTTATTGGCTTGGCTTGCCCTCTACGTGCAAACCCCATCCACTCACCTCTTGACTGTGACGTCATGTCATGGCTATCGTGTGTGTCCGTCAACGCCGTTTAGAATGTCAACTACAATACCTCCGGTACACGTGTCAAATGTTTCCCTATGTTCCTGCTGAGAACAAAAATGAAAAAGCATAGATTTAGTTCGCAAAAATTCTGCAATCTGTCCACGTCTGTCTAATGTTTTTAAAACCTTTCTCTTATGTATATCAATGTTTTATGAGTTATAATATTTCGTTCATTCCATCATCTGGAATAACAAACGATGCTGTATGTCTGTTGTCATATCACGTGTTCTGTCAGTTCTTGGTGTGTCACGCCATTTATTGATCTCCATTGTTGCTCATTCGTAGTTAATTCACTTGGATCGTTCCTGCTTAGCTGTGTGTGTGCATCCAACTGTCAACCCATTTGCCTTGTTCTGTCACTGTGTTTTCTCACATTTTCGTTTTCTTTGTTTGAGTTGTCACGTGTTTCTTCGTTTGAGTTGTCACGTATTTCACTGCTAATATTCAGCACGTGAGTCGAGAACCCGGAGTGTACGACACAGAAATCGGAGACAAGCCCTTGCATAAACGTGTCTATTTGACATACACATGTGCATGTCCTCTGTGCACGTCATGGTGTCTTTCATATTCATTTTTCCTTAAAACCTTCCCCAGTGAGTGCAACCTTGCCGTTGGTTGGGGAGCTTGCGTGTCTCTTTGACCCGAGAGCTATGCTGGCGGGAGATTCGTCTCCTGGTAGGGCCACCCAAGCCAGACAGGTCAAAGGTAGAGACCAGACAAAGAGCACTCAACTGGCCCTCCAGGTTGGGGTTTGAATTGGGCTAACAACCCCGGTCCTAGAAAACAAACTTTGTTACAGAAACCGCAATGACATTTTCTGAGAATAGCATGGTTGGGGAAGAGTTCTCTCTAGCAGAGCCCATGACGCGAGCTGGTGAAAGCCTTCAGGAAGCCAGTGCGCCGACAACTCTTCTGACGACCAAAGCCAAGACCAGGATAGGGACCTGGAACATCAGAACCCTATACGAGACTGAAAAACAGCACAAGTGAGTAGTGAGATGCACAGGTACAACCTAAAGATCCTCGGCCTGTGCGAGACCAGATGGACAGGAACAGGAAGAACAAGGCTGACAAGTGGAGACACCTTTATCTACTCTGGACGAGAAGAAGACCAGCCACACACGCACGGGTAGCGCTGCTGATGACACCCGAGGCGACGCGAGCACTGCTGTCCTGGGAACCAGTGTCACCAAGGATTCTCACTGCAAGATTCAATTCAAAGGCAGGAAAACCACCATCTTACAGTGCTACGCCCCCACAAACGTAGCAGACTCAGAGGAAAAGGAGGAGTTCTACAATCAACTCCAAACAGTCATGGATAGAGTGCCGAAGAGAGACCTTAAGATCCTCATGGGAGATCTCAATGCCAAAGTGGGAATGGACAACAAGGGCAGAGAGCAGATTATGGCATACACGGAACAGGAATACAAAATGAAAATGGAGAACTGTTTGTGGAATTCTGTGCTTTCAACGACATGGTCATCGGAGGCACTGTTTTCCCACACAAAAACATTCACAAGATAACTTGGAATTCACCTGATGGGAAGACCCAGAACCAAATCGACCACATTACCATCGGCAGAAAATGGCGCAGAAGTTTACATGACGTGAGAGTGAAACGAGGAGCAGATGCAGCATCAGACCACAACCTTGTGATTGCTGTGCTAAAGACCAAATTGAAAGCCTACAAAGACCAAGCAGGCCGACTATCACATAAGTACAATGTACACAGTCTGAAGGAGAGAGCAACAACAGAGGGGTTCAAACTGGAACTGAGAAACAGATTCAGCGTACTTGACCAACTTGCTGAAGAAACAATCGAAGACCACTGGTGTGACCTGAGGGAGGTCTGGCAGACGACATGTACACAAGTGCTCGGAAAGAAGCGAAGAAAACACAAAGAATGGCTGACAGCTGGAACATGGACCCTCATCACAGAGCGGAAGCACCTAAAAGACCAGATCAACCAGACCCAAGACCAAGACCAAGACCACAAGCAAGAGTTACAGGCACACTACTGGGACGTCAACCGCCAAGTTAAGAAAAGTGCTAGACAAGACAAGAAACAATTCATCCACGAGCTCACAGAAGAGGCAGAAACTGCGGCAGGACAGAGAAACATGAAAAGGCTGTATGAGATTACCCGAACACTTTCTGGAAAGACCAGCAACCCCAATCGTCCGGTCAAAGACAAGGAGGGAAACACCATTGCAGAGAAGCTGAGCAGAGAGCAAGGTGGGCAGAGCACTTTAAAGAGATACTGAATAGACCTGCACCACCTGTCCCCCAGACATTCCACCACCAACCCAGCTTCTGGACATCAACACAGGCCCACCAACCAAGACGGAAGTTACCAAAGCCATCAAGTCACTGAAGTCAGGTAAAGCAACGGGTCCAGACGGAATTCCACCTGAAGCACTGAAAGCAGACATCCAGACGTCAACAGAGATGCTGCATCCACTCCTAAGCAAGATCTGGGAGCAGGAACGAGTGCCAGAAGACTGGAAAAGAGGCCACCTGGTGAAGCTGCCGAAGAAAGGGACTTGTCATCCTGTAAAAACTGGAGAGGGATTATGTTGCTGTCCATTCCCGGGAAGGTGCTGACCAAAATCATGCTAGAGAGACTAAAAGACCGCCCTAGACAAGACCCTCCGCCAAGAACAAGCTGATTTCGCCAAGACAGATCATGCACAGACCAAATTGCCACCATGAGAATTATCATCGAGCAGTCTCTGGAGTGGCAGACCCCCTTGTACGCAGTATTTGTGGATTTCCAGAGGGCATTTGACAGCATCGACAGAGATACCATCTGGAAACTCATGCACCACTATGGCTTCCCACCCAAGTTTGTTGCCATCATCCAGCAACTCTACGAGGATGCCACATGCCAGGTCGTCCACGATGGAAGCTAACGAAGCCCTTCACTGTACAAACCGGCGTCCGTCAGGGGTATCTACTATCGCCAACAATTTTCCTGATGGTCGTTGACTGGATAATGCGGCAGTCTACCGACGGCAAGAGGACAGGAATCCAGTGGACTTTCACCAAGCAACTGGAAGACCTGGACTTCGCTGACGACATCAGCCTTCTGTCCCACAAACAGCAAGACGCACAAGAGAAGCTGTGCCGGGTAGCAGAAGAAGCAGGAAAGACAGGCCTCCAAATCAACATAAAGAAAACAGAAGCCATGAGAGTCAACAACCAGCAACGAGACCCACTACGACTACAACAGGAAGACATCACTGAAGTTGACAAGTTTGTCTACCTCGGCAGTGTGGTCAGCAAAGATGGAGGTACAGATGAGGATATCAAAGTCGCATCAATAAAGCCAGCACACCTTTACTACACTACGGCCTATCTGGAATTCCTCTTTCTCTCTCACTCCATAACAAGATCAGAATCTTCGACTCAAATGTGAAATCTGTCCTTCTGTATGGTTCTGAAACGTGGCGAACAACAAAGACAAACACCCACAAACTCCAAACATTTATCAACAGATGTCTGCGAAACATTGTGAACATCAGATGGCCAGATGTTATTGCCAACGCAGAACTGTGGAACAAGACCCAGCAAGTTCCAATAGAAATAGAAATCAGAAAACGGAAGTGGGGATGGATTGGCCACACCCTCAGAAAGTCTCCATCCAACATCACAAGACAAGCCCTTGAATGGAACCCTCAGGGCAAAAGAAGAGTGGGAAGACCAAGACAGACATGGCGAAGGAGTACCGACGCGGAAGTGAAGGCCGCCGGAATGACGTGGGCCAAGCTGAAGAAGATCTCCCAAAACCGTGTCCGCTGGAAGAGTGTGGTTGCGGCCCATGTTCCCCAGGGAATTCAGAGGACTAAGTCAAGTCAAGTTTCCTTAAAACAACACACTGTCAATTCATGTTATTCACCTGATGTTTCCAAAAAAGACTGCCGAGTAGACCCAGTAGACTACAGTACAAAAATGATGTTAACATCAACCTAAGTAGCCTGTGCTGTAAACCCATGTCATAGCTCAGACGGGTTAAAAACACATGACATTTT
>CM031602.1:4526268-4538851 GCA_018398815.1 Conus ventricosus
GGCCGCTAGCTTTACGATTCTTTAATTTCTTTAGAGCCAGCAGAATCTCATCTCTTGAAATTGGACGATTTAATGTATCATCACTGGTAATATTGTTATCATTGGTATCGTTGTTACCATTGTCATCACTACCACCTTCATCGACCATAATATTACAAATATCTACTTCTTTTTCAAGCAATTTCTGAAAGTGCTGAAACCAGCTTTCTAAACTAATATTATTAGAAGGTTGTTTACTTTTGTTGTGAATTCTCCGCATTGAATTCCAGAATTCCTTCTGGTTATTTACAGAGGATACCAGTTTTTCTAACATAGCTCGATTAAACTGTTTACGTTTTGTTTCCAGAAGCTGTTTATAGTCACGTCTGGCATTACTATAAAAAACATGATCTGGTGGCAATAAAGTACGACGGTATCTATTTAACAAATTACGGGCCTTTCTCTTACCAGACTTACACTCCACATCATACCAGTCATCATCATAACTATGTTTTACATTTACCTTGCTCTGTTTTTTCATGCACTCAGCTGCTTCTTTCAAGCAACTGTTAAATATACATAGAGCTTCATTTATATCCACATCAATTACACTGATCGCCATTTCAACTCTCTGTTGAATCTCAGGGGAGCAAACTATATCACTAAATACATTAGTATACGTCTCATTCCAAACATACTTTTCAATGAAAAGGTTAGAAACATTTCTTTCTGCGTTATTCATGCAGTCATTTGGGACACTGAGGTTCATCAACAAAGGCATATGGTCTGACTCGATTCTCTCTAGCACTTGTAATGTACAATCATTCGAGAAACTCAAAAACATATCTCGTGACATTAAAAAATAATCAATTACACTATTTCCTCTCTCAGAAATATATGTGTAGCGACCATTTAGTTCGCCCTGACACATACCATTCAGATACACAAATTCAAAGCGATGCACATATTGATTAACATTTTACCATAGTTATTCAATACATTATCTTCAGAATTTCGATTTGTACATAAAGGAGTACTTACATACTGATCATCAATAGGTAAACCATCATCTTCTAAATCATGTGAAAAGTTTGAAGTTCTACTGTTCAAATCACCACTTAATAAAACATAAACATCATCAAGAGCAAGTATACAATCACTCACAAAATTCTTCAAGCATACCTATTCCATTTTCTATATCAGAATGTGTATAATACGGTAAATCAATCGGTGGTACGTAAGCACATATGTAAAGGATATCTTTGTTTTGCGCAAAACAGAGATTTATCAATGACAAAAAGCAACACAGTTATCAGATTTAATATCTAATAGCTAATGAACGAGCAGAGCTCGTGTTTAACAAGACATACCAGACCACCAGAACGCCTTCCACGAGCTGTAAGTTTAATGGCAGGTTTGCAATACGATTTATAACCTACAAACACAGATGAATGAAAGTCTTCCAGGAATGTTTCATCAAAACATATGAAGTCAAAAGAACAAACAAAAGAGACAAATTCTTTATCATGCAATTTAGACAATAAACCATTCACATTCCAATGGAAAAAGAAAAAGATTTAGAATGTTTATTTACAAAGAAACAATCTGAACTGCCACTGTCAGCAAACCCGGGAGAAGCATTGCACGTGCCGTTATGACGCGCTTCATACACAGATACGGATTCAACCAACACACGCTCACTGTTTACACACACATGTTCAGGTTTGGTGGTTGAATCGCTAGCACAACAAACCAGGTCAACCGTTCCACGATCAGCACGTGCCAGCTCTGTGTCATACCCGTTACCGGGTGACAGCAAAACCGGTGCACCATGAAGGTTTGTTCCCTCTGTTGAAAAACCACACACAATGTCTTCGGCCGGCCACTGTCCTATTTGATTTCCACCAGCCTGTCACTAGAATCGACAGAATATTTCTTACCGCCTATCAAGAGGTGGTTGAAAACCATTGTAGCTCGTTTCCTTCATTGCGAGCTTTCTTTAAGTGTGGGATTCAACCTTTTCCTGACTTCTCTTACACGGGTAGAAAAGTCTTCACAATGAAAACCTGACTTCCCCTGAGCTTGCCCTTTGCCTTTAGCACCTCAACCTTCTGTTTATAGAATACACATCTGGCAATCACAGGGGAGTCAGACTTAGAACTTATTCGGTGAACCCTGTCAAATTCCACATCATGTGACAGTCCAAGTTTGTCAGTGAGAAGATCGTTTACCCTACTTCACACTCGGCCGGTGTCTCGTTCTCACTCCTCGGTAAGCCGTAGAAAATAAGGTTATTCCGTTTGGACCGTCCCTCAAGATCGTCCGTCTTCGTCTCCAGGTCAGCAACCCTCCGGCTGAGATCGTCGTTCCTCCTCTGCAGATCCACGTTCTCTTCACGGAGCGTGATGACCTCCTCCCCAGCCCCCTCAGCTCATCCTTCATGGCCACGTAGTCCTCGTGCAGAATGCGGATTTCTTCTTTGACCTCTCCAATCTTGGTGTCTAGCTTCAAGCCCAAGGAGTTGAGCATGCCACCAATGTCAGAGAGGGTAGGCTGGCTTGCTGCTTCACTGGAAGTGCCACCTGAAGGGTTGTCCGTTCTGTCCAAGCTGACTCTGCTACTAGTTGACCGTGTACTAGCCAGTCGAGACTGCCTCATGCTGTCCTTGCTCTGAGAGGGGTTAGGTCCGGGATTACTTTCCACGTCCCCGCAGCGAAGAAGTAAGCTCCCCCAGTACAAGTACGTGAGGAGCAAACCAGCATAACACCGTCTGCTCTTCGTGTCACCGTCAACATGGCGAAGTAGAGAGCTCTCTTCTGCCTCGCTCGCTTTAACATAAAGGCTTGAAAAACTGGACAAAAAAGCCGCAGACTGCTCTAAAAACTTGTGCAGCTGATGGCATGGCGCTTCTTAAAACTTGCTGTCTATTTTCCAAGCAGAGGATGGCCTGTAACTATAACAAATCCAGGTAATTGTCGGACATCAAAGGTAAGCGTCCTCTCATGAAAATCGACAACTCACACCCCCGAGAGAGAGAGAGAGAGAGACAGAGAGAGAGAGAGAGAGACAGAGAGAGAGAGAAGAGAGAGAGAGAGAGAGAGAGAGAGAGAGAGAGAGAGAGAGAGAGATACAGACAGACAGACAGACAGATAGATAGAGGGATCGCCAAGAGTTCCTGAGAGAAAACTGCGACCCTGATAGCATTTCAGCCATTTTCCAGTGGTGCTACATAGATAGATGACTATGGCCATGTGATAAGGACTGGGGAGAGAGAGAGGGAGAGAGAGAGAGAGAGAGAGAGAGAGAGAGAGATAGAAAGAGGGAGAGAGAGAGAGAAGAGAGAGAGAGAGAGAGAGAGAGAGAGAGAGATACAGACAGACAGACAGACAGATAGATAGAGGGATCGCCAAGAGTTCCCTGAGAGAAAAGCTGCGACCCTGATAGCATTTCAGCCATTTTCCAGTGGTGCTACATAGATAGATGACTATGGCCATGTGATAAGGACTGGGGAGAGAGAGAGGGAGAGAGAGAGAGAGAGAGAGAGAGAGAGAGAAGAGAGAGGAAGAGAGAGAGAGAGAAAGAGGGGAGAGAGAGAGAGAGAGGAGAGAGAGAGAGAGAGAGAGGAGAGAGAGAGAGAGAGAGAGAGAGAGGAGAGAGAGAGAACGAACGAACGAACGAACGAACTGATTTAATGAATAGGCCATTTGCCCATGTCATAACAGGGACAGGAGGGGTAAGGGAAGTCATCCAAAGTCATAGATATGTCAATACAATCAAAAAAGTACAAGCAAAAGACAAAAGTTACACGCATGTGCACGATCAGCGCGCACGTTATACACATACACTCCCATGCGCGACACACACACACACACACACACACACACACACACACACACACACATACTCTCTCTCTCTCTCTCTCTTTCTCTCTCTCTCTCTTCTCTCTCTCTCTCCTCTCTCTCTCTCTCTCTCTCTCTCTCTCTCTCTTTCTCTCGCTCACTTGAATCATAAACCGTAAATCGCGATACAGGTTAAGCGTGACGCATTAAGTCGTTTCTGAGTTTGAACGCTTTTGACAAATACAAGGCAAGAGGTATACATATTCTTGAGTTGGATAGTAACAGAGTTAGTTTAAAAGCATTTGGCTTTAAATAATATTTTTCTGGTATGTATAACTGACGCAGAGCCCTGTATTGTTCGCATATGATAATGAAATGGAATTCTGTTTCTTCAACATTTGGACAAAATGGGCAATTCCCATTTCGACGGAGTGAGTAACGGGAAAGGTGCGTCTTTAACGGGGACACACCAAGCCTTATTCTTGTTAAATATTTTCTTAAATTAGCATTTTTTATCTTATACATATATTGCGGAATATTACACAATTGTCTAAATGATGAGTAGAAAGTGTACTTTTCTTTACCCTGAAGTTAGAGTCTAGTTCTTGCAAATGGCAATCAAGCAGTCTTTGTTTAAAAGCAGAAAGAAAAGATTTAGTATCGCCCACTCCGTGATTGTCGAAAACGAAGCGGAAACCATATTTAGATAAAGTATCGCTCACCTTAGTGACCCAGTTCTTTTTCCCATTGGAATGAAGTGTATACAACATATTATAAGCTTTCTTTGGTATACGGTGTTCATCCATCACGGTAAGTTTTTAACCAGTACTTTATACATTTAGTGTAGGTTTGTATATACAATGGGTGTCTGTTGCTTTCGCAATATATAAGAATATTGGATGTCTGTATACTAACAATAAAAAGACGTTTAATAGCAAATAGATGTACTCTTTCAATTGCTGTATGGTCTGCAGAAAGCCCCCAAATTTCTGCTCCATAAGTTAGAATGGGTTGAACTTGACAGTCAAACATTTTGAAGAAGAGCTTAGCGTTATTTTCTCCTAGAGACCATAAGAATCTTAGAATTCCAAAGATGCTTTTCTTAGCTTTCATTGCCATATCTTTTAATGAGTATGAGAAGGTTAAACCTGTTGAAAAATTACTCCTAAATACTTATATTCATTTACAACCTCAAGACGTTTACAATCATAAGACCACTTTTCCTTTGATGCAAAATAGCCCCCATTTCTAAATACAATTATTTTAGATTTCTCAAAATTTACATTTAGTTTAAGTCTATTGGCTGAGGAGTTCAGAATATCTAGTTGACGTTGAAGACCTACTACCGAGTGAGAGAAAAGAACAACATCATCGGCGAAAAGCAGGATTAAAATTTGAATAAGATCAGGTGTTAGAGGTATACCATGTTTGCCATGTTGCATAATGTCGTTTGTAAGCTCATTTATGAATAAAGAAACTAAAAGAGGGCTACAGTTATCTCCCTGCATTAACCCACGGGACATGAGAATGCTTCTGTAGTACCCTGCCTAGTACGGACTCTAGCTGTCACAACGCTGTACATGCTTCAATCGCTTTATTCATTTTTCCATGAATACCATTTTTGCGCAATATTAGCCACAGTTGTTTCCTATCTATAAGGTCAAAAGCCTTTTTAAAATCAATGAATGCAGCATACAATGTTTTACCACTAGATAACTGTTTTTGTACTAGAGACAATAAAGTAAAAATTTGGTCTACCGTACTATAATTTTTTCTGAATCCTGCTTGTGATTCATTTAGGAGCTTATTTTCTTCTACCCAACTTGTTAATCGTTTGGTAAGAATATAAGTGTATAGTTTACTGCTAATATTCAGGAGGGAAATGCCTCTATAGTTATCTGGCGAATTAATATCCCCTCTTTATGTAAAGGTTGGATAAGCGATTCAGACAGCTACGTGGAAACGTACCAGAATCATATAAGTTATTAAATAGCTTTGTCATAAACAAAACAAATTTTGGTGAACCATATTTATAGAATTCAGCACTGAACTCATCAGGTCCAGCAGCTTTCCCTAATTTTAAAGCTTTGAATGCGTCTGCTACTTCTGTAACAGTAATTTCTACATCTAGTATGGAAGTATCTAAATTTGGAATATCAAACCACTCTTCCCCAACGTCAACATCCAAATCAACATTATCACGATCTATTCCGTAATCCAAATCATTGTCAGAATAAATACTTTTTGGAAATGGTCGTACCAGTCATTTTTTGAAATGGTATTGTCTACCAACGTTTTGCTGATTCTAGATTTAATTGTTCCCCAAAATTTCTTTGGTCACTTTTGTTTGCTTCAAGGACCCTAGCGTACGTTTTTTGTCTTCTAATCTCTTAAATTCTAAGAATTTTTTATATTGTCGCCTATCTTCATTATATGTGTTTCTGAGTTCTTTTTCTATTTCACTGTCGTTACATCTATAAAAAGTCCTAAGGGAGAGACGCACCTTAGACTTCATAGTTCTACATTCAGCGTCAAACCATGGTTTATTAGAAGGCATGCCTATTGCAATTCTTTTTTTCACACATTGGCTAGCAAGAGTTAGACCTTCATTGAATTTATTAATGGCAAGATCTACATCATAATCTATTATACAATGGCTAAATCAAGGATGGATGCTACTTCTTCTGATACAGTGCCTCCTTATATTCATTCACTTTGTCTTGGTCCCAGATAAGTTTCTCAATAATAGTCTTTCTAGGTAAGTCATAAGTCGTTATCAAGTTGTTTTGAGCATTAAAATCATTGTCACAGGCATGTGTTTGGCTTCAATTCTAGGTAAAACACGCAATTCATTAACACATTCAAAAATAGACTCTGACACCAAGATATAATCAATGACGCTTGAACCATTATGTGAAATATATGTATACTCACCTTTCACATCTCCATAAACTGACCCGTTTAGTATTAATAAGGAACATTGTTCACACAAGTTTATCAAATAACGACCAAAATCATTTATCATACAATCTTTAGAGTTTCTTGGATATTGGTCCTCTGGTACATTATTATTGTCAATATGAGAAACATAAGAAAAGGAGAAGTTAGTTGCGTTGGAATTACCAGTCCTGGCATTCAAATCTCCATAATTATCAAAGGTTGATCTCCGAACTCTTCATAAATATCGAGAATAACTTGTTCAAGAATACTTATACCATTGTCAATCTCGGTTTCCGCATAATAAGGGCTTTGTGATGGAGGAATGTACATGCCTATGATTATTACATCCACATTTAAACCTGTACATAGTTTAGATAACCTCAACACAACACAATTATCGCATTCTATCGGAACATGTTAACATATCTTGTAAATACCTTTCTTATCAACAAAGCCACGCCACCTGATAGTCGTGATGAAACACTATCTGATAACTTTAACCCAGTGAAATAAACACATCAAATGATGGAAACAGGTGAACAGGAATTCAACTGTAAATGTTTCTGTAAGGAAAACTGCATCATAATTGGAAAGAAAAACTCTGATCGCTGGATCATAAATTGTTCGTAAACCTTCAATATTATAGGTAGCAAATGAACTAAGCGTCTTGTTTGCTATCCCAAGACAAACAGAGGACGATGATTCTATGACATGGGCAAGGCCGAATCCCTAGGTGATTTCTGGTTTTTGTTTAGAGTCAGTGCGTGCGGAGCCAGTCCCGACACGGGGGAAGCATTCAGTAACATGCCGTTGCCTGGTTTTGATGTCCACTGACTGGTTCTGTTGTCTTTGTTGTTGCTGTCTACTTTTGACTCTACTTCGTGTCAGTCTACCATGAAGTATAGGAGTCTCCGAGATTAGTGAAAAATCATCTTGGATTGCTTGTTTCCTCGGATCAAGGACAACGTTTTGGTTTTGGCTGCCTTCAGGAGTTATCTGGTCCATCTCCTCTGTCTGATTTACAGAGGACTGGTTCTCAATCCCATCAGGACTGGACCAAGGATCAGTCAATTGTTTAACAAATGTTTGACTGGAGTTTATTTCTGACTCATCAATAGGAGGGGCACGAGGGGAATGGGAGTAGCTGGATCAGCTACTGACGATGAAGCTGTATCAGACACATCGCAAGGTAAGTGCTGTGAAAATGCACTGAATTCATCGTAATCACTCGATCTCTTAGAGGCATTATGAATATCGGCTACATCAGGAGTGTTCAAAGCGTCAGACAGGCCACAAACACCAGGGTCAGTGTGGACACCAGGAGCCCCTGTAACGATAGCGGCACCACTGTGGACATAAAGGACACCTCCGTAAACCCACAGGCACCAGCATGGATACCAGGAGTAGACTGAACGTCGTGTGCACCAGTGTGAAGACCAGGAGAAGACTGAGCATCATGGGCACCAATGTGAACATCAGAAGCACCCGTGTGAATACCAGCGTGGACACCAGGAGCAGACTGAGCATAATGGACATCAGCGTGGATGTCAGAAGCACTAGTATGGACACCAGCGTGAACACCAGTGTGGGCTCCAGGAACATCAGGATACAACTTTGGACATTAGCGTGGACATCAGCGACACTAGCATGGGCACCAGCGTGAACAACAGGGACATCGGCGTAGACACCAGTATGAGAACCAGCGTGAACATCAGGGGCACCAGTGCGAACACCAGTATGAACACCGGTGTGGGAACCAGCGTGGACATCAGGGACACCAGCGTGGACTTCAGGGACAACAGTGTCAACACCAGTATGGGAACCAGCCTGGACATCAGAGACACAAGTGTGAGCACCAGTATGAACAACAGTATGAACATCGGTGCGAGCACCAGAGTGAACACTAGTATAAGGACCAGTGTGGACATCAGGGACACTAGTGTGAACACCAGTGTGAGCATCAGTATGGAAACCAGTGTGGACATCAGGAGCTCCAGCGTAGACACCAGGGACACCAGCGTGGACATCAGGGACACCAGTGTGGTCACCAGTGTGGACACCAGTGTAAACACCAGTAACGAAACCAGCGTAAACATCAGGGACACCAGCGTGGCACACCAGGGACACCAGCGTGTACATCAGGGACACCTGCGTTGTCACCAGGGACACCAGCGTGGACACCAGCGTGGACATCAAGGACACCAGCGTGGACACCAGGGACACCAGCGTAGATATCAGGGACACCAGCGTGGACATCAAGGACACCAGCGTGGACTTCAGGGACACCAGTGTGGACACCAGCGTGGACATCAGGGACACCAGGGTGGACACCAGTGTGGACACCAGTGTGGTCATCAGGAACACCAGTGTGGGCATCAGGGACACCAGCGTGGACATAAGGAACACCAGTGTGGACATCAGGGACACCAGCGTGGATATCAGGGATACCATTATGGACACCAGTATGGACACCAGTATGGACACTAGAAGCAGCGTGGTCACCAAAGACACCAGCCTGGGCACCAGCGTGGACACAAGGAACACTAACGTGAACACCAGCGTGGACACCAGGAGCAGAGTGGACTACAGGGACAGCAGCGTAGATACTCTGGGTAGAATGGACATCAGGAGCAGCGGTGTTGACACCAGGGACAGCATGGACATCGGGGACGCTGCCGTTGACATCAGGGACAGTGTGGCCACCAGGGGCACTGTACTGATTGTCTTCACAGTCACAAGGATCCTTAAAATGTTTCCGTTCATCCTCATTTGCTGTGGACAACAATGTAGCACCCCACTTGTTGGTGACCATTTTCTTTTTCGCCTGGGGGGGCCTCTGAGGCTGGGGAGGGGAAAATGGTTGTGAAGCAGCTTTTTTCCTTGAAGCTGAGGCAGAACCATTCTCTGCATGGCGAACATCACGTTCGTACTCTGCACTAAGTGTGTTACTGCGTTTGAGTAATGGAAAATGGTTCATGTCAGTAGTCCAAGGTAAGACCGTTTCTGAATAAGGAGAGTTCAGAGAGGATGAAAGGTAAGTGTGTCTGGAGGATTCATCATGTCATGCTCTCTGCTCCTCTTTGCCTCATACTGTACCGAGGGGGAGCTTTTTTGTTAAAGTTCAAAGGAGTCCTTGTATAATGCTTAGAAGTGAACGATGTGTACCTCCTCCTGTAGAACAAGCGGCCTTTACGAAAATAGGCAGATCTTCCCGCTCTTCTTTCTTTTTGGAGAACCTGGCTCTGTCGGGCTGTCAGGTCAGAGGCCCACACGTATTCCCAACTCTTTGGCCATCTCCTTTCTGCAATCTTGATTGCTGAGAATAAATAACTTGTCTTGCCAATGACACAGACGCGCTATAATTGGGCGAGGGTACTGGTTGTCATTTCCACTTTGGCCGAGACGGTGGGCTCGTTCCACGTCTCGAGTTGTCCAATCTTTGCCTGGAAAAAAACGTGTGAGCAGTTGGATTACTTTTCGGATGCACCGATCGCCTCTTTCTTCCGGATCTTCAAAGACATTGAAAAATTTGACATTGTTTACGCCTTGAAAACGATTCAAGTTTGTCCACTTGCTCATCCATCTTATGGCACGTATCCAGAAACATGTCCTTCCAGTCATAAAGAATTGCACATTGCTGTTCTAGAATGTGGCATTTGTTTGCTAGAACGTTTATGTCAAACCTCATTTGCTTACTATCCTTCTGTAGGGGCTCGTAGGTGTTTTCTACCTACTGTTGAATGACTGTCCTGATGTTGGGGGTATCCTGCCATGGACATCATTCTCTTCTGTACACGTTCCAGAAATGAATCCTGCACATCCGTGGAATTAGCACCCACTCTGTTGTGAAGATAACTGCTGGGACCGTTGTAATCCTCATATGTGTCGTTAGAGGAGTCAATGTCTTGTGCATATCGTTGGGTTGACCAAAGTGGCCCGGGGTTTGACTCCACATCTCCGCACGTGAGCAGGAGCCAACTGATGAAAATGGCAGCAGTTTCAAAGAAGAGCTCTTTCACGAGGATGTTTGTGTAGATGATCAATATAATACGTAAATTGAATTTTGAGTCCCTTTTGACGCTCCGTTTACACTTGAAGAAGCGAACTGACACAGCCCACTGTAGGAAGAGACGCTGGAGATATGAAACAGTTGATTGGAGCCCAAAACGACTGTCCAACATGGTTTGGTAGACACACTGCCATCGACACCTATCCATCAACTGACGGTCACCCAACGATCGACCTTCACCATTCACCCAGATGACTGCCAATACCACTGAGCCGATAAAAATAGTGAGCAAGGTGGACAGAGGCCAAACCAGTTTGATTTCAGACAGTGTTTGGTGCAACTTTCTTGCCTTTTGTTCCCACCAAGCATTGAGAGTTTTTCACGTGCAGTTGTCATTGCGCACAAACTGAATAATCACACGCCACCAAAGCTGATCCACAGGGAAGGACTCCCGTTTGTTTCCCCATCAATCAATCTTTATACGAAAAGTTGGGTTTCTTCTTACAGCTTGGTATCGAACTGATCTTGGTCAGTGTGACTGCTGGCAGATAAATCCTTTTCACAGATCGTCACAGTCGAGGTCACAAGGATATAGTTCTGATTTAATTCTTTTCTTCCGATCACCGGCCGTATGAATGCCTTCCTGCTTGCTGCGTCACTGGTACAAAACACAAACGTTCTCCAACATCGAAACGGCACCGCACAAAGCGAAAACTTAACCTAAATGAGATCAGCGTATAATTTCTTTCTTTTTTATATCCCAGTATATTGTCGTCTTCATGTAATTGTTTTTCTATTTACTATTTTCTATTCCTCCATTTCGTACAGGTACAACAGCCGATTTGACTAGCAAGAGAGAGAGAGAGAGAGAGAGAGAGAGAGAGAGAGAGAGAGAGAGAGAGAGAGAGAGAGAGCGAGAGAGAGAGAGAGAGAGAGAGAGAGAGAGAGAGAGAGAGAGAGAGAGAGACCCTGTGGTAAACATATAAATTGTAGACTCGCATTGTCCCATGAGTGTTGGAACAGTTAAATTGACCGGACACAGTACGTGGATTGGCCATTGTGGCGGCGAGTGGTATTGCCTTTAATTCATGTCCACATCCCAAAGTTTGCACAACAAAAATGGACCTGGACCTGGACTGGATAACAGTGTTGCGGGGAAAGGGTTTGTCTGTTGTCTTTTTGCCATTTGCAGAGATCTCTGCTTTAGTACACCATGGGCAGAGCTGAAGGAGCTTGGAGAAGAGTTCTTCAATAGAACACTCAAAAGACTCTTCACGGAGTTAACCGCGAATCTATATTTTGTGACGGAGCGCTATCAGAGAATAGCAACAGTGAAAGCAATGCCAATGTCTTATGTTTTCCTGGTCCACAGTTACTGGTGCCGATATTCCGTTGTTAATATTATTGTCACCTCCATCATTATCATTGTTATGGGTGTGCTCGTTCCGGTTGCTGTTCTTGCTATTGTGCTGAGGATACTGATCATGATTTTCACTTGTTTGTGTTAGTGTTACTTGCGATGTTGTCGGTGTAGTTGGTGTCATTTTTTCTACATGTTTAGGGATAAGTTTATGTGGATACAGACCAAGTAAATAAGAGTATTGGGTGAAACGATGTGAAAAGTAGGAGCAATCTTCCTCCATCTCTTCTTCCCGCACACTCCTGCCCAGACACTATAGTGCATGTGTATGTGTTCCATTGCATACGCACAGTGAAGTGTTTCTCAACAACAGGACTCCAACAAAATAGCAACTTTATAGACGAAACTATTAGTATTAGCAACATTCGGAGCAATTTCATAGGCTATTAATTATGA
>CM031602.1:4538951-4541451 GCA_018398815.1 Conus ventricosus
TTTCGTTTACCCTTTTTCTCGAGTTGTGTCTTTTCATTGCAAGGACAGTTTTCTCCTTCCATACCCATTCACGATTTCTCCTGTTGATCATGTTTCTTTCCCTTTTCTTTTCTTTTCGTCATTTTGTTTTGTTTGACGCCAGCATTTGACCATACTTCCGCCAGATAGAATCTTAATAGTGACAGGAACAAGGCTAGCGTGGCGGGAGCAGCTTCCTGCGTGCTGTCTGGATTTGAACAGACGCCTCCAACCACCTTGCAGGTGGCCGAGTGGTCATAAATCGTTTACTGGCTCTTTCTGGAGCTGCCTAAAGTCGTAAAGCTTGTTTAGGATCAAGATAAAGGTCTGCAAGAAGTGGAGGCAGGTGGAGGAGGAGGAGGAGGAGGGGTGGTAAGATAGAGAGAAGCAGGTGAGAAAGATAGACAAGACCGTAAAACAATACGATGAAAAGTAGAAAATGAAGGGAGGAGAAGGAGGTGGTGTTGAAGAAGAAGAAGAACCGATGATGATGATGATAAGGAGGAGGAGGAGACGAGGAGGAGGAAGAGGAAGAGAAGAAGAAGAAGAAGAAGAAGAAGAAGAAGAAAAGAAGAAGAAGAGAAGAAGAAGAACTTCTGAAGAAGAAGAAGAAGAAGAGAAAGAAGAAAAGAAGAAGGAAGAGAGAGGGAGCAGGAATGGGAGAAAGATGAGGAGGAGAGAGATGGGTGAGGGAAGGGATTAGATGAAAAAAAGAAAGAAGAAGAATAAGGAGAAGAAGAAAATAAGGAGAAGGAGAAGAAGAAGAAGAAGAAGAAGAAGAAGAAGAAGAGGAAGAAGAAGAAGAAGAAAGAAGAAGAGAAAGAAGAAGAAGAAGAAGAAATGAGTAGTAGTAGAAGCAAAGTTACTTCGCAGCATGCTAAAAAAAAAAAAAAGAGGATAGAAGAAATGGATAGGAGGGACCATCACTACCACCACTACCACCAACACCATCACCACCAGCAACAACAAGACTAAGAAGAATGAGAGGATAAAGACGACGAGGATGATAATGTAATGATTGCCAGATGATCACAACAAAGAGAGGAGAAGAAGGAGATGGAGATGGAGCAGGAGATGAAAGAGCAGAAGGCGGTGCAGAAACAAAAGAATGATCCAAAAGATTAGAAATAAGAGGGAGAGTAGAAAAGAAGAAGAAGAAAAGGAGAAAGGAGGAGGAGGAGGAGAGGAGGAGTAAGGAATAGTAGTAGATGCTGCAGCACAACGGTAGTCGTGGTAGCAGCAGCAGCGGCAGCAGCAGCAGCTGCAGTAATAGTAATGATAGTAGTAGGGCTGGTGTGTAGTGGTAGTGGTGATAGTGGTAGGAGCAGAGGAAGAAGTAGGAGAGAGATAAGTCATTGATAGAATAGAATGAGGTTTAATGATAGTAAGAAGTAGAGGAAGAAGTAGGAGAGAGATAAGTCATTGATAGAATGGTTGTAGGAAAAAAGGGCACCGGAAAAAACGGCACCGGAAAAAATGGCACCGGAAAAAATGGCACCCGGAAATAACGGCACCCCAAAGTAATAGAAATACGAGAAAGTGGAAAAAATGGCACCGTTAAATTCGATTTTGTTGAGTAATTTGTAAAGGATGTTTATTTTACTTTCTACGTTTAAAAGTGCAAGTTTCTTGCTTAGCATTACAACACGTGTAAGTCATAAAACAAGTAAGTAAAAACGTGCAAGTAAAACAAATGTGACAAAAACAAACATATCACATTTATGTGTGTGTGCGTGTGTGCGTGTTGTGTGTTGTGTGTGTGTGTGTGTGTGTGTGTGTGTGTGTGTGTGTGTGTGTGTATGTATGTGTGTGTGTGTGTGTGTGTGTGTGTGTGTGTGTGTGTGTGTGTGTGGTGTGTGTGTGTGTGTGTGAAATGGGGTGAAATGGGTGATAATGTAAAGGGTGAGCTTGTTTATGTGTTCTCTCTCTCCTCTCTCTCTCTCTCTCCTCTCTCTCTCTCTCTCTCTCTCTCTCTCTCTCTCTCTCTCTCTGTGTGTGTGTGTGTGTGTGTGTGTGTGTGTTTGGTGTCACACCATTAGGCCCTATTACCGGTGCCATTTATTCCGGGTGCCATTTATTCCAGGTGCCTTATTTTCCCGATGCCATTTTTCCGGTGCCATTTTCTCCGGTGCCGTTTTTTCCGTGCCGTTTTTTTCCCGACCCCGATAGAATAGAATGAGGGTTTAATGATAGTAAGAAGCGGAGGAAGAAGTAGGAGAGAGATAGGTCATTGATAGAATAGAATGAGGGTTTAATGATAGTAAGAAGTAGAGGAAGAAGTAGGAGAGAGATAAGTCATTGATAGAATAGAATGAGGGTTTAATGATAGTAAGAAGTGGAGGAAGAAGTAGGAGAGAGATAAGTCATTGATAGAATAGAATGAGGGTTTAATGATAGATCTAGTAAGAAGTAGAGGAAGAAGTAGTAGTAGCAGTTGTGGTACTGCTGATAGTAGTAGTAGCAGTAGTAGTAGTGTGGTGGT
>CM031602.1:4546451-4548951 GCA_018398815.1 Conus ventricosus
ACAAGAAATTGAGGAAAAGGGGGTGAGAAGAAGAGACACGAAGAAGATGTGTGTTGGTGGAGGGGGCAGGGGGGGGGGGGGGGGGGGGGGGGCAGGGAGGGGCGGAGGGGGGGAGGGGATACTGAGAAGAGGGTGAGTAATGGGGAGCAAGAAATGAGGAGTGAGATAATAAAGGAGGAAGAGACACAGAGGGGGCTGGAAGGGTGCAAGGGCAAGGGGGATAAGGAGGGGATGGGAGGATGCAATGGCAAGGGAGATAAGGAGGGGATGGGGAGGATGCAGGGTGAAGAGAGATGGCGAAGAGGGGAGAGAGGTGGGCGGTGGGGGGGGGGGGGGGGGGGGGGGGGGGGGGGGGTGGGGGGGGGGGGGGGGGGGGGTATGTGCGCGCGCTGCGTAAGGTCTGATAATCGGATGTCAGCCTGGAGGTGATAGATACTTGATTCTATTAAGACCAGCACTCGCTGCTCCTCTCGAATGGTGAGAGAGAGAGAGAGAGAGAGAGAGAGAGAAGAGAAGAGAGAGAGAGAAAAGAAGCACAAACACACAGACACACACACACACACACACACACCACACACACAACACACACACACACACACAACCCTACAGAGATAGAGAGGGAAAACCACACAGACAGACACAGACAGACGACAGACAGACAGAGAGACAGAGAGAAAGAAACAGACAGACATAGAGACACACAGACAGAGAGAGAGGCAGACAGACAGACAGACAAACAGACAAAGACAGAGAGAATCACGGCGTTTAATATTGCATTATTCTGGTGGTTTACGTTTATTTCTAATCTAATAAGTGATGAAGAGTCTCTTGTTATTCCTCATTTTCATGCGGCTAAGGCTGAAGTGCCTGACATTTCCATTTGGCCTCTGGACGCCGTTTTGCATTATACATTGTCCTGAACGATGTTCCTTTTCTTTGGACTGGCATTCTTCTTCTCTTCTCTCTCTCTCTCTCCTCTCACTCTCTCCCTCTCTCCCCTCTCTCTCTCTCTCTCTCTCTCTCTCTCTCTCTCTCTCTTGTTGACACTACACAGGGCGAGGACTGGATGTAAAAAAGCACATCAGTGCTTATCTATTATCCTCGTAAATAAAGAATTTTGTCTTGTCTTGTCTTGTCTCTCTCTGTGTAAAAAAGCACATCAGTGCTTATCTATTTATCCTCAAATAAAGTTTTTGCGTTTTTTTGCCTTTTCTCTCTCTCTCTCCCCCTCTCTCTTCTCTCTCCCTCTCCTCTCTCCTCTCTCTCCTCTCTCTCTCCTCCCTCTCACCATTCGTTTCCCTTTTCCTTCCGTCCTTCATTTCCCCCCTTTTTTAAATCCACAACGGGTTTTTTCCTGCACAATTTTTTGGGAAAATCTCTGTCTCTGCCTCGTCCTTTCTTCGACCCAGGGGCGCACGCGCGGGGCATACCACATACAACTAACACCCCCAAATACATACATCACCACAACTAAAACCACACAACACACACACAACACCCACACACACACACACACAACAAAAACACACCACACCACAACACACACACACGCACGCCGCACACATGCACACAGACAGAAAACACACACACACACATACTCACATATCACACAACAAACAAAAACCCCCCCCAAACACACACCAGACACAAACACACACCTACACACACCAACACCTACACACACACACACAAAACCCCCACCACACACCACACACACCACACCACACACACACACACCAAACAACAAACAAACACACATAAAATTTTAAGTCAATGCACAATATGTTTAAAGTTTTTCAACACAAAGTGAATTTTTTTCCGATATCCTTCTCCATCATTTACACAAAGATTAAAGACTCCATGATTTGCCACACAACCCCAACACACCACACACACCACACAACCACAACACACCACACACAACGCACCACGCACACACACCATACTCCCGGGAAACCCGAGGAAGAAGTCCTTTTGGGGGGGCTTTATTAGAGAAAACTTTTTTTCTGAAAAAGTTTACCGAACCTTGTCATTTCAAGCTGTTTTTTCAAACAAAATGTCAAAAAGAAATGGGGGTAAACCCAAACGCTTTGTTCGCACCTGTACAAAGCTTTAAATATGCGCGCATTTAGTAAAACTGATTAATGTCAATATGAGTCCCTTTTTTCCCGGTTTTGTGTCTCCCCCTTTAAAGTGGGGAAAAAGACATTTAGAATAAATGTTCTGAATCTGAATCTCTCTCTCTCTCTCTCTCCCCCTCTCCTCTCTCTCTCTCTCTTTTTCACGCACACACACACACGCCGCACCAACACAACACACCAACACACACACACCCACAACACCCAACCACACACAACAACGCTCCACACACTCACACACACACACACACACACACACACACACACACACACACCACACACACACACCAAAACACGCACACACACCACACACACACACACATACACACACACACACACGCGCGCGCCGCGGCCCCGCCCCA
>CM031602.1:4561451-4563951 GCA_018398815.1 Conus ventricosus
AACATGTAATAGTAGGCTACAGAACATGAGTCTTATTTTGTCCCCCCCCCCCCCCCTCCGTCCCCCATAGAACATGTAATAGTAGGCTACAGAACATGAGTCTTATTTTGTCCCCCCCCCCTCCGTCCCCCATAGAACATGTAATAGTAGGCTACAGAACATGAGTCTTATTTTGTCCCCCCCCCCCCCCCCCCGTCCCCCATAGAACATGTAATAGTAGGCTACAGAACATGAGTCTTATTTTGTCCCCCCCCCTCCGTCCCCCATAGAACATGTAATAGTAGGCTACAGAACATGAGTCTTATTTTGTCCCCCCCCCCCCCCCCCCCCCGTCCCCCATAGAACATGTAATAGTAGGCTACAGAACATGAGTCTTATTTTGTCCCCCCCCCCCCCCCCGTCCCCCATTAAACATGTAATAGTAGGCTACAGAACATGAGTCTTATTTTGTCCCCCCACCCCCACCCCACCCCACCCGCGTCACCTGTGTATGATGACCGTGACGATGTTGATGAAAAGCTCGATGGCATGGGTTTTTTTTTTTCGGAGTGGGAAGGGGACGGGTGGGGGTGGATGGGAGGAAGTCTGAGACTGCTACTAAAAGCTGTACTCCAGACTGCTACTAAAAGCTGTACTCCAGACTGCTACTAAAAGCTGTACTCCAGACTGCTACTAAAAGCTGTACTCCAGACTGCTACTAAAAGCTGTACTCCAGACTGCTACTAAAAGCTGTACTCCAGACTGCTACTAAAAGCTGTACTCCAGACTGCTACTAAAAGCTGTACTCCAGACTGCTACTAAAAGCTGTACTCCAGACTGCTACTAAAAGCTGTACTCCAGACTGCTACTAAAAGCTGTACTCCAGACTGCTACTAAAAGCTGTACTCCAGACTGCTACTAAAAGCTGTACTCCAGACTGCTACTAAAAGCTGTACTCCAGACTGCTACTAAAAGCTGTACTCCAGACTGCTACTAAAAGCTGTACTCCAGACTGCTACTAAAAGCTGTACTCCAGACTGCTACTAAAAGCTGTACTCCAGACTGCTACTAAAAGCTGTACTCCAGACTGCTACTAAAAGCTGTACTCCAGACTGCTACTAAAAGCTGTACTCCAGACTGCTACTAAAAGCTGTACTCCAGACTGCTACTAAAAGCTGTACTCCAGACTGCTACTAAAAGCTGTACTCCAGACTGCTACTAAAAGCTGTACTCCAGACTGCTACTAAAAGCTGTACTCCAGACTGCTACTAAAGCTGTACTCCAGACTGCTACTAAAAGCTGTACTCCAGACTGCTACTAAAAGCTGTACTCCAGACTGCTACTAAAAGCTGTACTCCAGACTGCTACTAAAAGCTGTACTCCAGACTGCTACTAAAAGCTGTACTCCAGACTGCTACTAAAAGCTGTACTCCAGACTGCTACTAAAAGCTGTACTCCAGGCTTTCTTCGTAGTCTATTCCGGTGCAAACTAGGTCTCAAAGATAACAGACACCCGTCCAGTCTCTTCAGCTTTGTTTTCGACTCTTTGGGGTGATTTGCCAGCCCCAGGCTGAACAGCATCTCCTATTCTGCTTTATTTTCCTGGCATTTCCTTCTCAGTACTTTAGCCTTCTGTTAGACCTCACGGCAGCTCGTTCCCGCACACGATGCAACATTCATTAGCATTCGTAGAGATTTTCATGAAGGCAGCAGTACCACCTACTACACTCCCCCCTCCCTCCGTCCCCCATAGAAACTTCGCGCTTTGTTTATCGAACAACCATATATGGAATCCACCGTCTGTGAAGGATGCCTGGATGGAGATGATCGCTTCATTCAAAGTCTCCCGCTCTGGGTGTTGGGGACAGTTCATCCTGTCCAAAGCGGTTTCAACAAGAGCTATGGGCAGTATGTGATCAGAGTTTGAAACATCCCACATCATTGGGACAGACCGTGCGCGTCGTATCCCTGCCGCAGTCCCAGAGGATCTGAATGGTACCCAGGTTACCTGGACACAGTCCCAGAGGATCGGAATGGTACCCAGGTTACCTGGACACATTTCCAGAGGATTTGAATGGTACCCAGGTTACCTGGACACAGTCCCAGAGGATCTGAATGGTACCCAGGTTACCTGGACACAGTCCCAGAGGATCTGAATGGTACCCAGGTTACCTGGACACACTCTCAGAGGATCTGAATGGTACCCAGGTTACCTGGACACAGTTCCAGAGGATCTGAATGGTACCCAGGTTACCTGGACACCGTCCCAGAGGATCTGAATGGTATTCAGGTTACATGGACACAGTTCCAGAGGATCTGAATGGTACCCAGGTTACCTGGACACAGTTCCAGAGGATCTGAATGGTACCCAGGTTACCTGGACACAGTCCCAGAGGATCTGAATGGTATTCAGGTTACATGGACACAGTCCCAGAGGATCTGAATGGTACCCAGGTTACCTGGACACAGTTCCAGAGGATTTGAATGGTACCCTGTTACCTGGACACAGTTCCAGAGGATC
>CM031602.1:4568951-4578951 GCA_018398815.1 Conus ventricosus
TTACCGGAGAGCGACATGATGAGTTATTTGAAGACATTTAGAGTAACTCCAATTTTTTTTTTTTTTTACAAGATCTTCAAGAAATTAACGCAGCAGCTTGTATCAAAGGCTTTTGCCATGTCGAAGAAACTGATAACCATGTCAGTCTTTTTTTATTCCGTGCTTTGCGTACATGTTCCACGTGATGAACGGTATGATTAGTGACACTTCATCTTCATCATCATCATCAGCAGCAGCAGCAGCAGCAGCAGCAGCAGCAGCAGCAGCAGCATTGTCATCCTCTCCTTCTTCTTCTTTTTCTTCTTCTTCTAAAGAAACGACGTTATTTCAGTTCAAATAAATTTTGTTGAGAAATTGTTCCGAAGCTTTCGTAGTCCATGAGTTCGAGCACAGTAGCAAGTTAAATTGCAAACTTTTGAATCCTATCAAAACTCATTTTGAGGAAAATGGCAGCATTTTACACACACACACACACACACACACACACACACACACACACACACACACCACACACACACACACACACACACACACACATCTCTATCTCCGCCCGCGAGCCCGACATAAATGAGTTCGTAACCGATTTTTCACAAATACGCAATAATTCCAGAAGCTCATACGTCACTGTAAATTTTTTGGAGGCTCTACGTCGAATTCTTGAAATATTGAACAAAATGGTCTTGAGACACAGCGTTTTGGAATACTGGAGATAAGATCCCGGAATTTTCACACATCACACACACACACACACACACACACACACACACACACACACACACACACACACACACACACACACACACACACACACACACACTCACGTGCGCGCGCGCGGGCGCACACCAGAAGTATTGGTCCATCGAAAAACTCAGAAAATGTTGCAGAGATAACAAACGCACAATTGTACTAAGTCCTGTCCAAACGAAAACATCTTCTGTCAAACAATGACGCGTTTCAGCTACCCCTGTCAACTATTCAAACGGCCTGCACGAACACGTCCTGTAAAAGACTGACTGACGGTTGACTGCGTTCGTTCGTTGTCAGTGAACGTTGATTGCGTTCGTTCGTTGTCAGTGAACGTTGACTGCGTTCGTTCGTTGTCAGTGAACGTTGATTGCGTTCGTTCGTTGTCAGTGAACGTAGATTGCGTTCGTTCGTTGTCAGTGAACGTTGATTGCGTTCGTTCGTTGTCAGTGAACGTTGACTGCGTTCGTTCGTTGTCAGTGAACGTTGATTGCGTTCGTTCGTTGTCAGTGAACGTAGATTGCGTTCGTTCGTTGTCAGTGAACGTTGATTGCGTTCGTTCGTTGTCAGTGAACGTTGATTGCGTTCGTTCGTTGTCAGTGAACGTAGATTGCGTTCGTTCGTTGTCAGTGAAGGTAGATTGCGTTCGTTCGTTGTCAGTGAACGTTGACAACTTCATTGCCAACTCGAGAGAATGACGGGGCCCGTCCTATATTATGTCATTTTCGCGGAAACCATGACAAGACGTGACAGAAGAGTGGAACTCCAGATGTAAAATGCCAGTCTTCCGTCAGGTCATAAGTGGTTCATGTTCACTGGAATTTACAGACGTCTGTATTACCTCCACCGTCCGTTGCTTTGACTCACTGTCTGTCAACAAGATGACGCAAACACTGATGACTGTTTGCCGGGGGTCCTGGAGCAGGGTCCAAATCAAAAGACGGGTCCAGCTTTTTTTTTCGGCGAGATTACGCGCAAAGTACAGAACTGATTTTCACGAAATGAGGTAGACAAGTGGAATAAGGAGGACCTCAAGTCGAACCTTTCCAGCTTTGGCGGGGGTCTGCACTCTCCTAAGTGTGTGTGTGTGTGTGTGTGTGTGTGTGTGTGTTGTGTGTGTGTGTGTGTGTGTGTGTGTGTGTTGCGTGCGTACGTGTGTGCGTGCGTGCGTGCGTGCGTGCGTGCGTGCGTGCGTGCGTGCGTGCGTGCGTGGTGTGTGTGTGTGTGTGTGTGTGTGTGTGTGTGTGTGTGTGTGTGTGTGTGTGTGTGTGTGTGCCAGGGTCAAACAGTTCGGCTTTATTTTTAACTCTAAATAGACGGCTGAAAAATAAAAGGCTGAAAGAAAGTACAGATTTCAGAACACATTGTTCTATCGCCATTTAGCTCAGGTTCCTAAAAAAAAAGCACATTGGCGTCTCTTCTGTTAAGATAAACAGGAACCCGCTGCACTGATGTACGGGATTTTATTTTCAATTAAAGGTAGGAACATCCCCATTGCTTGTAACCTAAGAAAACTGCATCTCGCAACTCTCTCTCTCTCTCTCTATCCTCTCTCTCTCTCTCTCTCTCTCTCTCTCTCTCTCTCTCTCTCTCTCTCTCTCTCTCTCTCTCTCTCTCTCTCTCTCTCTCTCTCATTCTGTGTGTGTGTGTGTGTGTGTGTGTGTGTGTGTGTGTGTGTGTGTGTGTGTGTGTGTGTTTACGTAGCTCTTCAACACTCCCCTCGTACTGGTCCAAGTGTCATATCTGTACAAAACTTCAAGAAACTATGAAAACATCTATGTATAGGACACATGATTAAAGTAAGGTTAAAGAGAACTTGGAACAACGAAATTGTTCCCATTCGAAGCTGCTAATCTAATTGTTCCTGCTCTTTGCATCCCATCAAACAAACGAAAGACCCAACAGAGTGCTGTATTACGGAAGGAACTATCGGATGACATTCCCTGATCATTGACAATTCACGAATAGAAATGGTGTACATTGCTGCAGCGGGTTTGAAGGGAACGGGAGAATGTCATCTTGAATATAAAAAGACAAACCCAGCAGAATCAAGATGCAGAAAAGAGAGAATATTGACTGCAAGTAATGGCTTCCGAGCTTTTAGCGATGAAACTTATCCGATCTTCCTGAATTAAACTGCTTGTACTGGCTGATGAGACGCGAAATAACAGAAGGTGAGTGAATATCATCTGCAACCTGGAAGGCTTTGAAATGGGGTGTACCACGTGCCGAGAGCGTCTCTCTTACGCCTTTATCCAAGTCTTTCTTGGCCGTCTTTTTTTCCCCATGTGCATTCCAGTTTCAGGTCGTCCTGCAAGCAAACGGTCAATCTTTCGACCACGGCACTTACCGTCATGTGTTCAAAATACTCGTTGCTTTCGGAGCTGAAAAGCTTGAAAACGTTCACTGGACATCTGGCAGTAAATGGGTACCTGAAGCTTCACTGGTCATCTAGCAGTAAATGGGTACCTGAAGCTTCACTGGTCATCTAGCAGTAAATGGGTACCTGAAGCCTCACTGGTCATCTGGCAGTAAATGGGTACCTGAAGCTTCACTGGTCATCTAACGGTAAATGGGTACCTGAAGCTTCACTGGTCATCTAACGGTAAATGGGTACCTGAAGCTTCACTGGTCATCTAGCAGTAAATGGGTACCTGAAGCTTCACTGGTCATCTGGCAGTAAATGGGTACCTGAAGCATCACTGGTCATCTGGCAGTAAATGGGTACCTGAAGCATCACTGGTCATCTGGCAGTAAATGGGTACCTGAAGCTTCACTGGTCATCTAGCAGTAAATGGGTACCTGAAGCAGTTGAGGGCAGCCCGAGGCGGGCGGGAGTATAGAGGGATGGGGTTTGTCTTACAAAAGGCCGTGCCTTGAACGCGGTGAATCTCTAACAGTTTACTGCTCTGGCAGTCATGAAACTGACGGATTTTCAACTTTAGCCGAGTCCCGAATGTTTGATATTGTAAGCCATGTGGACTGGTTGGGCAGTGGCCATGGAGATCAGGTGAATGTGTAAAACCACTCTTACCTGCGTAGGAGAGATGACAGATCTCACTCCTATCATTTCTCGGACCTTTTCATTCCTGATCGTGTATCATCCGATCTTCTTGACCGCCGTCGCCTCAGGCATCACGTTTTGCTAGTGGGGAGTAAAAGGAGAATGAAAAAGACCTGACTTGCAAAAGAAAAGAAAGTTGTTGCTTACATCTGCCGTCTCCTAAGTTAGTAAATGTTCATGATTTTGCTCTTAAACTCATCGATCAGATGGTATAAGGAATCTGGTTCCAGTAGCATGAAAGACAGTATGCTGGGATATAAACTCTGTTCGTGCCCCCGTTTGTCTGCTGTCTCTGTCTCTCTCTGCTTGTCTGTCCGTGTTTTCTCTGTTTCCCTGTCCTGGTCCCTTACCACAACATCATTGTTGGATGTTTTAAACTTGCTAAGATTAGGTAACCAACAAAGATAAGCTTGGACATTATTTCCGAAATCCCATGGACATCAAGACTAACGATAAATAATACATAACCGAGTCAGTAGCTTAGTTAGCTGCATTCAGGTTTTATGTCCACCATCCATCTTTGGTGACAAGGCAGACGGGGATAAACATGCTAGGCGAGTCGATAGGAGAGGAAGAAGGGAGTGGGGGGGGGGGGGGGGGGGGGGGGGGGGGGGGGGGGGGGGGGGGGGGGGGGGGGGGGGGGGGACTTGCAGCACCCGATATCACCAGAACGACAACGTTCTGTCGCATATAACTGAGCTGACCAGACTCCATTCAGCAGCTGAAAGGAAAGCCATGGTTATGTATCGTCCCTAACCCATTGTGCTGTTCATTGCCAGTTTTGTCACTGCTTAACTGGTGTCGTGAATGCCAAAATGGTGCACAAAATAAGCACCAATGAGCGGACGTTACCTTTGGCAAGGGGGAGGGGATAAAAGAGATACCACGATTATCTATCTCTTATCTACCTACTCCTTCGTTTGTGTGTGTGTGTGTGTGTGTGTGTGTGTGTGGTGTGTGTGTGTGTGTGGTGTGTGTGTGTGTGTGTGTGTGTGTGTGTGAAAGAGAGACAGAGAGAGAAGTAGACTGTAGCATCCATTAATATGAATAAACAGCTATACCTTACTCGTTGGTTTATTGAAAAAATAACCAGTGGATCTACTGAACAGAATAGAGCTGACGATCTTTAATGAACGTTTGATACGTCGAGCTTCCTCTCCAGGCGTGCCCACCACTGTCAGATTGCCCCAGCACTTAGCAGAACTGTAGTGATACCCCACCACTGTCAAACTGTCCCAGCACTTAGCAGAACTGTAGTGATGCCCCACCACTGTCAGATTGCCCCAGCACTTAGCAGAACTGTAGTAATGCCCTAGCACTTAGCAGAACTGTAGTGATGCCCCAGCATTTAGCAGAACTGTAGTGATGCCCCACCACTGTCAGATTGCCCCAGCACTTAGCAGAACTGTAGTGATGCCCCAGCACTTAGCAGAACTGTAGTGATGCCCCAGTACTTAGCAGAACTGTAGTGATGCCCCACCACTGTCAGATTGCCCCAGCACTTAGCAGAACTGTAGTGATGCCCCAGCACTTAGCAGAACTGTAGTGATGCCCCAGTACTTAGCAGAACTGTAATGATGCCCCAGTACTTAGCAGAACTGTAGTGATGCCCCACCACTGTCAGATTGCCCCAGCACTTAGCAGAACTGTAGTGATGCCCCAGCGCTTAGCAGAACTGTAGTGATGCCCCACCACTGTCAGACTGCCCCAGCACTTAGCAGAACTGTAGTGATGCCCCACCACTGTCAGATTGCCCCAGCACTTAGCAGAACTGTTGTGATGCCCCACCACTGTCAGACTGCCCCAGCACTTAGCAGAACTGTAGTGATGCCCCACCACTGTCAGACTGCCCCAGCACTTAGCAGAACTGTAGTGATGCCCCACCACTGTCAGATTGCCCCAGCACTTAGCAGAACTGTAGTGATGCCCCACCACTGTCAGATTGCCCCAGCACTTAGCAGAACTGTAGTGATGCCCCAGCACTTAGCAGAACTGTAGTGATGCCCCACCACTGTCAGATTGCCCCAGCACTTAGCAGAACTGTAGTGATGCCCACCACTGTCAGACTGCCCCAGCACTTTGCAGAACTGTAGTGATGCCCCACCACTGTCAGACTGCCCCAGCACTTAGCAGAACTGTAGTGATGCCCCACCACTGTCAGATTGCCCCAGCACTTAGCAGAACTGTAGTGATGCCCCACCACATGTCAGATTGCCCCAGCACTTAGCAGAACTGTAGTGATGCCCCACCACTGTCAGACTGCCCCAGCACTTAGCAGAACTGTAGTGATGCCCCACCACTGTCAGATTGCCCCAGCACTTAGCAGAACTGTAGTGATGCCCCAGCACTTAGCAGAACTGAGTGACCGACCAACACAGTGCTGTGCCGTTGTCTTTTTCACTGGGGTGGTTTAACCGTCAGTCACAAAGGAAATACACTACCTAAGATCCTGTGGTATTCTCGCCGCCATGGGTTCAGAAACGAATCCAAAGGCACCCCAAGCGACCAGCGAAGGAAAGAAATGCAAGAGTAATGAATACGGGTGTGTGTGTGGGGTGTGTGTGTGGGGGGGGGGGGGGGGGGGGGGGGGGGGGGGGGGGGGGGGGGGGGGGGGGGGGGGGGGGGGGGGGGGGGGGGGGGGGGGAGTGTTGAGCTGTGCTTGAGGATCCATTGAAGGATACAAGGGAGGTTCAAAAAGGTGTCCACAGTCACGGTGGTCAGCTCCACTGTTCAAACACCTGAGTACTGTCGGTCATGTGAGTGCCGACAGCAGTTTATCACTGTGCAGAATGGCCTTGACTTGGATCTCCAAAGAGATAACAATCTCCCACTGATTTGCGAAACAATCTGTTGGACAGATCAGCAGTACGGGGTGGTGCAGACTAACAATCCCTTCGTCATTAAAAAGTGACTTCATAATGATTTAAATTAAAATAAAGAAGGGAAAAGGGGGGGGGGGGGGGGGGGGGGGGGGGGGGGGGGGGGGGGGGGGGGGGGGGGGGGCTGTGAGAGAAAAAATAAGAAGCAGAAAAAGAACTTTATCATATACAACACTCTTCAACCAACAGCATGTGGGGACCATGATAGTCTGTCTCTGTCTGGTCTGTCTGGTAACAGAATCATTTGCACCGCTTGCCCCAGAGGCCTTTCTAAATAGGTAGTCTTCGTACAGACATCTGCTGGACACTTTTTTGGTTTTTTTTTTTTTTCTTTTCTCAGTTATGGCGCATAACGCGTGGTCATTCAACATTAGGGTTTGCCTCATTTTGGTAGTGGACACAAACAGTCCACAGAACACCAGAGTTTTCCATGTCAAAAAAATGAATCTCTCAGCATGCAATACTCTGTCAGTGTACATGCCCTAATACTGTGATATTCCAACAATTCCTCGTCCCAACACAATAAGATGAGCGGAGCTAAGTGAAATGTTCACGACCAGAGATATGTATCTGGTGCAGCAAAATTGTAGGCGGCGAAAGTACAGAGATCGGCAGAGATAGCAGAGGCGGCGAAATCCAGGCGGCGAAAGCATAAGCCGCCAATTTCTCTAATTCTGTCAGTCTGTGTCAAGGCATAGGTCTCGGCTAGTGTAATCTTGTCAGTCCATCGTTTTGTTTGTTTGTTTCCGTCATCCCTTCCGTCTCCCTCCCCAAACAGTCGCTTGGAGAATTCTTTTAGCAAGGCTACTGGATCTTATTCCGTGTCAACAGTTTCCTTTTCTTAGCTGATGTCGGCACTTCGTCATATGGTCGGCTGTGCTGCATGATGGTTTGGCGCCCTTGTTCCTTGGTGATTTGATCAGCAATCCACTGTTTGGTGATTTGATCAGCATATCCACTGTTTGGTGTCTTGATCAGCATATCCACTGTTTGGTGTCTTGATCAGCATATCCACTGTGTGGTGATTTGATCAGCATATCCACTGTGTGGTGATTTGATCAGCATATCCACTGTGTGGTGTTTGATCAGCATATCCACTGTTCGGTGATTTGATCAGCATATCCACTGTGTGGTGATTTGATCAGCATAATCCACTGTTCGGTGATTTGATCAGCATATCCACTGTTTGGTGATTTGATCAGCATATCCACTGTTTGGTGTCTTGATCAGCATATCCACTGTTTGGTGATTTGATCAGCATATCCACTGTTTGGTGTCTTGATCAGCATATCCACTGTTCGGTGTCTTGATCAGCATATCCACTGTTCGGTGTCTTGCGATAACAAACGTTCCAATAGCTCAGATGCTTCTTTGCAGACCGCTGTGAGTGTCTATGTCTTGCATGGAACAGAGAATGAATATGCCATCGCGGGTTCCGGATCTTCAAGCGCCACCATCTTCTATAATTCATGAGCAGAATTAAAGCAGCAGACTTAGGGGGCGAATTGTGATCGTTGCTGTTAAATACTCTTGAAGACTCGCCATAACTAGATACTGTAAAATTGCTTGCAGGCTCAATAAACAAAAAAGCAAATCTTAAACAAAAACGCAAACAAATAAACACGGACGTGAAAAGCGAGTTCAATCGATACTGTTGGAGGCTGTGTTCTTTGCTGCATCTGATTACGTAAAGTGATCGTCTCGACAGATTCTGAATGGAATTCGGACTGTTCGCCCCTGGAAAAGCGTATCGCCTAACTTTAGCGCCATCGATTTTCTTTCGCCTTTTTTCCGTGTCTGCACATGGATTGCGTTACTAATCAAAAGGAAGTCTTTGTACGTAATTTTGTCACGCACAAACTCTCTTGATGACGTGAATTCTTTTAGGTGCTTGCGCACGTGACCTTCCATCCCTAACAAAGAACTCTGGAACCAGACACGACAATGTTAGTCGAAGATGACATTGAAAGAAGATGGCGAGGAAGAGGGAAGGGGGTGCGGAAGAGGGGGGAGGGAGGAGAAGAGAGGCGGGAGAGAGTGGGGTGGGAGGGGGAGGGATCAGGCATACGCGGCGAAAACCAGCGTCAATATGACAGGCTGTCATTTGGAACCCCAAGGCAAGAGAAGAGGACAGCCGAGGACCACCAGGAAATGGTATCCCCAGGATGATCATACAGCGATGGGCTATACCTGGAACCAGCTGGAAGGGAAGCCTCTGATGATCTTACAGCGATGGGCTATACCTGGAACCAGCTGGAAGTGAAGCCTCTGATGATCTTACAGCGATGGGCTATACCTGGAACCAGCTGGAAGGGAAGCCTCTGATGATCTTACAGCGATGGGCTATACTGGAACAGCTGGAAGGGAAGCCTCTGATGATATTACAGCGATGGGCTATACCTGGAACCAGCTGGAAGTGAAGCCTCTGATGATCTTACAGCGATGGGCTATACCTGGAACCAGCTGGAAGGGAAGCCTCTGATGATCTTACAGCGATGGGCTATACCTGGAACCAGCTGGAAGGGAAGCCTCTGATGATCGTACAGCGATGGGCTATACCTGGAACAGCTGGAAGGGAAGCCTCTGATGATCTTACAGCGATGGACTATACCTGGAACCAGCTGGAAGGGAAGCCTCTGATGACTTACAGCGATGGACTATACCTGGAACCAGCTGGAAGTGAAGCTCTGATGATCTTACAGCGATGGGCTATACCTGGAACCAGCTGGAAGTGAAGCCATCTGATGATCTTACAGCGATGGGCTAAACCTGGAACCAGCTGGAAGTGAAGCCTCTGATGATCGTTACAGCGATGGGCTATACCTGGAACAGCTGGAAGGGAAGCCTCGGATGATCTTACAGCGATGGGCTATACCTGGAACCAGCTGGAAGGGAAGCCTACTGATGATCTTACAGCGATGGGCTATACCTGGAACAGCTGGAAGGGAAGCCTCTGATGATCGTACAGCGATGGGCTATACCTGGAACAGCTGGAAGTGAAGCCTCTGATGATCTTACAGCGATGGGCTATACCTGGAACCAGCTGGTAAGTGAAGCCTCTGATGATCTTACAGCGATGGGCTATACCTGGAACCAGCTGGAAGTGAAGCCTCTGATGATCTTACAGCGATGGGCTATACCTGGAACCAGCTGGAAGTGAAGCCTCTGATGATCGTACAGCGATGGCTAATACCTGGAACCAGCTGGAAGTGAAGCCTCTGATGATCTTACAGCCATGGGCATATACCTGGAACCAGCTGGAAGGGAAGCCTCTGGCCCGGGAACTCTGCTCAGCTCTAGTCGGTGGCCTATA
>CM031602.1:4586451-4591451 GCA_018398815.1 Conus ventricosus
AAGTGAAAGAAAAAGACATTGTTGTGGCTTCCGTGTCAATGAAATCGAGTCGCGTTTTGTAATTGTATTGTAATCGAGCCGATTTGCTAAATGGGCTTAACTACTTATTAGCATTACAATTCGTTCGTTTGTTTTCTCTCTCTCTCTCTCTCTCTCTCTCTCTCTCTCTCTCTCTCTCTCTCTCTCTCTCTCTCTCTGGTTCACTGGTTGACATTCACACGTGCCTGGTCTTTCCGAATATGTCCTTGACTGGATGCGATGCTGTTAGACTTTGACCAAATAACTGTGATCTCTGGATCGCTCAGAATAAGAAGAAGGAGGAGGAGGAGGAGGAAGAGGAGAAGAAAAAAGAGGAGGAGAAGAAGAAGGGAGGAGGAGGACAAGAAGAAGTAGAAAAAGAAAAGAAAAAAGAAACAATCACGAGCACGCCAACACCACCACCAGAAACAAAAAACGCAAATGAAGGAAGAATAAAACGAGAGAGTGAACAAAGAATTATCAAGCAGAGTCTGAGGTGCCTGGTCTGATCCAACAAGCACTGGACCCAATCCTCTTCACTCCACCCTCACCCTCTTCCTCACACCCACTCTGTCCTGACTTCAACAAACTGCTCGTCCCCATGACTGACCCCGCCCCATTTCCGTCATACCCCTACCTCTCCCACTCCCCAACCCCCTCTGCTTCCTCCCGCCCCCTCCCTCTCCGCGAGCACCTCTTGCTGCCTCTGTGAAGGCAGGAAAGGTGAAAACATAAACATCCACTGTGACGTGCTATACCCGTATCGAAGGGGACATAGGCCGAAATCTTCTTCCTATCTGCCGTTTAAAGTCAGATCTTCAAGTGGACATTTCTTCAGCAGTTGCTGTGGATTGTTCAGTTGGAATATGTCTCCGTGGAACAGTAAGAGAACCACTGGTCTCATTCAAATTCAGTAAACAAGTGGGGTAACGTTCGCTCCCATAAGAAAACCTAACACAGAGTCACTTTTATTCAAGACTGGCACAGCCTTTTAAACTTGAATAAAGTCAGACAAATACATAGACGAACAATCTAATAGTGGGGAAAAAACCCACAGAGTTTGAAGATGGAGAAACTGGGAACATGAAATTAAGAAAATATATTACAGATATGAAAACTCTTCACCAGCTGCATAAGGGAACCATCGCAATCCCTTTTGAAGGCAGATATATTTGTGTTGCCTGCTCCGAGGCCTTTCGTCCGCTGGGTCGGAACTCATCGGGGAGACACGGCTGGTTGTGTCTATGATGACAGTTGAGTTGTTGGCCTGCGCTTGTTTTTTTTCCCCCACTATTAGATTGTTCGTCTGTGTATTTGTCTGACTTTATTCAAGTTTAAAAGGCTGTGCCAGTCTTGAATAAAAGTTACTCTGAGTTAGGTTTTCTTATGGGAGCAAACGTTACCCCACTTGTTTACCGTTTATTGTTTACTGTTCCCTGCCTCATTTCATTTCCAATTTCATTCAAATTCGTTTGCATTTCTTCCATACATGAAGCTCGGATGGTCTCTTCCCTCATAGTCGTCTTCTTCATCTGTCTGTCTTTCTTTCTTTTCTTTTCTTTTTCGACACCTTCTCCCTTCCCCCTCTTCTTCCTCCTCCTTCTCTTCCTCAACCTCCTTCTTCGCCTTCTTTTTTATGGTCTTTCATGTCGTCTTCCTTCTTCTTCTTCTTCTTCTTGCTCTTCTTCTTCTTCTGCTCCTCCTCCTCCTCCTCCTCCTTTTTCGTCATGTCGTCGCCGCCGTCATCGCTTTCTTTAGGCGTTCTTTCTCCTGCTTGTTCTCCTCCTCTTTCTCCTCCTTCTCCTCCTTCTTCTCCTTTTGCTCTCCCCTTCTCCTATTCGTGCTGTGCCTGTTCCTTCTGCTGCTGCTCCTCTTCCCCCACCGATTTCGTTATCCAAGTTGGCGCTAGCGGTCAGAACTGCGCAGCGGGTTAGCCTGAAAGATGTAAGCATGAAATGTGTTGTATCAATAGACATTTCCTGGCCAGGGAGGACACAAATAAAACGAACAAAGCACATTATTAGGAGAAAACAAACCCATTCATTATTTAAACCCGCGTTCCTTGTTAGATGGGTTTAAATTGTAGCAATGTTTTTGTTTCTTTTAGATTGAGACAATAGATAGAAAAAAAAAATCCCACATAATAAGAAAAAAGAAAACAAACAAACAGCAAAAACTGGATGACAATAACTTGCAAAAACTTGCGCGAAGTCTGGTCGTGCTGCCCGGTAATCTTGTATATAAAGGAAAAGCAGATGTTGTAATGGCCCGCCTTAATTGGACTCTCTCTGTCTCTCTCTCTGTCTCTGTCTCTGTCTCTCTCTCTCTCTCTCTGTCTCTCTCTCTCTCTCTCTGTCTCTGTCTCTGTCTCTCTCTCTCTCTCTGTCTCTCTCTCTCTCTCTCTCTCTCTCTCTCTCTCTCTCTCTCTCTCTCTCTCTCTCTGTGTGTGGTGTGTGTGTGTGTGTGTGTGTGTATGTGTGTGTGTGTGTGTGTGTGTGTGTGTGTGTGTGTGTGTGTGTGTGTGTGTGTGTGTGTGTGTTCCTCATATCACAACTTGGCGCTGGAATTAAGGATACTTTTAAAATTGATGGAAAGAAAAAAGCAAGGGAAATAAGACCTTATACTCTCTGCCCACTCATTTTGTTGTGAGATGTGATTGCAGAATGTTATGTCTTGTGTTGTATAGATAATCATATATGATTGAATCAACCAAAATCATGGTCGCCACTACCACCGTGCAACAATAACCAGTGCTGGTGATAACGTAGAACCTTTGCTTTGATTAAAGGTGATAATCAAACGCCGTGCTGTCCGCCGTCCAAGCATCAAATGTTTATTTTCTAAATTGTTTCTTCGTAGAGATTAATCTGAATATTTAACAAGATCTCTCAGTCTCTGCCTCTCTCTATATGTTTCTTATTTAACTCGCACATTTTGTTATCAATAGATATTATTACGCAAACTTTACAGACTATTACAAAATGTTAACACAGTTTTGCAAACAAAAACTTAGAAGATCCAGCATCTTACTTCATAATCTTCCTGTGCATGAAATGGGAACGCTGATAGTGCAGTAAAAATGAATATCCATGGGTTCTGACTACATACTTGCATTTCTACTCAAACTCAGTCTGCCTTACATTTTGAGTCTCTTACATACCTACAGAAATGTATCCATTGAAACTTATATCTTCCCTCAAGCTTTCAAAAATGCCAGTGACTCCCTACCAAAATCGAATGATTCGTGGATCCAAATTATTTCAAACCTATATTAAAACTATCAATTCTGTCGAAACCCTTGGAAAGACACACACACACACACACACACACACACACACGCACGCACGCACGCACGCACGCACGCACGCACGCACGCACGCACGCACGCACGCACGCACGCACGCACGCACGCACGCACGCACGCACGCACGCACGCACGCACACACACACACACACACACACACACACACACACACACACATCAGTACATAGAGAAAAACCGATTTCAGTTTGGATTCCGATCTAATCATTCTTGCAATTAAGCATAATCACGAATGTGTGACTCGTGGCTTTTTACCTTAATAAAGAAAGTATCTGTTTAAATTATTTAATAAAGAAATTATCTGTTTAAATCATTTCTCGTGTCAGTGATCCAGGTAAATGACATGACTCGGTGTATGTTGCTTTACACTAAATGACATGACTCGGTGTATGTTGCTTTATGCTAAAGCCTCCTCCACAGGTTTTATCAGACATGGAGTCCCACAAAGTCCAAAGCTAAAAATGCTCCTAATCTGTATCTTCATCAATGATTTATCATTATTCACATCGGAGGAAAAAGTCACAACAGATTTGTTTGTTGGCGACCACTCACTCCAGTCATGTGCAGAAATGTAGAAACAGCAGAAAGATTTTTTCCAGCCAGGTTCTAGTGAAGTGTCAGACTGATGTTATTCAGGCCAAACGTAAGATTATAACCACTCGCCAGAAGCACCAATCAGCTTCTCTTTACTTAAAACTTTATTTGAACGGTACTTCTATGAACCACGCAAACGAGCGTCATATTTTAACTGTAACAAAATAAAAAAAAGATTTTAAATGACAGTCCTATCTCAATCATTTAGGCAAGATAGCGTTAAAATCTCTTGTTCCATCTTTCGTCAGCTAAATTTCTAAGTCAGCGTGACTGCACTTGTTCATCTCTTAGACGCACACAAACCATCACAATATCCATCACGCCAAAGCAATATGGGATGGGAGTAGTAATATCCACAAGAAAAAGCAGAATTCTCTCCACGTGTGTGAGGCAAAGCTACTCCTAGCCGCTGTGCCTCTAACAACCGATGCATCACTAACAGCACTACACATACTTCCTCAGAATAAACGACTTGAGTTCGATAAGACATCATTAAAGTTTAACATTTTGACAAATACAATGCCATGCTACATTTATGAGCTTTTTACAGGACAAACAGTAGTTCTGGCTCGCAGAAATTCCTTCTACGCTGTCCTGATATGATCTACACATGTAGACCATAGGTCTGGAACTCACTTCCAACCAGTCTACAAAATAAGATTTCGTTAATACATTAAAAAAAAAGTTTACATATTTTTTTTCCTGTCTCAAAAAGGTAAGTATTTACTCTAAAATCATATACCTTTATTAGCAAACTCTTCTGTTAGCCATAATTAGAGAGAGAGAAAATCATATACCTTTATTAGCAAACTCTTCTGTTAGCCATAATTAGCAAACTCTTCTGTTAGCCATAATTAGCAAACTCTTCTGTTAGCCATAATTAGCAAACTCTTCTGTTAGCCATAATTAGAGACAGAGAATACACCGTCAGAACACCCACACCGCTTCACAACTCACCGCTAACCTCAGGCCCCCCTCTGACTCCCTTCTCTGACTCCCTTCTCCTCATCCCCCTTCTCTCTCTCTCTTTCTCACTCTCTCTCACTCTCCCCCACCTCTCTCTCTC
>CM031602.1:4596451-4618951 GCA_018398815.1 Conus ventricosus
AGTTCTTGATTAAGTTTTTAATTAAGTTCTTGATCAAGTTCTTAATAAGTTCTTGATTAAGTTTTTAATTAAGTTCTTGATCAAGTTCTTAATAAGTTCTTGATTAAGTCATCCTCTAAGTACAACCAAGTTCTTATTTAGTTATCTTATAATTATCAAAAAAATACGTTCTATGTTTTTATCTTAAATAGTAGATGTCTAATATAGTAAACACACGCCTCAAAAAACGCGTCATCGTTGAGGATGTCTTGCTCAGCGTTCTCTGCATAGATCTTAAGGAAGGTCTTACATCCGAAGCAACCGCATTGATTACAATTCTGGTCTATGGAAATGCCTTTTATAGACTCCATGTCTTTATTTATTGACACCATCATTTTATAATACGCCATGATCTATTTTTATTAAACAATTTAAAATTAAGTTCTTAAAATATTATTCCATTATAAATGGATCAAAATGACGCTTTGTTATTGGCGGTTTTGGCTTGCTGGTGTCTTTTTCTGCATTTAGTGGCTCAGATTTTTTTGATTTCTTTTGTTTCTGTTGCCATTGTGTATATATTTTATAGCCGCAATAACTGCCCCCAACAGCAGCAATGGCGCCAAAAATTGCAACAGTTTTAAGTTCAATATTCCATGAAGACTTTGGGGCCCTTGTATCACATGGAGTTTTTATAGCTGGCATTAAATCAACTTGTTCTGGCGTTGGCGGTGTTATGTTTTCATGATGAGTCATATTCTGTAACATTAATTTTTTTTGTCTGTTCCACTCTGCTAATTTTTTTCCTGCTTCAACACGCCCAGGATTTTTAATGGTCCCCACCTGATTCAGCGTTTTCTGCTGATTTTCTGGCTTGGTTACTTTCTCCACCTGATTCAGTGTTTTCTGGTTCTGCTGATTTTCCAGATCGTTCATTTTGAAGGGAAATAAAATCTATATGATTAAAAGTTATTAATCCCATGATTAATGGCGATAACAATGTTCCAAATCTATAGTATAAATCACACCCTAGAGACTCTAATGACTTTGTTAAAACTGGATCTTACGTTAAATCATACGTAAGATCTTGTTCAGAATCAATGGGAGCAAATCTACTGACTAGTTTAGTGTACAAACTAAGAACCGTTTGCCCCACACTTTTCACCATTCTAGACCCCAGCTGCGCTTCATACCTGTTATGATACTTTAAAATGTCTTGCGGCGACATCTGTTGAATCTGTTCAATGCTGAATTCAGTTCCGAGGAACTGTTTTGTTTTCCCACATGCTGCCAAAGAATACAGCCTCTCCTTTTTGGGCATAATAGCTTGGTCATCAACTTGGTCATTCATAAGTTCAGGAAGGTTTAGGCTGCCTTGTAGCTGTAGGAGATCATCACTGTTCATGTTTTTTAATAATTATAATTATTTTATTTTCTAAAAATGAGCACCGAAAAAACTGTTGCTAACCTTGTATACCATTCTGCTGTTATTGGTGGTCTAAGTGTAGGATACTCAATGCTTGGTAAAAGCTTGTTAAGAATTAAACCAGCAGATCTTGGCAAACTAGACTTTGAGGATTCAGCAAAGCTAATTGCTATCATTGCAGCTTCGGTTGCTACGAAAGATTTTCTAGTTAAGCAAGGAATAATTCCAGACAAAATAAATATGTAAGAAAAAAATACATTTATAAAAAATGGCTTCACTCGCAATAATGATAGGCGGCGCTGTGGTTAATGCGCTTGCTTTTAGCGGAAGTAATTTTGCATTTAGTAAACTGCGGGATGACGGCGAGAGAAAAAGACATAACAAAGCTATGGAGGAACTAGCAGCTGCACAAGACGCCTATGAAAAGCAGAGACTTGAGCAGTTAGATTTTATTAATGACACACTGAAAGAACAGGGCATGCAGCTTACATATTTAAAGATGTTGATCAAGCAATAAAAGAATATTATCTAGTAACAGGCAAACCGGTCCAGACATTGCCCCCACCAAAATTCAGTGACTTTTATCAACCATCAGAAAAACAAAAGATGCAAGAAATCGCGTTTATTGTCGTTGGTATGACCGTTGTGTATTTTGTTGCACATAATATTGGCTGAGTAAAAAATGAACAAAATCTATTATTCGCCAAAAGGATATTGGAAGGGTATCACAGCAATACAAAAGCTAAGCCAAGCGGCAGGTGTCAGTGAACAAACAGCAAAGGAATGGTTATCTAAACAAGCGATTTGGCAAATTTATTTACCTGCCCCTAGACGAATACAGAGACCACACTTTGTCAATACAACTCCAAACGACACCCATCAAATGGACCTTCTATATTTACCCTCTGATAGGATTAGACGAAAAAGATTTAAGTACGCACTCACAGTCATTGACATGGCTTCAAGATACAAAGATGCGGAACCATTAACACAAAAGAGTGCTTCTGCTGTTGCTGTTGCCATACAACTGATATACCAACGAGGCCCTTTAACTTATCCTCGCATGATTCAAGTCGATGATGGAAAAGAATTTAAAGGTCAAGTGAATCAATTATTGTTAAAACATAGAGTTACCATTAAAAGAGGCATTCCAGGAGTTCACAGATCACAGGCTTTAGTTGAAAACTTTAACAAACAGTTAGCTGAAAGACTTTTCTCCTACCAGTATCACAGAGAGCTGATTGACAATTCTCGCAACACAGAATGGGTTAGAAGACTGCCCTCAGTTTTGCGCGCAATGAATAATGAAGAATTTAAAGGGCTAAAACCAGTACAAGCAATCAAAAGAAAAACAATAAATGTTGCTGAAGACTCTAGTACACCCAGCAAACTATTACCGTTTGGTTTGAAAGTAAGGTACCTTTATTTACCGGGAGAAGCAGAAGGGGACACTCGCATCAGGGCAACCGATCCAGTTTGGAGTGTTGACCCGTACGAAATAAAAAGAATTGTAAAAATGAATCCGCCCGTGTATTATTTACGAGAAACTGACACAACAAAACAACCAGCTCCTCAAAGATCTTTTGTGAAGGAAGAACTGCAGATAATCCCACCGGGCACAGTTCCGCTTTAATTAATTTACGTAAATATATTTGAGTTTAAAATGGAAGCTCAGAAGGAAGCGCAGAACGAAACAAGAATGGCGAAGGAAGAGACCTTGAAAATGATGCGGGAATCATTTCATGCGTGTAATGCTATTAAGGAAACATTTTCGAGGATTAATCAATGCATGCTAAATCATCCAGATCACCTACAACTCAAACCTCCAAATTGGGAAAAAGAATATCTTGAAATAATAAAAAAAATTCGAACGCATCAAGCAAACATGAGAAAAGATTTAAATGAATTGGATGAAGCTATGATTGATCTTATAATAAAAGTTGATGAAAAATATAAACCCCCCTGTTTATGCGGTCCTCCAGTGCCCGATTGCATATGAAAACTCTGGATTAACAAACACCCGTTTTGTGTTTGTTCTATCTAATGACTTCTTTGTTACAGCAGTTGTGTTGATCTCATGTAGATTAGATCGTAGTTTTACGTTGTCATGATGAAAAGTCTTATTGCCAAACAATGCTTCTTTGTAATTGTCATGTGATATTTGACTGCACAACGCTGCGAGATATTCCCTTTGCTTTCTTAATGATTTTCTCCTGGCTCGAAATACTGTACATTTTTGACCTTAAACCAACATACTCCTTAATCACCTTTCCAGATAATTCATCCTTCATCTTTCCTAAAACCTTCTTGTTAGTAATTGAATGCAAAGGCGAATCTTTAGGGTAATCAGATGTATCATACCATCCCACATGTCCTTTAGCTACTTCCATTTCCATGTCTTTATAGATGTCTTCAGTAGGAATATCTATAACAAAACTGTCTGTATCTGTGTAAAGTACTCTGGACTCAGGATACGAGGGCTTAAAGTAGTCATAAAGAAACTCTAACATCAAAAGCTTTGATAATTCTAAAACAGTAAACCCAATAAATACAGGTTTGTCCAATTTGACTTTCTTTTTTTTCATCATTATGCCAAAAAGCTGATCATGAAATCTTCTAAAGTCCTGATAATTTGGTTTTGAAGTCAGCTTAATTGCTTCGTTCTCTTTGGTGACTAATCTGACATCTTTACGCTTGTGCGGATTCTCCATAGTCTTACCGAAACAGCTGTTGTTCATCAGCTTAAAAAAGTCTTTTTCTGAGGCATCTGTGGATTTAGTTCTGAGATCAGTGTTCTTCATGATGTATGGTTTTCATGAACTGTTCTTGATCAAAAGCAATTATGCGATGAACTGCTGTCAACTTCAAACCATGTCTTAAATAAAATTGTAGAAGTCTGTAATGACAGACATAATTTTTTTTGCCCCGAAGATTAGGCACAAGTTTAGCGGCTCTCTTGGATCCATCTTTAGACTTTCTGCTGCTAATGGATAGTCATTATGCAGGTCATGGAGTTCATGAGGATATTCTAAATTAACTTCTAGAATATATCCACGCTGTTGATCAGGCGTTAAACTGCCCAACCACTTTAAATGCCTTTTGAATATTATTCGGATTGCCGCCTGTGTACATTTTAAAGTTGCGTAATGGAAGTGATTGCGCCATAGCCCATCCATACAGATTGTTTGCATCTAAATACATGAGATAGTTAGACCTTTTACTGGGATCATAATCGCCCCAAGTATTTGTTGTTTGCTTTACAGTAATGATGCGACGCCATACAAAATTCCTCCACGCAATCCGTTTTCAATCATCTGAATCATTGGTAGGTCAGACAATAAATCAATCTGTACTCCAGTAAATTTTAAGAAAGCATCCCAACTCATCCCGGGCGCAGAAATATAATGCGCAGGATCCGGGCTATAATTTTCATGCAGGTCTTTCTATAATTTTCAAAGACGTCCGCCAACAAACATGTATCAGCCATCAAGTATGAGTCATGATAGTCTCCCATCGTTTTACACTCTAACTTCTGCCACGCATCTTGAGCATGCTGGTAATCAGAATCACTGATGTCCTTTCCTCTAAGACTATAAAAAGAACGCACCTTTAGGAGGAAGTGTGTCTTCGTCAAACCTTTCCCAACTGTTCATGTACTCATAAGGGTAAACGCCCTTTCTAACAAGAGTTGAGTCAAAATATTCTCCGTTATTGGGCAGGACTTTAAGGACATAGCCAGTGCCTCTAATGAGCCCATCATGTGCTGCATAGAGTCATAAAAAGACATGTTATTTAGATTAAAGCACATGTACTTTTCTGATGACTGTGCAATGCATGACACCCTGAAGGCATCGTCCACTGCTTTCATTATAAGATGAGAGTCGTAACCTCGCAAGTTATGAAAGAATACAGGCAGCTTCCATGTTTTTGGATCAAACTTTAGTTGAAGATTGCATTTGTTATGCGCCGCTCCTCTGAACTTCCCACAATGTGATCATGGTCTCTTACTGTCGGATTCTCTGCGTTTAAATGAGAGGCCTAAACCACAAATCCAACATGAGTGGCTGAGGCATACTGTTGTTGGTCTTCAGGCGTCATTATGATTTCAGATAAGTTTAGATTATTAGAACAGTCATTGCGCACTTGCTGCATGCGTTTCTAAGAAGTATTCTGCAGCATTTGGCCCTCTATATAATTTTGGCTTTGAATGAACGCCATCCGACCTGACAACGATGAAAGCAAATGAACAAATTTGATGATTACTCATTAAGACCGTTTTTCGAAGTTTTTGTGGCGCTGGCCCTTCATAAGGAACAATAAGCGACTCGAAGTCTGCGTAAACTACGTATGGAGAATGTTGCAGTTTTTCCAGTTCTTAAAACTAACTTTAGATCCAGTGGGGCGTAATTAGTTCTGTATTACAATCTACAGAACTTTACAATGTTTTATATGTTCACTCGCGGCTTGCACAGATGGAATTTCTTGTTAAACATTTTCTGCAGAATTCTTGTTTATGGTAATGCTTTGAAGTATGCCGCAATAATCTACTCATCGTGCGTATCAATGTGTAATGCGGTAGCCCTGCTGGTGAAAACATCATAGAAAAGTCAACATGATTTTGTCTGGTTCGCCAATTGTTGGGCTGTTCTTGGACACTTTAATTGCACCAAATTTGTTTCCTCATCCCATGTGTATACATTAACATTTTATTGGTTTGTTTTGTTCTTCAAACTGATCAATTTGGTCTACACTAACAGGAAAGGACACCCCACTAAAGTTAAGATCATTGATGTAAGGGTGATAGTTAGACACTCTCTCCTGCGTTTTTGCGGGCGTAATGCAACCTTGCAAGAACACACCACATAAAACATTTGTTGTCTGTATTCTTTATGTTTAGAACTGCTCTTTTGCAACTAATGCTGGAGGTAGTGGAATGTAAGCCTTACCAACAATCGGCGCATACTTAGCCTGTTTTAATCTGATCTCTAGGACTTCGCCCTCTGACCAACCAGAGCCTCTCATTTTAGCTTCTTCAGCGGCAGCGTCAAACTGTGTAAGCAGTTCGTCTGCCCAACCGGGTGTTAAGTCATTATGAAAAAGAATAGTCTGCTGTTTAGTTGAGACCCAGACTTCTAGATTTTCTTCATTATTGTTACATAGTCGATTAAAACAGCTAACATTACTTTAACTGGCGGGTCTATTAGTTAGTTTACCTGGAACTTGAGAAATAGAAATGAACAACACTTGCCTGTACATTTGTTGGATCAATACTTCAAAATCATATCATTCAGTGCTCTTGATAAACGCTCTCTCTCAAGCATTCCTTCAAACAATTCGTCTTGCCCTTCATATATCTTAAAGCCATGTTGAGTCTCTTTCTAACTCAAAATATTTATTTAAATTAAAAAAAAAATACTTAATCAGAATCAATATCAACGGTCTTTTTGTGCTTGGACTCATAAACAAAAGTATAAACACCTTTTAGTGTTGTTAATGTGAGCTGTTTAGAACAGAGTTTAATGTTTCGTTTACTTTTTTTAAGCATTCCTTTTTTAATCTGCTCGGGGTCTGGCTGTTGAGAAAAACTTGTCCCCGCCTTTCTTTGAAGATCAAACTTTGTCTTTTGTAGTCATCAAAATCGGCCTGTAAACGATTAAATTTTTCATCCGTGATGTTTGAGTCAACAAGCGCTTTATTTAATTATCAGTTTAAACAACTAAGTTTAGGCCGTTATTAGTTGAACCATGCTGTGTGCTTTTGGAGTTTAGTTTTTAATTTTTTGCCAGCCGCACTTACAGCTAATGAACACAGGCCGAGAGCTAAAGACAAACCTCCTAGAGGTAAAGCTGCGGGTGCGCCTATGCCCGTTGCTAAGAGACCAACACTCGTTCCTGCTGATAGGGCGCTTATAGTCGATGCTCCAGTATTGACAATGTAACAGCATTAAAGGCAGCAGAATACCTTCGTTTGGTTTGCTGTATTTTGAAAGGTCCTGCTCTAGTTTTTTGTTGCATTTGCGTAATGTTGGTTAATCTGAAGGTTTTTACTTCAGGGTTTTCTATAACAGCAGAATTGCCTGCTATCTCTTCTCTTGGCATCTCCGGTGCTGTAGGCACATTTGGATAAACCTTAACAGACATGCTTTTTATAAAATGAAAAAATAATTTAGTATAATACCTCTTGTAATCTGCTATCTCCAATATTCAGCTGCGCATCATATATTAAAAACAAATGTACATTAAGCGGTTTATTCGGCTTCTTCTTCTTAATCAATTTGAATGTTTATTACGTCCTCACAGCTCTCCCGCTTCCATACAACTCATTATCCTCTGTTGACCTAGGTCAATCCATAAACCGATTTTGTTGTTAAATAATCATCAAGCCTAACATTGTGAAGATGTAAATCTTTAGACACTAGGTCTGCTGTTGGGTTTCTACCCCTCCCACCCCCAAACAATTTTCTTATTTTGTCAAAATGATGATAAGGTCTAAGCCCGCTAGCATAGATTTGGTTAGGACTACCGTCAATTGTACATTGCACTTTCGTTATTTTAGGATTAAAAAACTTTCACTTGCTCTTTTGAACGGTTCTTCATCTTCGCACAGCAATAAAATACCTTTTAAGCGATCTTGCTGTGGTGCTAAAACTAAAATTCCATATAGTGTCTGCCCTGCTTCTGGATATGTTGTATGATGAATCACTCTGTCGTAATATATTGCTAATTTTGACTCATATTGATCCTCAATCAGCTTTGCTAAATCAGGGTTTCTAACAACGTCAAACTCTAACGAGATGTCAGAAATGCTGTACTTTGCTTCGGTGTCCTGATGATTTGATAACGCGTTTGTATTCATTAAAAGTTAGCTCATATGACAATCTGTCTTTTAATGCTCCTTGAAAGTATGGTGCATGCGCTTTTAACAACTCAAAATCTAAGGGAATGGAAAAGCGATTTCCATACGCAAACTTTACAGCTACATACTTTTTGCCGTCTTTAGTATCTGCGGCGCCTATTCTATGTTTTAGGGGCTTCTTCATTTTCAATTCCTTGAAACGCAAGATCAGCCCTTTCATTCCCAGTTAGCCATAGATCAGAATAGGTTAAAAATATGTCTGCATTGTGTAAAAGAAAATATTTCTTGCCCCTCAAGTTTATAGAAATTTTCTTAACGATAGCCCGCCCCAGATTCTGTACAACTGTCCTGTTTGGGTCTGTTGTTGAAGCGAGTTCTATTTTGAAAGTAAGACGCGCAGAGCCTGGGACAATCACTTCATCCGCTCCTAGTCTGGAAATTTGACAGTAAGAATTTGATCCGCATCAATAGTAGATGGATTATTTGGAACAGTAATATTCCGCTTATTTCCCTTCACGCCCCCGGTTCTTTCAGTCTTCTATACGGGTTAAGAATCGAGCCATGTGCTAGTGCCATTTTTTATAAACAAAATAAAAAGTTAATTATTTAAAACATGGCAGGAATTGAAGCTGAAGAAGATTATGATGTTTTTGATCCTGGAGACGACATGAGTGAAATGATCCCTTTGACACGGCATCGCTCAGCGCTCTCAATGCGGCGTGAATTAACAGAAGTGCGGTCGGAGCATTTTACAAAAGTTTAGGCCAAGAACCTCCCGAATTTATAGACCCAAATGATTTTAAATTAGAAGATGGTCATTTGTTTGTAAGGGCGATCAAGGAGAATCTGTTCGGCTTACAACTAAACCAGACCCATCAAAGTTTTTAGCCAAGAGTACAATTAACAAAGACTTAGTGTAAAAAAATCAAAATCGCCTTGGTCTGTTAGACCAAAATTAGATAGGGATGCAGTTGCTAAACTTCAAAACACGCTGCAGGAACTCCCAACAGCTAACCAAATACAAAACATGGAACTTAAAGAATTAAATCAATCGGCAGATAGAAATAATAAATGCAATAGAAGCAGAAACCAGTTTTTCAGAAGAAACAGCATAAAAGACTATACACGACTCACCGCTACCCATGCGAGAAATAACGGCCCTTGATCATGCTTTAAGAACCATTAAGGCGAATTAACAAACAATTTAGCAAAACTAGGTGAACTAGATAAGCATATAAAAAGAGAAAAAGAAAAACTCGTTGAGGCTGATGACGCCAACTTAGGGCCTGATATTAAAGAAAGAATAAGAAAAAAGACTAAAAAATCTTGAACAAGAAAGATCACAAGACTAGAAGCGCTGACTACTAACCGAGACCAATTACGAACTCAAGTGAATAGCATAAGAGAAACTATCCGGAAAATTTTATAATGAAGACACGACACTAGCAGAACGAATACGAACGTTGTTTAGAGAGCAAGGTGTCACATTAGCAAGCGTTATAACGGCTTTAGGATTTGCAATAAGTACACTGGTGATGGCTATTACAGGCGGCGGTAGCCAAAGTTCAGTACCTCCACCTCCATCGCCTCCGCCTGATAAATCATGGGTAAAAAAACAACTTGATCATCTTGCGAGTTTATTAAAAAAATTAGCCAGTAAAGCCGTAGACCTTTACCCGGTATATTGGGGAGTATTGTCAGCTGGCTTTTGTCTACTGCAAGCAAAGTATTGGCTTTATGGCCGAGCACTTATGGGCATTAGTTCTCTTAATAGTTGGTTACTATTTAGTAAGATAAAGGCCAAGTAATCCAAGGCCAGTTAATCCAAGAACAAGCGCTGTCTTTTCATATTCATGGTCATCGCGAACAGAGTCCGCGAGCTTTGCTGAGTCTTTAATGACTTTGGGGGTTTGGACTTCGGGGATTAGATGACTTAATCTTGGGTGTTCTTTTATTGTTTGTAATATTACTGGCTCAGAATTTATGTCGTTTTTTCCCAACCTTCTGTTCATTGCCTGCTATAAGAATTTTATTATTATAGTTTATTATTATTCCTACCTGGAGTCTAAGGTCAGAAGGCAACATGTATAAACCATGCCAACAGCAAAGTCTACTTTCGATCTTGCGTATTGTAAAACATTTTGGTACCTTTTAATGCTTGAAGGTAAATCAACTGTAGAATTAATGGCGTCCTCTAAATTTGCTAAGTATTGTTTTTGCGCGTCAAAGCCAGTAGAAGGATCAGTTATGCTCGATCTCGCCTGTGCTTGCGAACCTAGCAAACACCAAACGTAAGTACGAATAGAGTCGTTTATTCGTTCTATTCCCGCCCTAGTTAGGCCCTTAGAAGTGTCTAAGATAAATGTTGTCCATGCTGTTTTATGCTCTTGCTGTAGGGACCCGGGCTGAACAGTTTTGCCTGAAAAGAAAGTTTTGAAAGGAGGATGCCAGTCATAGTTATACTTTCTGTGCGTGCCCCGAAAATAAAGGTCGCCTAGGCCATGATTATGATCCAACTTTTGTCTAAAGCCTGTCTTGATGTTAATATTGAATTCGTTACAGATCCTTTCAAAAGCCTTCATGTCTATTATGTTGCTGAGTGGATTAAACGGTTTGTCATTTGGTAAATGGCGCTCGCAATTCAGTCAAAATACGTCTGAAGGTGTAATAAAAATGAAATCTGTACACTGACCTCACCAAAGGATCATGGTGATTTAAATGATCGGCATACGACACTCCACACCCAGTTGATGCGCAAAACACAGCAAAGTTTAACTGGTTCTGATAAAACTGCATCGATGACTAAACCACGCTTTCTTGATGTGGTCGTTTTCAATAGGGGTTAAGATATCTGCTTAATGGAGTACTCACCTTTTATGAAAAGAGGCAGTCTGGTCACAGCAATGTCAAGAGTATCAGTTGCTATATTTTTAAGATTGTAGTGCGGCCCAACAGAATATTTGCATCAGCATATTTGAATGCACTCATTTTTATTTCGTTCAAAAAATGTTTGTAACAATAACAACCCAAGACCGTCCTTCGTTTTTAGAACATGCTATTGAAACGAATGCGGGGCCAAAATGGTTGCGCTCCATGAAATATTCTACAAAGTCGTATGGTTAATATAAGCGAAGCCAAGGAGAATAATAAGGTTCTAAAAGTTGACAAAACAGGGGCCAAAGTTAGCGAGTTAACAATAGCTGATGGTTATTACGGGTTTTGCTCACTAAAAGAAGCAATGAGTAACTTTGACATTACTCTCAAACTTAACAATGCGAATCTGAAAACAATGTTAACATTCAAGCCTGAAGAAGAAGGAGGTTACTATTTTGATAAAGAGCAGCTAAAATGTTTAGGCTTTACGGCTAACAATTATAGATTTAGAGTTACACCGACCAAAACTACTTATGAGGGGGAAAGTCCGCTCGATCTGCATTACATTCATTACTCTATGTTCATTTGATGAGCTGAGCACTGATGAAAACTTATATGATGGAAGGCCCTCAACTGTTTTAAAGAGCTCTGCCGTCAGGGAAAGCTGCATATTGCGATTATGAAATTATACAATTCCCTAATTTACAGTTTAAAAGATTAGTTTGTGGGAGGGTCGGATCATTTAATATAAAGATCAAAGACAAAACGGGAAAGTCGTAAAATGTGATAACCTGCACATTGTTTGGAAATAAAATAATACGTTACTAAAAAATAATGTCGCGTGGGCCAGAAGAATCAGGAGTTACATTAGCGCCTGTAAGGTGTATAACCTTAGAATTAAAAGACCTTGCAGATGTTGCGGACTTTGAACAGAATGGTGAGATAGGCACTTTGTATGGTTTTGAGTACACTAAAGATGGTGATTATAAACGCAAGAGGTTGGCGACAACAAAAGTTTCCTAAACTAGAACAACTGCGCAATCTAGAGGCAAATAATGTTGGCCAGTATGAATATAAAATAGTCCGAAAAACCTGACCTCAAATGGCACTTAGAACCATATTTAGAATGGGACATAAAATTTGAAATCATAAGCCCATTTACATTTTTTGGCCGTCAAAAAAGTTTCAGAAAAGCATTCAACTCTGGCCCTTTACATGTAAGTCTTATGCCAGATGACAATAGTCGGAAAGAAATTGAAATAACGCCGTATGGGAAAAAACAGTACATCCTCCACAGAAAAGAAACAGTTTGTAAAAGATGCTTCTACAAAATTACAGTTCATGCCGCAAATGAAATTAGGGGACACGTTCACAATAATATTTGAAATTTTCTGTCTAAAAGATAAGGAGAAGGATGGGTTGTGGGCGTTAGTGACGTCCTTTTTAAAGGAATTCTAATTAGCTGGCAAAACTTAGGCGTTGACAGTCTTAAAGTTACTGTTGTCATTCTTCACAATGGTGAGGATATTAAGGTCATAACAACAAGCAACAAAATCAATATTAGTCTAAATAGAAACAATCTTACAGCACTGAATTGGATTAATCTTACACACTTAGGCCTTATAGGATTTTATTATACTGAACAAGTTTTAACAGAGGGTATGATAAAAACAATAACCGGATTAGATTAAGTTCTGTTATAAAACTATGGAGCAGTTAAACTTTATGACAAAAACTCCTCATTGCTCATTGATTTGTGGGCAGACTGGTTGTGGAAAAACAATATTTATCCTCGACCTGTTACAAACAGTTTATCGTTATAATTTTAATCATATTGTGGTTTCTGTCCAACACTTAAATGGAACAAAGCATATCATAATAGAAGGTTTATATGGACAGATGATGACATATATTTAGTTGATCCCAGCAATAAACTGAGTGAGTGTTTAGAACAGTTTTATAGACTGTTTGAGGGAACGCAGACACTATTTATTATAGATGACTGCTCGGCAGAAAGAGACATAGTTAAAAAGAGAAACACTTTATCAAAACTTGCTTTCAGTGGAAGACATGCTGGGATAAGTGTGTGGATTTTATGTCAGAAATATAACTCGGTTTTAAAAGACTTTAGAGAACAGTTAAAAACTGTAGTTTTATTTCACATGAAAGACAGAGACTCATTTGAAGAATGTTTGCGCGAAAATGATGTTATTGAAAATGACCAGGAAAAACACAGGATTAAACAAAAACTGAAATCTGAAAAGTTTAGTAAATTAGTATTGAAAACAGATAACCCTGCACAGTATGTTTGTTTGTAAGGTCGTTATTTTTTGGGTTATTGAAGTCTTACTTGTCAGAGAACAGGGAAATGCCGCTTCTGGGTCACTTTCGCCCGAAAACTGGTTGAGGGCGAAAGTGAGCCAGAAGCGGCATTTCCCTGTTCTCTCACGCACTCACGCACGAACACACATTTACACACAGAAGCACGTTCACATGCATAGGCGCACGTGCGTGCGCACACTCACACATACACATGTTCGCGCGTGCTCTCTCTCTCTCTCTCTCTCTCTCTCTCTCTCTCTCTCTCTCTCTCTCTCTCCCCCACTCTCTCTCTCTCTCACACACACACACACACACACACATACACACACACACACACGCACACACACACACACACACACACACACACACACACACACACACACACACACACACACACACAGGCGCGCTCATGCAAACACTCACACGTATGTGAAAGACACACGCGCGCGCTTGCCCACACATATCATCATCATTATCGCGCAGATCAATTGCAGGCCACGAAGACATCATTGACATCAAAGGAGGGATCGCGGCCCCAGATCAAGAGAGCATGAACAGCGCGAAAATGAAGGCCCCAATTAGATGACGCTGCTGGATATCAGGTATGACGGGGGAGAAGAGATGGTGGCACAGAATTACGAAAGCTTTCCTGTGTGATCTTGAGCTCTTGGGGAAAAAAAAAAGAATGACCTTATTATTTGTATTGAACAAGAAACGGATGTCAACAGAAAGCAAGCTGAAATCAGAGGCTAGATTGTTTAAAGCTTGTCTTTTTTCTTTCTTCTTTCTTTCTCTTCTTTGTTTGATCTTTGTTGTTGTTGTTGTTGTTGTTGTTGACTTTCTTGTATTTTGATGTATTGATGAATATCAATTGTCGGGCTTTGGGATGTACTAGATTCTGTCAACTTGGTTCCATTCAAATTAAACACCCGTAACAACCTAAGGTGATACAAAATACGGGATAAATGTCCCAGATGACTGAGTACAGGGAACGTACACTACACATTACCACCAGAACGACAACACCTAGAAGAACTGCACAGGGAAACGGGTGAATTCTGCATTAGAGCGCAAGGAGGATTCGACCTGGCGACAGCTGACCGCCAATTCCACGCTCTACCACTGGGCTAGTCAGGTATCCCCATGGGATGAATTTGTGATTGGTCAGTGTCCATCCCTCATGTCACGTGTTTCTGTCTAGAAGCACGCTGGTTCAGAACAACGCTATCCCAGGTTAACAGTTATTTTCCCGTGAGAATAACGATTTATCAGCAAGGAGGGAAGAACAGTCACTTTTTTTTTCTCGTGGAAAACGGTTAGTTATAGCGGGAAAACGTTCTTCTCTTATAATGACTGGCCGTTTTCACAGAATTATTATCTATTGAAAACAGTGATTTGCCAGCGTTGATCGGCTGTTTTCACGGATTAAATCCACGGAGAACTGCCAACGAGGATTAGTTCTATTCACAGGATTGAAAGTGGTTATTGGCTGTAATATTCCCAACAATGGTTAACTGTTTTCACGAGGAGATTGTGGTACCTCCCTGACTGTTAGTTATTACCTGTGAGAAATCCATGTTTCCCGATGATAGCCTGTTTTCATGGAAAACAACTATGTCCATGAACAATGCACTGTTCTCACGGGAGGGGAAATTGTTTTCGGTTGATCGATATCTGTTTCTATGGGAAATAGCTGACTGGTTTTCCTGGATTGTTAACAGGGAGACAGCCTTTTCCGTGGATATTTGTCTGCAGAAAAATCTCTTCTCGGATGAGTACATCTCTTCACGGTAAAAAAAAAAGAAAATAACATGTTTTCTCGGATGATGAATATTTCCCCTGGATAAGTGGCTGATCTGACGCGAAAATATTTTTCTTCTTGGCACGATAAGTTATTTCAACGAGAAAAAAAAATCTTTTTTTTCCCCCGAAATAACCAATCATTTTAATATTTTTGTCAGTATAATGAGTGTTAACAACTAGGAAAGCAGCTGCCTTCCCCAGGGGAAACAGAACTGCTGAAGCCAGTCTGTGAACTCTGAGTGCTGACCGACTCCATTTCGGGTAAGCGAGACTCCGAATGGTGAGGAGTCCTCACATCAGTCATAGCACTTTACCGTTTTGGGTGTATGGTGACCTCCCCCCCCCCCCCCCCCCCCAAAAAAAAAAAAAAATAATAATAATAATAAAAAATTAATAAATAAAAATAAAATAAAATAAAATAAAAATTAAAAAATTAAAAAAAATGAAATAAATAATGATAATAAATAAAATAAAAAATATGAGAGAGAGAGAGAGAGAAGAACGAAACAAACAAGCGAACAAGCAAACAAACAAAAACTCTTATCGAACATAATTTGGACATTTCAGTCTTTGACCTTGAGCCCTTTAAGGCAACACTCATCCAGTATATATTAAAACTGAAGTAGATTTTAAACAGAAAGGAGCTGAATTAAACTATAGGTTGATTAAACGTTGCCCCCCCCCCCCCCCCCCCCCCACTCCCACTGCTCCCCTTCCCCCTTGTCTGTATTTATTTTACATATGTCGAGGAGATACGTGACTCCTCTATATCTGTTACCTTGTCAGCTGTTGCTTCTCCACCTGTTGCGGGCGCTGTAGCCTAGTTCATATCCAGTAGCTGTTTCAGCCGGGACTTTTCCTCCACCAAAGCATGCACGTGGTCTCCGTTCACAGCCAAGCGCTTGGTGTGACGATCTGTCGCCATGCCATAGATTCCCCCAGTACCACTGGGGAATAGTGGGGATGTTGGACGTTTTCAATGATGACTCGCACGCAAGCATGCAAGGATATGTATGCATGCTTGCACGCACACACAGTGCGTGTACAAAGGAAAACACATTAGAATATGGCAATTGCTGTCTCTTGTTAATACCCTCTCTCCCCCCCCCCCCCCCTCCGTCCGTCTGTCTGTCTCTTTCCTCTCCTCTCTCTCTCTCTCTCTCTCTCTCTCTCTCTCTCTCTCTTTCCCCGTCCGTCTGTCCGTCTCTCTTTCTCTGTGTCTCTCTTTCCGTCTGTCCGTCCGTCTGTCTGTCTCTCTCTCTCTCTCTCTCTCTCTCTCTCTTATCCGTCCACTCTTTCTTTTCCTCCCCACCTTAATCCTCTCCATCCTCTTTTGTTCCCAAGACTCGTTCCGATTATAGGTCGCCCCCCCCCCTCTCTCTCTCTTCTCTCTCTCCTCTCTCATGTGTGCTTGCATCTCTCTCTCTCTCTCTCTCCCCTCTCTCTCTCTCTCTCTCTCTCATGTGTGCTTGCATCTCTCTCTCTCTCTCTCTCTCTCTCTCTCTCCCCGTGTATTTTCAATCTTTTGTGGGTGGGTAGGGTGGTGTAAAGTGGCTTCCTTTCAAGGGAGAAGAGGGTGTCCTTTAGCCTCCACTACAACAACTCCCTTTCATCAACAGACTGAGCAAGGAGGAAGGAATGATAAGCACCGCCTCAGATCCGAGCTGTTTGATCAACACCATCCACACACACACGCGCGCACGTGTCACCCTACCCGATGCGCTTTCTAATCCTGCTCCCACCCCCCTCCCCACCACCACCACCCACGCCACCCACTCCATCCACCCTCTGTCCACCCCTTTGTACTCCCACTTCCATGAATTACCTGCTTACCGTGACCTCCCAACTCTTCACCCCCACCCCCACCCTTCCACCGACTAGCCCAACCGCCGCCAATTATAGGTGTTTACGTTTATCTGAGAAATCTCCCCCCCTCAGGTGTGTGAAATGGTCAGCCACAGTGCCCATCAAAGCTGCCGCCAGTGGTCTCCCCTGTCGTGGAAGTTGGTCCCGGGGATTAAGCCGGGAAAGGCGAAGGATCTGTCTCTCTCGTGCAGACGACATCACTCACCTTCTACATCTGCTGTCGTGGGCGTCCGTCTCTGTTTGTCTCTTTCGGTGATAATTGGAGGGTGGAGGGGTTACTTCTTCCTTTCCCTGCCCTCCCCCCCCCCCCCCCCCCCCCCCCACCCACTCCTCCTCCCCTTCGTTCTTTCTTTATGCTCGGTGTTCTCTCTGCTTCTCTCGCTCCCCTTCAAAGCCCCCCTTTAGTCGAGGAATGCCGCTGCCATGATCAATGTTGATGTATGGTTGGTTATAACTATGCGTGGTGGTGTGATGGCTGTTGTGAGTCATTGGCTGGAGTAAAGGACTCCAGAGAAAGGTGTGTGTGTGTGTGTGTTGTCATTAACTTTGTTCTGCCGTCGTTTTAGGGGGCTTTTTAAAATGTTTGTCCGTTGTCCTATTTTGTTCTTGTCTTCCTGAATGCTTGTCTCTTGTATCCATTGTTTGGTCGTTTGTTTTCTGTCTGTGTGTCCCTCCTGTCTTCTGTCTGTGTGTCCCTCCTGTCTTCTGTCTGTGTGTCCCTCCTGTCTTCTGTCTGTGTGTCCCTCCTGTCTTCTGTCTGTGTGTCCCTCCTGTCTTCTGTCTGTGTGTCCCTCCTGTCTTCTGTCTGTGTGTCCCTCCTGTCTTCTGTCTGTGTGTCCCTCCTGTCTTCTGTCTGTGTGTCCCTCCTGTCTTCTGTCTGTGTGTCCCTCCTGTCTTCTGTCTGTGTGTCCCTCCTGTCGGTTCTTCCTGAATATTTATCCACCCATTGATTTTCCTGGATGTTCGTATGTACATCCTTATTCTTCTCTGTCCCCTCCTTGTTATTTCTGAATGTGTCTACCTTCTCCAGTCTGAAGCTACGTCTTCCCTTTCTTGTTCTTCCTGAGTGTATGTCCGTTCTTTGTTCTCTCTGAATTTGAGTCCCTTCTTTCTGTTGAGTGTGCCGTCTACTCTTTCTTATTCTTTGTGAATGTATTTCTATCCGCGTTCCTTGTCCTCTCTGAATGTCTGACCTTTCCTTGTTCTCTCTGGGTGCGTTCACCTTCCTCCCTCTGAATATCTGTCTTCCCTTCCTTGTCCTTCTTCTTCTTCTTTTCTGCGTACGCAGGCTGATACTCCTGCGGACACTCCTTGTATAGAAAGGCAAGGATTAGTCCCATCTACCCAACAAAGGGAGTGGAGTTTTGTGTGTATGACCGTTTTTTTTTTTATCCCGCCATTAAGGCAGCCATACTCCAACTTCGGGGAACCTGCCTTGTCCTATCTGCATATCTGTCTTTCCCTTGATCTTTCTGTAGTTCTGCCCCTTCTTCCTTTTCAATTTACTTTTCGCCTTCCTCGTTCTTTCTGAGTGAATGTCTTCCCTTCCTTTTCATGTCTCTCCCTTTGTGTCCATTCTTCCTTCTGAAGAGAATGTCTGCGCTGCCCTTGCCTACTGTTTGTGAATCTAGGTGTTTCCTTCCTTGTTCTTTCTGCAAGTTTGTCTCCCTTTTCTTGTCCTTGATGAGTATGGCTCCGGGCTTGTTTGTTCTTTTTGTTCGTCCTTTCTGAATATTTGTCCCTCCGTACTTATCTTTCAGGATCTTTTGTCCCTCTTTGTTCTTTCTAATTGTCTGTCCTCACCTATTTTTCTTTATTGTCCCTCTTCTTGTATTCTTTCCTGACCCTTTTCCTTCTTTTTTTTTTCCTACCCGAATGCTTGGCTTACTTTACTAGACTTTTCTTTTTGAAGTTTGTTTCCCCTGTCCTGTCTCGTGAATTTTTGCGCTACCTACCCTCTTCTTCATGAATGCCTGTGTTGCCGTTCTTGTTCTTATATCTTGTCCTTTTTTTTTTCTTTGGGTCTTGTTTGGCTCTCCTTTCTTGCAGTTCCAGAATGTTTGTCCTTTCTCTTCTGTTGCCAGTGTTAGTTCCTCCTCGTCTGTTCTGGAAGTGTTCCTTTTCTTGCTTGTTCTCTCGAATTCGGTCCCTGCTTTCATGCTGTCCGTGGCCGCCAGTTCCTTCTCCCTCTTCACTCGAGGGCCTTTGTCTCTGTACGTCGTTCTATGGCTCCATACCATAATAGCTTTCTACAGGAGTACCGTGATGCTACTGCTACAGCTACTACTACTGCTACCACTACTACTGTTGCTGCTGCTGCTACTGCTACTACTACTACTACTACTACTACTACTACTACTACTACTACTACTACTTTACAATTTCTACTGCTACTACAAATATTTTCAGCAACGACAACAATAGCAGTAACAACGACAAAAACAGTAGTAGTAGTGTAGTAGTGGTAGTAGTAGTGGTAGTAGTAGTAGTAGTTGTTGTAGTAGCAACAGCAGCAGCAGTAGTAGTAGTAGTAGTAGTAGTAATAGTAGTAGTTGTTGTTGTAGTAGTATAATGCTAATAATAACGGGAGTGTTTTAAGCGCACAGACTGTAATGAGCTCAGAGCGCTTTCAATGCAACAAATAAACCGTTTGACAGTTAAACGTGACTCACTGCATTGCAATGCAACAAATAAACCGTTTGACAGTTAAACGTGACTCACTGCATTGCAATGCAACAAATAAACCGTTTGACAGTTCAACGTAATGCACCGCATTGTAAAACAGAAGGGACGAACTCTGACGGATGAATGAATTTACACAAAAAAGTGCGAGCGCGCGCACACACACACACACACACACACACACACACACACACACACACACACACACACACCTTGCTCTCATAATTATATGCACGTATACATATACAGTACACATATCCCCCAAACCACAGAGAGAGAGAGAGAGAGAGAGAGAGAGAGAGAGAGAGAGAGAGAGAGAGAGAGAGACTTTGACACTTTTGACACTTTGATATTTTATTGTCATTACCAAAGAGGTCTTTTGACAAGGGGGGAGAGGTAACAGAACAATAACATTTCCCTCTTCCTTTCCTGCAAGCAAATAGTACACATTCATTCCTAGTGTGCGCCAAATCAAAGGTTAAAAAAAAAATTCATAACATTTCCTTATGTCCTTGCGCACAGGAGTAATGCAATTAGAAAGAAAAAAAAAAAAAAAAGAGAGAGAGAGAGAGAGAGAGAGAGAGAGAGAGAGAGAGTAGATGTTCATGGGGGAAAAATAGAAAGAAAGAGACAGAAAAGATCCTCTCCTTGACTGGACTTGCTTGTTTGATTTTATATTTTAAGTCTTTTCTTCTGAGTTGATTACTTTACACTGTGGATTTTTTTTTTTTTTTTTTTTTTTTTTGTAGAATCATCAGACTAAGATTATCAGTGAAACAACTGCAAAAACAGACACGAACAAGATAACCACAGTACACACACGTGAGGGGGAAAAAAGTGAGAGATTTGGGGGTGCGGGGTGCGGGTGAGACGTTCACAAGAAAGAAAAAAACACCTGAATTAGTCGTCGAGATAACTGGCCAAGTTTAGAACAGGACACCGAAAGATAAATCTTTCTCTAAAGCAAATTCACATTGGCAAACTGAAATACGTCTGTCTGTCCCATTTTCCTATTGATCTGTTGCTCGGTCATATATCCTTCTGTTTGTTTCTTCGTTGTTTAATAACATCCTATCTGTCTGTCAGTATTTCACATCAGAAAAGATGCCATTTCTATGCTTTGGTTCCCTGTGCTTTTCCTCCGTATATTTGCTTGTCACTTCAAAGATACATGCTAGGGCTACCTTCTATTTCCCCCCTTACCAACTCCATGTCTGTCCATGTCTTTGACACGTGAATGGATTTATTCTGTGTCCCCCCTGTCGCATTCTTCAGCTCTCGGGGTATGTGTTGTTAACCCGCCGCGACTGTTCAATTTGTCTTTTTCGGGTTGGTCGTTTTCGCTTTGTTTTGTGTTGTTTTGTTTTGTTTTGTTTTCTTCTTTGCTTCTGTTTTTGCTCTGATAGCTGTCACTTTTCTCCATTTGGCTGCCACATGATATTACCTCGTGGAGAGAGAGAGAAAGAAGAGAGAGAGAGAGAGAGAGAGAGAGAGAGAGAGAGAGAGAGAGAGAGAAGAGAGAGAGAGAGAGACAGACAGACAGACAGACAGACACAGAGAGAGGGAGAGAGAGAGCAGCTTATTCTTCCGCTGCCCTTTCGCGCACCTCCCCCCCCCCCCCCCCCCCCCGCTCCCGCCCCGTAGTAAATAAATTGTAGGGACTTGCAAAAACAAGCTATAACTAGAAGGCACAGAACGACAGAAAAGCTGAGATCGAGAAATGTGTGTGTGTGTGTGTGTGTGTGTGTGTGTGTGTGTGTGTGTGTGTGTGTGTTGTGAGTGTGTGTGTGTGTGTGTGTGTGTGTGTGTGTGTGTGTGTGTGTGTTGTGTGTGCGTGCGCTCGCGCGCGCGTGCGTGTATCTGTGTGTGCTCGTGCATGCGTCTGTGTGTGTGTGTGTGTGTGTGTGCGTGCATCTTTGTGTGTGTGTGTGTGTCCACACGCGCGTGCGTGTGCGTGCGCGCGCTGTGTGTGTGTGTGTGTGTGGTGTGTGTGTGTGTGTGTGTGTGTGTGTGTGTGTGTGTGTGTGTGCGTGCGTGCGTGCGTGTGTGTGTGTTGTGTGTGTGTGTGTGTGTGTGTGTGTGTGTGTGTGTGCGTGCGTGCGGTGTGTGTGTGTGTGTGTGTGTGTGTGTGTGTGTGTGTGTGTGTGTGTGAGATAGATAGAGAGAGAGAGAGGGAGGACGGTGGGGTAAAGGTGAATTGACAATGAGGTGGAGGGGTGGATCGAGAAGGAAGAAGAAAGAAAAGGAGAAATAGAGAAGGAGGGGTGGGGGTGGGGAGGAGGAAGAGCAGGAGTATGCCGAAAAGTATGCCGCAATTAACTATTAAAGTCACGTCTGCATTGCAAAAGATAATCTGTTTGTTGCCTGACAAGACACCGAGAGCACACATATCAAATGTAACATGTTTTGTGTGTATCTCTGTTGATAATCGTTTAAAAGCTTTGTGTTGTTTATCGGTGGAATGTATCTTCTCCTTACAGCTTTGAAATTCGAAAAATTCATCGTAGGTTACTAGTAAAGGTTCTCTCTCTCTCTCTCTCTCTCTCTCTCTCTCTCTCTCTCTCTCTCTCCTTTCTCTCTCTCTCTCTCTCTCTCTCTCTCTCTCTCTCTCTCTCTCTCTCTCTCTGTCCCATGCCTCTCTGCCTCTGTCTGTGTGTCTATCTGTCTGTCTGTCTGTCTGCCTGTTTCTCTCT
>CM031602.1:4623951-4626451 GCA_018398815.1 Conus ventricosus
CTATCTATCTATCTATCTATCTATCTATCTATCTATCTATCTATTAGCTTGCTAGCTAACTAGGTATCCATCTGTGTGTGTGTGTGTGTGTGTGTGTGTGTGTGTGTGTGTGTGTGTGTGTGTGTGTGTGACATTCTGTGTGTCCACTTAAGTATACATCTACTTACGTATATGTATGTGCGTATGCATATATGTTTATATGTGTGTGTGTGTACGTGCGTGCGTGCGTGCGTGAGCGTGTGTGTGTGTGCGTGTGTGTGTGTGTGTGTGTGTGTGTGTGTGTGTGTGTGTGTGTATGTGTGTGCGCGCGCGCGTGCATGTGTGCGTACGTGCGTGCGTGCGTGTGTGTGTGTGTGTGTGTGTGTGTGTGTGGTGTGTGTGTGTGTGTGTGTGTGTGCGTGCGGGCTGCGTGTGGGCGTCGCGCGCGCGCGCGCGTGTGCATTTATGTATGTATTTACCTGCGTATGTATGTATGTATGCATGTATGTATGTATGTATGTAAACTCTTTTACTGCAGACAGAGTCGCTCTACTGTTTACAAATACGTGGAACAACGAACGCATTCATGGGCAAGCAAGACACGCGCATATTCGGAGACAGTGACTGGAAAAAAGAAACATCTATCCAGTCCTCCAAATATCCATCCTCACACACACACACACACACACACACACACACACACACACACACACACACACACACACACACACACAACACACACACAACACACACACACACAAGCGCGCGTGCGCGCATGCACGCACGCAGGCACGCGCGCAGGCACGCGCGCATGCACGCGCGCTCGCTCGCACGCACGCACGCACGCACATATGCACACACACACACACAAACACACACACACACACACACACACACACACACACACACACACACACACACACACACACACACATTCATATGTTCAAAATAGACAGACAGACACAAACTAACAGACAGGCACACTACAGATCGAAAAATGGCGGACAGAAAACTCATCTAGAACGGTTTTAGAAGTCATCGGTGGGAAAACGGTGTGAAATTTTTTTGTTTTTTGTTTTGTTCCCCTTAACGTTGGATCGTTCGTTCAAAACACTCGCCCCCAAAACAAAGAAAATGGAGTTTAAACATTCAAAAAAACAAAGTGGAGCTTTTAACATCCTCCGGGGACGTATCACCCGCAGACATGCATATGTTCTGAGTTCCCCGCGGGCCTGGGAAACAGACCGGTGTGTTACAGACAGGGAAACAGATCACTTCATTACCCCACCGCCACACCCCACCCCACCCCACCCCACCCACCCCATCCTCACTCCCTTTCCCTTCTGCCGTGAAGCGAGGAAGCCTGCACGACCGACAAATTTGTCAACTGTCATGTTTATGAATGCCGTGCGTGTTTAAAAAAAAAAAAAAAGAGAGAAAGTGAGAGAGAGAGAGACAGACAGACAGACAGACAGACAGACAGACAGACAGACAGACAGACAGACATAGGGCTACTCCCAAAGGGACGAAACGTGGGAAAGCGTTATGTGTATTGTCTGCTGTTCTGTGAACAAACTCGCTTTTCGTTTTTGTTTGTTTGTTTGTTTGTTTGTTTGTTTGTTTTAAGTTTCTCTCTCTCTCTCTCTCTCTCTCTCTCTCTCTCTCTCTCTCTCTCTCTCTCTCTCTCTCTCTCTCCCACCCCCCCCCCCCCACTTTCTCTCTCTCTCTCTCTCGCTCCTTCCGATTTATCTTTCTTTTTTCGTTCGATCTTTTTTCTTTCATTCCTTCTTTCTTACATTCTTTCTATCTTATTTCTTCCTTCCTTTCTTTCTTCTTTCTTTCTTTTTTATGTTTATTAATTGTTCTCGTTCCGTTGTGTTTTTGATGTGTATTAATTGTTCTCGTTCCGTTGTGTTTTTGATGTGTATTAAAAGCATGTCACAAAAACTTGTCAGTTAGCTTACATGGAACTTAAACGAATTGCGCTATTCGACCCTATCTCACTGAAGACGCCACAAAAACTCTCGTTTCATCATACATCCCTTTCAAGGCTAGATTACTGCAACTGTGTTCTCCTTGGCTGTCCCTCAACTGTCATCCAACCCTCCAACGTGTACAGAACTCTGCAGCCCGTCTCATTTGCAAATCTCCTAGGACCCAACCTGCAGCCCTCTCCTGAAAAAGTTGCACTGGCCCCGTTGAAGAAAGAATTAAATACAAAATGTTGTTGTCTCTGCTTCAAGATTTTCACTGGCGATGCCCTGCCTATCTTTCCGATCTCCTTCAAGTATATGTCCCATCACGAACGCTCCGCTCCTCCACCGACACCAGGGACCTTCCGCTTTCCCAGTTACCGTCCCATCGTAAACAGCATGGCGAACGAGCTTTCTCATACGCAGCTCCCAAACTCTGGAATAAACTCCCCTATGATTAAGACATTCTCAAACCTTTTCTTCCTTCAAAACCTCCCTGAAAACCCACCTTTTCAAACAATACTAAGAAGACAGTCATTACCAGATAG
>CM031602.1:4636451-4646451 GCA_018398815.1 Conus ventricosus
GACGAACAGCTATCGATCAACATATAGATGTAAACAGCAACATCAGCAAGAATAAAGACATTTGTATACATGTATGTTCATAATTGTAATGCACTCTAAACATTGCAATCACTGATGAATCCAACCCAAAGTATTATTTTATCAATGCAACATTTACAGGAGAAAAAAATCACTTTACGTAATTATAATTTTCATATTTCTTTCATCTTTTTTCCTTCTTTTTTTCCCCCTTTTTTCATGTCGTTTCTATAAGTGGTAAATATGGTAACCATCTTGTTTTTAAAACATGTCCATTCCAATTTATATCTGCATTGTATTTTTCTATTTTATAACGTGAAAGTGGGTACCTTTGGAAGGAGGCTATATCAGGAAGACAATGGTCAAATTTGCATTTTAGATATACTGTTTTCCTAAAAGAATTATTAAATCTAAAACCGAGTCTGTAGATATGATTTCATCATGTCCAAAAGTATAACTTTCTCACAAAATGTAAAGTTCGTCCCTGGAAAGCACTTTGATTTTAGCAATCTCTCCAAATTTTTTCCAAAGCTGTTTTGAGTAATCACACTCCCAGAAAATATGCTGTATGTTGTCCTTAGTTTCTCTACAGAAATCAAAATTTGGGTTATTCCCACAATCCCCATTTCCTTTAAAACTACGTTAGTTCCAAGAATCCTGTGTACGATACGAAGCTGCAGCCATTTAAGTTTTATTTCCTGTATTTTATGAATTTGGTTGAAAACCTTTTCCCAAGAAATTTCTGTTCCCAGTTTTTCAGTCCATTTCTGGCACGAATTAGGAAGTTTGCTGTCAAGTGTGAAAAGGTCATAGTACAGTCTTGATCCCTTGGATATAGAGTATATTATTTTTAGAGCTCTTGGTTTTTCTTTTATATTTTGGATTAATTGATATATTAAGACCAGTTTGCTGTATATATTTCCTAATAGAACTTACACAGCCGTAGTAAGCCAAGAAGCATACACCCATATCATATTTTCTATTAAATTCATTTAGACTTAGAAAACTTCCGTCTTTTTTCAAAAAGTGTGAAACACAGTAAACTCCTTTCCAAGTCCAATTATATTTGATTACATTATTACCGATTTTAAATTTATCATTATGAAAGACTGGCTCGGACAGTACATCCGATTGTGTTTTTTGCTTTCAGGTGTCTGCAGAAATCTCTATATGCCATGAATGTATGGTTCCAGAATACATTATTATATTTATTCAAAGGATAACAAGGACCATATTTTTCTATTTCTTCGAAAAAAGGGATACATTACACAAGCAATATTTTTCCACTTGTGTTTTGTTGTTTTAAATCTTCTCAGCCAGGTAAGTTTTAGAGCATTGATATGCTTTCTAATATCGGGTATGCCTAAACCCCCTCCTTTATGTTTTTTATTGCAATTTTTCTACTTATTTATCCCGTTTACCATTCCAAATAAACCTAAACACATTCTCTGGCAATCATTTATGAAGTCATCTGGTGGATTTGAAGTAAAATCCATAGATGAATCATTTAGATAAAATCAACGATTTAACACAGCAACTCGTCCAAGAGGAGTAATATTTCTTTTCATCCATATTTTAAACAAGGCTGTTATTTCTGATAATTTTTCAGCATAATTTATCTTTTCACAGTGTTTTACATCATTTGTGAACCATATTCCCAACATTTTAAATTTATTAGGGTTCCATTGTATATTTAAATGTTGCATATATTTTATTTTTGAGCCTTTTTTACAACCTAGCCATATTGCTTGTGTTTTATCTGCATTTAGGAAAAGTCCTGAAAACTTTCCAAATCTCTCTATTAATTGGACAGATCTTTCAAAAGATATTCGATTCCATTATTCATTAATTTTGTATCATCGGCAAATTTGGGGATATTTTAAGTTCTTTGTTGTTTATTTTAACACCTTTTATATCTTTATCTTCTCTTATCATGATTGCTAAGATTTCTACACATAGTATGAATAGATAAGGCGAAAGTGGATCTCCCTGTCTACAACCTCTTTCAATGTGAAACCAATCCGAGTTTGACCGTTAACTATAAGAGTTGATTTTATGTTTTTATAAAATGTTTGTATCCAACTACATAACTATTTTCAAAACCATATTCTCTCAAAATTTTAAACAAAAATTCCCAGTCCAGAGAATCAAAAGCTTTCTCAAATCTAAACAGAGTAAAGTCCGGGTAATTGTCGCACTTCCAGATAGTTTATTAGGTCATAAATAAGCCGTATGTTATCCCCAAGATATCTATTTGCAATGAAACCTGTCTGATCTTCACTTATTAGGCTCGGAAGAACCTTTTTATTCTTTTTGCGATGCATGCGGACCCAATTTTATACAGAACATTTAAAATTGAAATAGGTCTCCAGTTTTTTATAGTCTCTCTCGATTTGTCCGGTTTAGGTATGCAGGTGATTATTCCTTCTTTTTGAGTGGTTGACAGTTCCCCATCCTTCACTGACTGTTTTTAGAGCACGAACTACAAAAGGACCAAGTTTTTCCAGAAAAATTTATAAAATTCAGCTCCAAAACCGTCTGAACCAGGACTTTTACCGTTTTTCATGTTTTTCAAAGCAAAGCCGGCTTCTTCTAAACTTATTTCTCCATTTAAGGAATCTTGTTCTTCTCTAGATAGTTTTGGACACTCTTGAATTAAGTCTTTTACGACACATGTATCTAGGTTTCTTTTCGAATACAGTCGTTTATAAAATAAATGAACTTCTTTCTTTATTTTACTTGGCTCATCTATAAGTGTTCCATTGCTGTCCACCAATTTTGTCATACTTTTATTAACATAGTGCCTCTTTTCTAAATTACAAAAGTAGTTTGATTTTTTTTTCCCCTTCAGCAATCCATTTAGCTCTTGATCTTAATATAACTCCCTGTATTTTCTTCTCTCTGAGTGTAACTAGTTGTTGTTGTTTTTCTTTTAATAATTTAAAATCATCTGTTTTATTTTCTTTTTCTAATACAGCGATTTCTTTTAATAAATCGTCTTCTTTTTTTAAAGCCTTTTTTTCCTCATAGTAGCATAGGCAATAGTTTTCGATCTTATTTTCATGAGCAAAAGTCAATAAAAACTTTATCTGATACAGTAAGTTCAACATCTTTAAGTGGGATTCGAGAGAGTGTTTCTACGTCATACTGTTCTTTCGAATATTCACAAATGATTTCATCGATTGAATTCTGTACTTCGTCTACATATTGTTTTTCTTTTAACAATTCACAGTTAAATTTCCAGAATTTGTTATGTTTAATAGCTTTCCAAATTTCAATTTCAGAACAACCATTGAATGATCTGTTCGATATCCAGGTGTAATATCTGCATCTTCAAAATTCAACATAAGGTCTTCTGAGATAAGAAAGAAATCTAACCTACTCTGCTTTAAAGGTGATGATCTGTGCCATGTATAGCGTTTTACTTGTGGATTATTATCTCGCCAAACGTCTGACAGAGCGAAAATCAGCCATCATGTTTTCAACACATTTTTTTTCCTTTGGATTGTTTATATTGCTATAATTATCATAAATCTAAGTAGGGATCGAGGACAAGATTCCAGTCACCAACTAAAGCAAGTGTATGATTTTCATATTTTCTGTATTTTGCCCTTTAAGTTTTCGTTAAAATTCAGGATTATCTTTATTAGGACCGTAATATATTTACCAGCAGAATCTTCTTCTCGAAGGTTGTCATGGACATAATGATATAGTTTCCATTTGAATCCCTTTCTATTTCGTTAATTTTAAATTCGAAATTATTATTAAATAATATTGCAACTCCCCTTGCATTTGACTTAAAGGAGGAGAAGAAACATCTATATCCCCATCAGACGTTACATATCTTTCAAGTTTTTCATTGAAGTGAGTATCCTGAAGGCAGTAGATACAGTGTGACTTTTTTCTAAGAAAATGAAATACGTCTCTTCTCTTCTGAAGGTCTCCTAGTCCCTGGCAATTCAGGGACGAAATCGTTATTGATACCATATTAAGTCGTAAGGCATTTTGCATAATAAGTTACTCGTACATCACTTCTTATACAAATTGAAAAACAATGTGGTATTTCACATAAAAGTAATAAGTTAGTCCATAATTTTTGTCTGTGAGAAATCATTTCACCTTGGTAGTAACAACAATTATAGCAACAGAAATGCATAGCTGTTGAAAAAAAGGTAAATGAAACTGAGGTGGGCTGGATTAAAAGGAAACCAATTCTTTGCAATACACCGCGTTCGATACATGAAGAAACCATACGCACAAAAGGCATATTGTGTACGAAAAACAACAACAACAACAACAACAACCTAATAACCAAACATAAGAATGGAGGGAAAAACATATTCTTTATAAATGACAACCGCACGCAGAGCACGGGGCTTTGATTACCTGTTAATTAATGCACAAATCCAAACATAATACCATATTGGAAATAGGGCTATTACAGACAGGGAGGCAGATGGAAATAGGGCTATTACAGACAGGGAGGCAGATGGAAATAGGGCTATTACAGACAGGGAGGCAGATGGAAATAGGGCTATTACAGACAGGGAGGCAGATGGAAATAGGGCTATTACAGACAGGGAGGCAGATGGAAATAGGGGTATTACAGACAGGAGGCAGATGGAAATAGGGCTATTACAGACAGGGAGGCAGATGGAAATAGGGCTATTACAGACAGGGAGGCAGATGGAAATAGGGCTATTACAGACAGGGAGGCAGATGGAAATAGGGCTATTACAGACAGGGAGGCAGATGGAAATAGGGCTATTACAGACAGGGAGGCAGATGGAATAGGGCTAAATTACAGACAGGGAGGCAGATGGAAATAGGGCTATTACAGACAGGGAGGCAGATGGAAATAGGGCTATTACAGACAGGGAGGCAGATGGAAATAGGGCTATTACAGACAGGGAGGCAGATGGAAATAGGGCTATTACAGACAGGGAGGCAGATGGAAATAGGGCTATTACAGACAGGGAGGCAGATGGAAATAGGGCTATTACAGACAGGGAGGCAGATGGAAATAGGGCTATTACAGACAGGGAGGCGATGGAAATAGGGCTATTACAGACAGGGAGGCAGATGGAAATAGGGCTATTACAGACAGGGAGGCAGATGGAAATAGGGCTATTACAGACAGGGAGGCAGATGGAAATAGGGCTATTACAGACAGGGAGGCAGATGGAAATAGGGCTATTACAGACAGGGAGGCAGATGGAAATAGGGCTATTACAGACAGGGAGGCAGATGGAAATAGGGCTATTACAGACAGGGAGGCAGATGGAAATAGGGCTATTACAGACAGGGAGGCAGATGGAAATAGGGGTATTACAGACAGGAGGCAGATGGAAATAGGGCTATTACAGACAGGGAGGCAGATGGAAATAGGGCTATTACAGACAGGGAGGCAGATGGAAATAGGGCTATTACAGACAGGGAGGCAGATGGAAATAGGGCTATTACAGACAGGGAGGCAGATGGAAATAGGGCTATTACAGACAGGGAGGCAGATGAAACGGGCTATACAGACAGGGGGGCAGTGGAAATAGGGCTATTACAGACAGGGAGGCAGATGGAAATAGGGCTATTACAGACAGGGAGGCAGATGGAAATAGGGCTATTACAGACAGGGAGGCAGATGGAAATAGGGCTATTACAGACAGGGAGGCAGATGGAAATAGGGCTATTACAGACAGGGAGGCAGATGGAAATAGGGCTATTACAGACAGGGAGGCAGATGGAAACAGGGTTATTACAGACAGGGAGGCAGATGGAACATGGGCTATTACAGACAGGGAGGCAGATGGAAATAGGGCTATTACAGACAGGGAGGGAGATGGAAATAGGGCTATTACAGACAGGGAGGAGATGGAAATAGGGCTATTACAGACAGGGAGGCAGATGGAAATAGGGCTATTACAGAAGGGAGGCAGATGGAAAAGGGCTATTACAGACAGGGGGGCAGATGGAAATAGGGCTATTACAGACAGGGAGGCAGATGGAAATAGGGCTATTACAGACAGGGAGGCAGATGGAAACAGGCTATTACAGACAGGGAGGCAGATGGAAACAGGGCTATTACAGACAGGGAGGCAGATGGAAACAGGGCTATTACAGACAGGGAGGCAGATGGAAAACAGGGCTATTACAGACAGGGAGGCAGATGGAAACAGGGCTATTACAGACAGGGAGGCAGATGGAAACAGGGCTATTACAGACAGGGAGGCAGATGGAAACAGGGCTATTACAGACAGGGAGGCAGATGGAAACAGGGCTATTACAGACAGGGAGGCAGATGGAAACAGGGCTATTACAGACAGGGAGGCAGATGGAAACAGGGCTATTACAGACAGGGAGGCAGATGGAAACAGGGCTATTACAGACAGGGAGGCAGATGGAAACAGGGTATTACAGACAGGAGGCAGATGGAAACAGGGCTATTACAGACAGGGAGGCAGATGGAAACAGGGCTATTACAGACAGGGAGGCAGATGGAAACAGGGCTATTACAGACAGGGAGGCAGATGGAAACGGGCTATTACAGACAGGGAGGCAGATGGAAACAGGGCTATTTCAGACAGGGAGGCAGATGGAAACAGGGCTATTACAGACAGGGAGGCAGATGGAACAGGGCTATTACAGACAGGGAGGCAGATGGAAAGGGCTATTACAGCAGGGAGGCAGATGGAAACAGGGTATACAGACAGGGAGGCAGATGGAAACAGGGCTATTACAGACAGGGAGGCAGATGGAAACAGGGCTATTACAGACAGGGAGGCAGATGGAAAAGGGCTATTACAGACAGGAGGCAGATGGAAATAGGGCTATTACAGAAAGGGAGGCAGATGGAAAGGGCTATTACAGACAGGAGGCAGATGGAAATAGGGCTATTCAGACAGGGAGGCAGATGGAAATAGGGCTATTACAGACAGGGAGGCAGAGGAAATAGGGCTATTCAGACAGGGGGGGGGGAGTTTGGAAATAGGCTTTACAGGCCCAGGAGGCAGAGGAAAAGGGCTATTACAGACAGGGAGGCAGAGGGAAAAAATAGGGCTATTACAGACAGGGAGGCAGATGGAAAAAAGGGCTTTTTACAGACAGGGAGGTGATGGAAATAGGGCTATTCAGACAGGGAGGCAGATGGGAAATAGGGCTATTTACAGACAGGGGGGCCAGATGGAAAATCAGGGGGCATTCAGACAGGGTAGATGGAAAAGGGCTATTAAGAAGGGGCAGAAGGAAATGGGCTCTACAGACAGGGGAGGCTGATGGAAATAGGCTATTACAGACAGGGAGGCAGATGGAAAAATTAGGGCTTTCAAAACAGGAGGGCGATGGAAATAGGGCTATTAGACAAGGGGGCAGATGGAAAATTTAAAAGGGGCTATTCGACAGGGAGGCAGAGGGAAAAACAGGGCTTTTTACAGACAGGGAGGCAGATGGAAATGGGCTATTACAGACAGGGAGGGCAGATGGAAATTGGGCAAATTTACAGCGGGGGGGGCAGATGGAAAATTTAAAAGGGGCTTATTAAGAACAGGGAGGCAGATGGGAAACAGGGCTTACAGAGGAGGGGAGGAGGCAAAAGGAAATAGGGCTATTACGGGGACAGGGAGGGGAAGGGGAAAAACAGGGGCAACAGGAAACCAGGTTGGCAGATGGAAAATGGGCTATTAAGCAGGAGGCAGATGGAAAAGGGCTATTTTACAGACGGGGGGGGCAGGAATGGAAAATAGGGCTTTTACGGAAGGAGGAAAGGAAAGGGGAAAAGGGGCTTTACAGGACAGGGGTGGCTGAGTGGGGAAACAGGCCCCTTTCAGACCAGGGGAGGCAAAGTTGGAAACAGGGCTATTCACGGACTGGGGGGGAGAAGACAGATGGAAACAGGGCTATTACAGACAGGGGGAATGGAAACAGGGCTATAACCTGGGCTTTCAGCGGGAGGCAGATGGAAACAGGGCATTACAGACAGGGAGGCAGATGGAAAAACGGGCTATTACAGACAGGGAGGGCAGATGGAAACGGGCTATTACAGACAGGGGGCAGTTGGAACGGGGCTATACAGACGGGGGGAGGGCAAATGGAACAGGGCTATTCAAAACAGGGAGGCAGATGGAAACAGGGCTATTACAGACAGGGAGGCAGATGGAAACAGGGCTATTACAGACAGGGAGGCAGATGGAAACAGGGCTATTTCAGACAGGGAGGCAGATGAAAAACGGGCTACAGACAGGGAGGCAGATGGAAACAGGCATTCAGACAGGGAGCAGATGGAAACAGGGCATTCAGACAGGGAGGCAGATGGAAACAGGGCTATTACAGACAGGGAGGGCAGTGGAAACGGGCTTTACAGACAGGAGGCAGATGGAAAACGGGGGGTTTATTACAGACAGGGAGGCAGATGGGAACAGGGCTATTACAGACAGGGAGGCAGATGGAAACAGGGCTATTACAGACGGGAGGCAGATGGAAACAGGGCTATTACAGACAGGGAGGCAGAGGAAACGGGGGGCTATACGAAAGGGAGGCAGATGGAATACAGGGCTATTACAGACAGGGAGGCAGATGGAAACAGGGTTTATTACAGACAGGGAGGCAGATGGAAACAGGGCAAATTACAGACAGGGAGGCAGATGGAAATAGGGCTATTACGCCCAGGGAGGCAGATGGAAATATGGCTATTACAGACGGGAGGCAGTGGAAATAGGGTTTATTACAGACGGGGAGGCAGATGGAAAATAGGGCTATTTACAGACAGGGGGCAGATGGAAATAGGCCTTATTACAGACAGGGAGGCAGATGGAAATAGGCCTATTACGACAGGGGGCAGATGAAATAGGGCTTTTTACAGACAGGGAGGCAGATGGAAATGGGGCTATTACAGACGGGAGGCAGATGGAAATGGGCTATTACAGACGGGGGCAGATGGAAATAGGGATACGACAGGGGGGGCGATGGAATAGGGTTTACGGGACAGGGAGGCAGATGGAAATAGGGCTATTACGGGGACAGGGAGGCAGATGGAATAGGGCTTTACAGACGGGAGGCAGATGGAAATAGGGTTAAATTACAACAGGGCAGATGGAAATAGGGCTATACGACAGGGAGGCGGGGATGGAAATAGGGTATTCAGACAGGGGGCAGATGGAAATAGGGTATTACAGACAGGGAGGCGGGATGGAATGGGGCTATACAGACAGGGGGGGCAGATGGAAATAGGGCAAATTTCCGACAGGGAGGCAGGGGGGAATGGGCTTACAGACGGGAGGCAGAGGGGAAACAGGGGCATTACAGACAGGGAGGCAGATGGAAATAGGGCTATTACAGAAAAGGGAGGCAGATGAAACAGGGCTATTACAGACAGGGAGGCAGATGGAAAAGGGCGTTCAGACAGGAGGCAGATGGAAACAGGGCTATTCAGACAGGGAGGGCAGATGGAAACAGGGCTTTTACAGACAGGGAGGCAGATGGAAACAGGGCTTTCAGACAGGGAGGCAGATGGAAACAGGGCTATTACAGACAGGGAGGCGATGGAAACAGGCTATTACAGACAGGGAGGCAGATGGAAACAGGGCTATTACAGACAGGGAGGCAGATGGAAACAGGGCTATTACAGAGGAGGAGGCAGATGGAACAGGGCTATTACAGACAGGGAGGCAGATGGAAACAGGGCTATAACAGACAGGGAGGCAGATGGAAACAGGGCTATTACAGACAGGGAGGCAGTGGAAACAGGGCTATTACAGACAGGGAGGCAGATGGAAACAGGGCTATTACAGACAGGGAGGCAGATGGAAATAGGGCTATTACAGACAGGGAGCAGATGGAAATAGGGCTATTACAGACAGGGAGGCAGATGAACAGAGGAAGGGAGGGAAGAAAAGAAGAAGAAAAAAAAAAAAAAAAAAAAAAAACCAACAACCTGCACGCATGTATTCATTCTGTATTTGTGTGTGTGTGCGCGCCCCACGAACATGCGCGC
>CM031602.1:4648333-4650833 GCA_018398815.1 Conus ventricosus
AGTACATTCTGGAAAATCATATAAAGAGCATCACATACAGCAATGTTTCAAAAAGGTGCAACCTATGTTAACTGAAAAATGGTTATTACTATGCAAACACACTTAGCAACTTTAAACACAAACAGAAATAGTAACAACTGCAGGATAAATGGAAATCGTTGTTAGTGAACACACCCAAACAAAAACCTGAAAGCCCCAAAAAATCACGTGCAGCCAACCGCACGTGCAAACAACCGCAAACGGAAAGCCCACACGCTTTTACATCGGCGGTGGGCAAACCAAAAACATCCTGATGACAGCGCAACACGCTTGAAACAAATTTGTAGATAGTTTTAAGATTCCTCTTTTAACGTGTTTTAACTAATGTTGCTCCCAAAGGGTTGAGCACTTAAAAAATTGTTTTAGGCATTTTAAATATACTGATATAATATATATTTATATATATATTATATATTTATATATATATATATATATATATACTCATGATGGAACATAAACACACATGCACACGCGCGTGCTCGCACACACACACACACACACACACTCACACACACCATTGTGTTTTCAACGAGCAGATTGACGCTGTTGCATTTGAGTGTTGACGTAGAATGTCATAAGGTTGAACAAAAAACTGGTCGTATGGAATAGCTGGGGGTGTGTTTGTGTCATTGTCACGGTATTGTTAGGATTTATTACATGGTCATAAAAGCTTCCAGTGTGCACAGGAGCAACACGGTTCGTTTAGCGGAAAGGGGGGATAATGCGGTAAGACTTGGTTTGACTGGGTTGTCTGATCGCAGTTATACACAGTGGAGGGGGGTGGGGGAGGAGGGCCACGACATGAAAGATCAGAGGCACCTGAAGTTTGTATCGGCAGTGTGTTGTCTCGGTGATAAAGGGAGGGTAGTGGAGAGTGGAGGGGGGTGGAAGAAGAGGGCCATGAAGTGAAAGATCAGAGGCGCCTGAAGTTTGTGTCGGCATTGAGGTGTGTCTGTGAGAAAGGGGAGGGTAGTGACTCATGGATTCCATTGGTGGATACTCATGAAGTGGGGTACTGTTTTGCTGTCTGTGGTCGTCTGGGAACATATTCTGTTGGTTCTGGATAGGATGCCAGTTATTTACATTATGAATTGGACGGTTAGAACTAACTGAGAAGATACTGGTCCATACCGTCTGGAGTTTAAAATCATGAGATTGAGATGGAAACATAAACTGCTTAACTGAATTGCCAGTTTGGCAGTGCCTGTTTTGCTGGGGTGAATCAAGTTGCTGTAACATGCTAATTTAGGGTTTCCGTTTGTGGTTGTGAATGTATTGTAGTTATCAATGAATTCTACATTCAGCATTTCGCAAGCTTTCTGCATATTGAGATTTGGTGGGGGAAATAAAGGTATTAAGGGTGGTGTTTTCCTCTTGCAGGTATTATAGAACTAAGGAATATTTTAGCATTTGGAAAAGTGTGAGAAGCCAGGTGAATAAGGTCGCACCATGTCTGTTTAGAGACTTCTCCTGTCGTTCTACAATCATTCACACCCACATGCATAATCATCACATTGACATCAGGACATCTACTATGGCCTCGTAACCAGTAAAACACGTCACCAGTACACATGTTTGAGACACAGATTTTGGAAATAAAGTCTTGTCTTGGCACTTATTCTGCGTGGGTCAATGTCTCTGATGACCGAATCACCAATCAGTGCAACAGAAGCTCTGTCAGACACTGATCGTTTCGACAGCATGTCCCGTACACTGTTTTTGTTGTTCAGCTCTGCTGAGACGAGGCAGGCAGATCAGAAGCTTTTCTGGCATCATTTCGAGAGGAGCTTGCTGCAGGGGGCGGTGGCTGCTGGTGAGCTGCTGCAGGTGGGGGTGGTTGCTGCACTGCTCTGGATATTCACCATCTCACACAGTGTGCTAAGCATCACGTAAGCAGTGGGCTTTGTTTTTTTATTTCAGAATAAATATTTCCCATTTGAGTCTTCAGTGAGTGATTTTCTTTCTTGAGAGTGTTGACTTGCTTGTCTAACTCAAACTGTTTGTCTTGAGAGAATCAATTTGTGAATAAAGTAAGTCAGAATTTGAAGCCATTTGTGAGCGTAGGTCATTTTTAGCACAGATTGTTAGCGTCCTCAATTTGTACATGTATTGAATTTTTCAAGTCAGCGAAAGACTGCTGAAGATCAGTCACTGTATCCTGAAGCTGCTGGAATCTCTTGGCATAGAATGTCAGTGATGCCGTTTGTTTTGGATTCTGTTCAGCCGGGGGTTGACACACAGGGTGCGTTCCGAAGTTTGCGCAGGACTTGTGGGCGGCTCAACTTCACAGAGTGCACAGGGGTGGAGAGGACTTGGGAATCCTCCTTCTTAGCACAAGGTGACCGATGATCTGCCCCTGACTGCTTTAGATATGTCTGTGACTCTGGGGTCAACTGTCCAGATCCTGTGTCAGAACTGTCTAAGTCAGGAGTGACTAGATGGTCAACTTCCGGATGGGGCG
>CM031602.1:4655833-4660833 GCA_018398815.1 Conus ventricosus
TGCAACGTACGTGATTTTTATTTAATCGTGAAATGGCTCACATCAATTTAAAAAACTGGGAGAAATAAAAGCCATTCTACTCTAGCTTGAATTATCTACAGACGAAAGAATATATGATTTTAGTGGATAAAAGTGTTAGCAAAGATGGAGATAATACCACTGTGAGCCAAAGTTCCGACAGAATGTACTTTATACAAGCAGACAGAATGTACTTTATACAAGCAACAGAATGTACTTTATACAAGCAGATAGAATGTACTTTATACAACAGACAGAATGTACTTTATACAAGCAGACAAATGTACTTTATACAAGCAGACAGAATGTACTTTATACAAGCAGACAGAATTACTTTATACAAGCAACAGAATGTACTTTAACAAGCAGACAGAATGTACTTTATACAAGCAACAGAATGTACTTTATACAAGCAGACAGAATGTACTTTATACAAGCAGACAGAATGTACTTTATCAACAACAGAATTTTACTTTATAAAAAGCAGACAAAAAAAACTGGGAACGATACGTATCCACTGCAGGGCAGCAGGCTGCACCCATCAAAATTCATCTACAAATATCTCGTCTAAGGAATCGAGTGTCCACACACACACACACACACACACACCCCACACCACACACACACACACACACACACCACAACACACACGCACGCACGCAAAGCATACACAAAACACGCACACACACGCACGCACGCACACACGCACACGCGCGCGCGCGTACACACACACACACACCACACAGACACACACAACCACACACACACACACACACACACACACACACACACACACACACACACACACACACACACACAAGCGCACATGCGTGCACGCGCATACAGAAACTGACAGACAGACAGACAGACAGACAGACAAAGACAGAGAGAAAAGAGACAGGCAGAGAGATTATCATAGGGGCGTCGCCCATTACACGTCTTGACTACAGACCTTCTAAAGGGATGAACAGAGAGGTCAACACAGATGAAGGGATGAACAGAGAGGTCAACACAGATGAAGGGATGAACAAGAGGGCAACACAGATGAAGGGATGAACAGAGAGGTCAACACAGATGAAGGGATGAACAGAGAGGTCAACACAGATTAAGGGGTGAACAGAGAGGTCAACACAGATGAAGGGATGAACAGAGAGGGCAACACAGATTTAAGGATGAAAAAAGAGGTCAACACAGATAAAGGGATGAGCAGAGAGGTCAACACAGATGAAGGGATGAACAGAAAAGGTCAACACAGATAAAGGGATGAACAGAGAGGTCAACACAGATGAAGGGATAAACAAGAGGTCAACACAGATGAAGGGATGAACAGAGAGGTCAACACGATAAAGGGATGAACAGAGAGGTCAACACAGATAAAGGATGAACAGAGAGGGCAACACAGATATAGGGATGAACAGAGAGGTCAACACAGATAAAGGGGTGAACAGAGAGGTCAACACAGATATAGGGATAACAGAGAGGTCAACACAGATGAAGGGGTGAACAGAGAGGTCAACACAGATGAAGGGATAACAGAGAGGTCAACACGAAAGAAGGATGAACAAGAGGTCAACACAGATGAAGGGATAACAGAGAGGTTTAACACAGATGAAGGATGACAGAGAGGGCAACACAGATGAAGGGATGAACAAGAGTCAACACAGATGAAGGATGAACAGAGAGGTCAACACAGATGAAGGTGAACAGAGAGGTCAACACAGATGAAGGGATGAACAGAGAGGTCAACACGATGAAGGATGAACAGAGAGGTCAACACAGATGAAGGGATAACAGAGAGGTTTAACACAGATGAAGGGGTGAGCAGAGAGGTCAACACAGATAAAGGGATGAGCAGAGAGGTCAACACAGATGAAGGGATAAACAGAGGTCAACCCCAGATGAAGGGGTGAACAGAGAGGTCAAAAACAGATAAAGGATGAACAGAGAGGTCAACACAGATAAAGGGATGAACAGAGAGGTAAACACAGATATAGGGATGAACAGAGAGGTCAACAAAAGATAAAGGGATGAAACAGAGAGGGCAACACAGATGACGGGATGAACAGAGAGGTCAACACAGATAAAGGGGTGAGCAGAGAGGTCAACACAGATGAAGGGAAAGAACAGAGAGGTCAACACAGATGAAGGGATGAACAGAGAGGTCAACACAGATGAAGGGATGAACAGAGAGGTCAACACAGATGAAGGGATGAACAGAGAGGTCAACACAGATGACGGGATGAACAGAGAGGGCAACACAGATGAAGGGATGAACAGAGAGGTCAACACAGATGACGGGGTGAACAGAGGGTCAACACAGATGAAGGGATGAACAGAGAGGTCAACACAGATAAAGGGATGAGCAGAGAGGTCACACAGATGAAGGGATGAACAGAGAGGTCAACACAATGAAGGGGTGAACAAAAGGTCAAAACAGATGAAAGGGATAAACAGAAGGGCAACACAGATGAAGGGGATGAACAAGAGGTCAACACAGATAAAGGGGTGAACAAGAGGTCAACACAGATAAAGGGGTGAACAGAGAGGTCAACACAGATATAGGATGAACAGAGAGGTTCAACACAGAATAAAGGGATGAACAGAGAGGTCAACACAGATAAAGGGGTGAACAGAGAGGTCAACACAGATAAAGGGATGAGCAGAGAGGTCAACACAGATAAGGGATAGCAGAGAGGTCAACACAGATGAAGGGATGAACAGAGAGGTCAACACAGATGAAGGGATGAACGAGAGGTCAACACAGATGAAGGATGAACAGAGAGGTCAACACAGATGAAGGGATGAACAGAGAGGTCAACACAGATGAAGGGATGAACAGAGAGGTCAACACAGATGAAGGATGAACAGAGAGGTCAACACAGAGAAGGGATGAACAGAGAGGTCAACACAGATGAAGGGATGAACAGAGAGTTTAACACAGATGAAGGGATAACAGAGAGGTCAACACAGATGAAGGGGTGAACAGAGAGGTCAACACAGATGAAGGGGTGAAAAGAGAGGGCAACACAGATGGAAAGGGATGAACAAGAGGTCAACACAGATGAAGGGATGAACAGAGAGGTTTAACACACGATGAAGGGATGAACAGAGAGGTCAACACAGATAAAAGGGATGAACGAGAGGTCAACACAGATGAAGGATGAACAGAGAGGTCAACACAGATGAAGGATGAACAGAGAGGTCAACACAGATAAGGGATGAACAGAGAGGTCAACACAGATAAGGACTGCACCACGTCTTCCTCACAGCCCTTCCCCCTTCTGTCATCACACCCCCCCCCCCCCCCCTTCAAACTCCAAATTTCCCCCTCCCATTCCCATACGTCTGCGGGAAACACCCTCTCCACTCTCTGTTTCTGACCGGCCCTCAGCATCTGATGCTTTTTACAAATTAAAATGACATCGGGGAACTGACAGCGTTATTAAAAAAAGAAAAAAAAACAGGAACCGAAAAAAGGGAAAACAATCATGAGTATTTCGCAGAGAGGAGATGGGTGTAGGATGGTAGAGAAACACCCGGCGAGAGAGAGGGTTGGAGGGAAGGAGAGAGAGAGAGAGAGAGAGAGAGAGAGAGGAGAGAGAGAGAGAGAGAGAGAGGAAGAGAGAGAGAGGAGAGACAGAGAGAGAGAGAGAGAGAGAGAGAGAGAGATTCAGATTCAGATAATTTATTCGTAATAGGCCATGGCCCCTAACGAAGGGTGTGTGAACATACACAGCACAATAAGTATAAACAATTTATAATACATAATGAAACAAAAAGCAAATCGTTGTCACATGTTCAAGAAGAACACTTTCTCTCAATTTAAGCTTTGTACAGAAACAATGAAAATTGTTTAGCAACTAAAGCAGAAGTGGAAGACAGAAGTAGGTTTAATTTAAACAAAGATGGCTGTCTATAATATTTAGGCTTGATGAACTTTTCTTCTGATGTTTCTGAGAGCTGGACAGCATAGAACAAAATGTATTTCTGTTTCCTGTGACTCTCTACATAAAGGACACATCAAATCCCAAACATTATGCGTTCGATATCTAAGATAATGACAAGCTAATTCTGATATGCCTATTCTAAATTTTGCTGTTACATGCTTTAAATGTCTATCTATATCTATGTTCAGATAAGTTTTCAAGTTATGAGTATATGAAAAATTCCTATAAAAATCAAACCTATCACTATTATGAATATGGTCAGACCATTTCTGCCATCTGCAGTCCACTAGTCGCTGGCGAAAAAGTTGTAAAAAGCCTTTTATATTCTCGACTCCTTGGTTCAACCAACGAATCCAAATCCATATTCAAATAAACAGAGTCGCACTTTTGTCACCCAGTTACTTTTACCTTTAGTATCTAAATCATACAACAAATTATACGCTTTACGAGGTATTCTAGTATCATCCATGTAAAGTAATTTCAGCCAGTATCGGATACATTTAACGGCAGAGACAATGTAAATAGGAAATCGATCAGTTTCGCCATAAACAAGATCATTTGGAGTACGTCTATCAACTCCTGGAAACTTCTTCAATGCGAAAACATGGACCGATTCACAGAAAGTAGCCGCTTTATCTAATCCCCATAACTCAGAGCCATATTGTACGATTGGGCTGAACCTGGGTATCAAAAAGTTTGATAAATAATGTAAAAGATGAATTATTAAGAACATGCCACTTTTTCATGATACAAATCAAAACATTTTAGCCTTACTGGCAGGTCTTTGCATGCACCAACAAAACTCAAACGAGTTGAGAATAAAATACCCAAATATCTATAGGCATTGACAACTGGCATAAGATTACCGTCATACAACCATCTTTCTCGAGCACTTAAATATCCACCTTTACGGGATACTATAATATTACTTTTATCCATATTCACTGTTAACTGCAGATATCTAGCAGCGCGGTGTAAACTATTAAGTTGTGTTTGTAAACCTAAAAACAGTTTCTGACATCAAAATAACATCAT
>CM031602.1:4678333-4680810 GCA_018398815.1 Conus ventricosus
GTGTGCATGTCTGTGTGGTTTCGTGTGGCAATGCCTGTAGGTCTATGCATGTGTATAATATTTGTGATTCAGTCACGGCACAATGTTTATTGCATATGCCGCTGGGCATGCTTAGCACTTGGTAAGGCTTCCCACTCTTACCCAAGGTGTGGTGTTCAATTCCCACTTGAGACAGCAGGTTGGAAGAGATTCTTCTTCTCCTCGGACTCTCAGTTATCTGTCCAGATTCGAACTCCGTCACAGTCCTCCAACAAGAACAAAATCAACACAAGCAAGCATAAAAAATGTCTTATGTGCGCGTTTAGTCTCATTCCACCTCTGAGAAAAGAGTAGACCATACTGTTCCGGTGTGATTGATGAGACTGAAGAGATTCATACAAAACACTTGCGCACTGGTGTGATGTTTATATCTCATATTCAAAGACGGAATGAGGCTACATTTATGGAAATATAACAAAGATATGCAAGCACGCAAAAAGTCTCTCCAATGAAGAACCTATAAATTGTTCCTGACGAACGAGAGAGAGAGAGAGAGAGAGAGAGAGAGAGAGAGAGAGAGAGAGAGAGGAGAGAGAGGAGAGAGAGAGAGAGAGAGAGAGAGAGAGAGAGAGAAACAGGCAGACAGACAGAGAACATGCGTGTCTACATGCCTCCATATGTGGGCGAGTTGGATTATATATGGATGTCGGTGGTAGTGTTGAGTAACTATCTAACAATGCTGATGATGACAGTGAAGATAGCATGGCTTGCAGCAGTTGTTGTCCCGATGTTGGTGACGTTGAAACGATTTAAATGCAGGAGGTTTGTGACTCCTGTGATACAGTGTGTATCTACAGGAGATCATATTACTTTGGGTAACCATGTCGAATTTTAGAGAACTCCCCGGATTGAGTGGACTTTTGGTTTATCATTCTAATTGTATGATTTATTTACTCAAACAAACAAAACTTGCTTTTTTCGCCATCAGAGGACAATTTTTGCCGTAAATAGAATTATGTACTATACAAGTATGCTTATAACTTTTATTTGATGATAGTTATTACCTTTCTTTTGGGCACTGATATTATGTCATAAAAACAATCTCAGCATCAGATGAATAATCATGACTTCACTAACATGCAGGAGGCCAGCTGAAACAAAGCGTCGATTGTTAAAGGAAATGATTGACACATTTGATCACTTCACCTCAATATCTTGTGAAAGGCGGAAGACTCACAGTCATAATTTCACTACATTGTCCAATATACAAGTGATGTTACACGAAGCCAGAATCGTTCATTGTTTGTTATGATTTCGTGGCACTTCTCAATGACATTTACAACTTCAGTTTTACAATTATGTTTATGATGAACGGTTCCTCTTATGATGGAAATCTCATTCATTCTTGTAGAATGGTAAGTGGTGGCTTCCCTTTCCATGGAAAATATATAGTGAGCAACTTAAGGCACTCCTCAATACATTAGGTATCCTACAACGGAAACTTTTTGTACCTATCAAGCATGTTAATAATTATAAAAATGTGGTAATTTTACACATCCCAAAATTTCAATGTAGCTTGATTTGAAAGGCTGAAATATATTCTGTCAGGATTATCTTTCTATTGGAAATGGGCTGGGGGGGGGGGGGGGGGGGGGAAGGGCGGCGGACTCGGCTTCCTGGATGATAGGAACGAACTGATGACAAAAACGAACGAGCAATAAATACACCAATAAAAACATGTTAATATAATCCACACTTCAACATCAAACATGTACGCCAATAAAAACATGTTAACATAGTCCACACCTTCAACATCAAACATGTACGCCAAATACAAACTAAAAGTGTAAAACATATCTTGTTTATTTTGGCTGCAATGATGGTAGTGGTGGCGGTTGTGCTGGTGATAGTGAAACTGTCAGATTTACTAGACGGGGGCCGGATAGCTCAGTTGGTAGAGCGCCGGACTCGTGATCCTGGGGTTGCGGGTTCGAATTTCGGTATAGGGGGATTTTTCCCTCGGAGTTAACATTGGTTCTGACTCCATTCCCATACAGTCCTTCGAATGAGACTATAAACCGAGGTTCCGTGTGTGAACACACGCATAACATCTTGCACACACGTAAAATCCCATCACCAACTTTCGGAAGAGAAGGCCAGTTTGGCCGTTGGTATGGATGACACGTGACACATAGCATGCACCTTCCCCAAAGATGGAGTATGGCTGCCTTAATGGCGGGATAAAAAAGGGTCATACACACAAAACTCCACTGCCTGGCTATACAGGGAGTGTCCGCAGGAGTATCAGCCTGCGTACGCAGAAAGAAAGAAAGAAAGATTTACTAGACTACATCTCACTCATCATTAACAAGTACGCGCAGACTCTGAACAGGTTGTCACAAACAGTCAGACATTGTCCTCTGTCATTTACATAAAGTTGCAAAGTGGTGGGCAAGTTGGAAGAGACACGACCACTGCAAAGTAAGCACCCAGCTCCT
>CM031602.1:4701946-4706946 GCA_018398815.1 Conus ventricosus
AGAAGCACCAGGACAGACCTCCAGACTATGTTGACGATCCACAAAGATCCAGGCGGGACAGCCACTTTGAGAAGCACCAGGACAGACCTCCAGACTAGTTGACGATCCACAAAGATCCAGGCGGGACAGCCACTTTGAGAAGCACCAGGACAGACCTCCAGACTATTTGACGATCCACAAAGATCCAGGCGGGACAGCCACTTTGAGAAGCACCAGGACAGACCTCCAGACTATGTTGACGATCCCACAAAGATCCAGGCGGAACAGCCACTTTGAGAAGCACCAGGACAGACCTCCAGACTATGTTGACGATCCACAAAGATCCAGGCGGGACAGCCATTTTGAGAAGCACCAGGACAGACCTCCAGACTATGTTGACGATCCACAAAGATCCAGGCGGGACAGCCACTTGAGAAGCACCAGGACAGACCTCCAGACTATGTTGACGATCCACAAAGACCCAGGCGGGACAGCCACTTTGAGAAGCACCAGGACAGACCTCCAGACTATGTTGACGATCCACAAAGATCCAGGCGGGAGAGCCACTTTGAGAAGCACCAGGACAGACCTCCAGACTATGTTGGCGATCCACAAAGATCCAGGCGGGACAGCCACTTTGAGAAGCACCAGGACAGACCTCCAGACTATGTTGACGATCCACAAAGATCCAGGCGGGACAGCCACTTTGAGAAGCACCAGGACAGACCTCCAGACTATGTTGACGATCCACAAAGATCCAGGCGGGACAGCCACTTTGAGAAGCACCAGACAGACCTCCAGACTATGTTGGCAGCACAGTAGGAGGAGCTCCGCCAGACGACGCTGACTCGGCAGCCACAAGGACAAGATGAAGAGGATGATAGCCCCCAACCTCCCCAGTAGGAGGAGCTCCGCCAGGACGACGCTGACTCAGCAGCCACAAGGACAAGATGAAGAGGATGATAGCCCCCAACCTCCCCAAGTGCTCACCTCAAGAAATGGAGATGGATGACTATACAAGAGGAGTAGCTGGTCTTTACCAAGTTCTCTTAAGTTGGACAGTGAAACGACGATACACAGCGACTCTGGTCACGTCAGGAACACACAGCTCATGAGGTCAGACCTCCTGGATGCAGGTCAAAGCCACTACCCCCAACTTGACGTTCAAACATGAATCTAGTCGGCGCAAAACTCGACAGCAACCTCGACCTAAGTAAAGACCCATCCCTGTTGCTCACAAGACATCAAGATCGTGAACAGAGTTTAAAAGGAAGCACAATTATTTGCCATGCGATCGTAGGGATTGGTTGTCCCGGTTCACGTGACAAACGAAAGAGGCCAATCCAGCCTTCGTTTATGACCACACCCAAAAGAGATGTGACGAGGCAGCAAACAGTCCACCTGCCCCATCCTGCCTTTGTTCATGACCACACCCTCTCTCTCTCTCCTCTCTCTCCTCTTCTCTCCTCTCTCTCTCTCTCTCTCTACACACACACACCACACACACACACACACACACACACACACACACATAAATATATATATATTAATATATATATATATATATATATATATATAAAATATATATATATAATATTATATATATATAATAACACAAACTTATAAATTCCAAGGATAAGTACCGCTCACCGTTCCAGCAACTTACAGAGCAGCTTGGTGTTGCAATGACTGCAAGAAATATTGAATTAAAATTAAATCAAAGACAAAGAGCAAGCTTTGTTTAATAATTATTATATAATTAATTAAATATATTTAATATTATAATATATTTTATATTATATAGTTGAATATAACCAAAGGGGCTAAAAGATTTAAAAGTGTCGACCCCTGGGGAAACCTTTTGCATGGTGTTAAAAAGGAAGTTAAAACTCAAGGTAAAACTCGACAAAGGGTTCTAGCGCGTTGCGCTTTTCATCAGGAGACAGACAGAATCTGAGACAGCGAACGCCGCTAGAAACAAATTGTCGAGTTTAACCTTGAGTTTAACCTTCTTTTAACAACCATTGACAGAATATATATTTAAATATATATTATTTAAAAATATTATATAAAATAAAATTAATATTTTTATTATATGTGTGTGTGTGTGTTGTGTGTGTGTGTGTGAACAAAAACATACAAACGATACATATTTAAAGCTTTCGCTCAAGGGCTAAATTTGAAGCCGTTGTGGCGAAAGCTGAAAATAAAAAAAAAGTCCCTGTGAGAAAAAGATGTTACATTGTTTAGTATTCATTAATTCAAGATACCTGTGACGTCGTTTGTAAAGGCGCGGAGTGATTTTTAGTGAGAATTCTCCCTGTGAAATTTACAGATATAGACAGAGATAGGCAGAACCCCTACACAAAATGCTCGATCAGATGACAGATTGACGAAGGCCGACGAGAGAAAGAATACAGACAGACAGACTCGGACTTTGGGGGCAGATCACAGGGAGAATTTGTGGGGTGTGTGTGTGGGGGGGGGGGGGGGGGGGGGGGAGGGAGAATTTTGCTTCTCCACTTGCAGTTATCTCCTCGGCCAATCTCCAATCTGGTAATGGAAGTAATTCGTCAAGCAGAAAATGAGAAGAATTGAGACAGAAGGTATGTCTTCCCCCGAGTGGGGCCCGGCTTTGATAACGAAGCAATCATTTCTCTCTTTGATTGTCCATGTCACATGCTGCGTGTGGGCTGAGTGATTATTGACAGGAGCAGAAAGGGGGGGATGGTGGTGTGTTTTGGTGTGTGTTTTGTGTGTGTGTGTTTGTGTGTGTGTGTGTGTTTTGTGCGTTTGTGTCTTTGTGCGGCGTGCATTTCCCATATAGGGTGACTTCCATTGGGGTGGTGGTTCGGGGCGGTGATGTTGTTTTTGGGGGATTGAGAGGGGTGGAGAGGGGAGCAAAGGGGAGGAGGGAGAGAGAGAGAGGGGAGAGAGGTTGCGGTATGTGTGTGTGAGGAGAGAGGAGAGAGAGAGGAGAGAGGGGGGGATAGAGGAGAGGAGGAGAGAGAACGAAGGGAACGAACGAACGAAATTTTGTTTTTAGGGAAGAATAGCAACATGTGCTTTTTTACACTCAGGCCCGGAGGCTAAAAAAAATCCAAACAATAGTGCAGAGGAGAGAGTGTGTGTGGGGTTTGTGAGAGAGAGAGGAGAGAAGAGATTGAGAGAGAGGAGAGAGGGAGAGGGAGAAGAGAGAGGGGGGGGGGTTTAAAAGAAAAGAAAATGGGGGAAGAAACGAAGATGAGGGGATAGGAGGAATGAGAGGGGGGACAGTGGCGAGGGTTTCAAAGAAGCACACAGACAACTTTAAAGAATGTAGCTGCCCATTTTGAGGTGAAGGTATGTGTTCTGACATCTTGTTAGCACGTTTGAATAGTTTATGGTAATTATTGACACCTTTAAGAATACATGCGAGGAACAAGGTTTGAGTGTAAGAGAAAGGTGGGGGGGGAGGGGGGGGGAGAAGAGAGAGAGGGGAGAGAGAGAGAGGGGGAGAGAGAGAGAGAAGAGAGAGAGAGAGAGAGGAGATCACCAAATAAGAGGCAGACAACAGAAAGAGACAGAACATCGATCCATACAGAAATTACATACATACACACAAGGAGGGGAGAAAACAGACAAACAGACAGGCAGACATACAGACGGACGGGATCCACAGATCCATGGAAACTATTTCTCAGTTCTCTCTAGAGTGTCTCTACTCGGGAAGGTCAGCAGACATCATGAAATGATGTTGACTAAGTAACCATGTCAAGGTGGGCTAGGGTGATGAAGGTCAGACAGTGCTTGCAGCTCCCACCCTTTCTGGTCGTGTTTTAACGAACGAGGCTTTTGGGCCACTGCTGGAACTGACGACGTCCCTCATCTGTTTTTCATGGGGGCGGGGATGATTTGGGGGGGGGGGGGGGGGGGGGGGGGGGGGGGGGGGGGGGGGGGGGGGGGGGGGGGGGGGGGGGGGGGAGGAGGGGGGGAGGGGGGAATGCGGCTTCAAAAAAGGGAGGGGGCAAACTTAACTTTGCAAGAGTGTTATATCACTGAGTTTGTATAAAATGAGAGTGCGGGGCATGTGTGTGGTGTGTGTTTTGTGTGTGGTGTGTGTGTGTGTTTTGTTGTGTGTGTGTGTGAGTGTGTGTGGTGTGTTGTGTGTGTGTGTTTGTGTGCGTGTGTGTGGTGTGTGTGTGTGTGTGTGTGTGTGTTTTGTGTGTGCGTGCGTGCGTGCGTGCGTGCGTGCGTGCGTGCGTGCGTGCGAGCGTGTGTGTTTTGGGGTGTGTGTGGGTGTGTGTGTGTGTGTGAGAGAGAGAGAGAGAGAAGAGAGAGAGAGAGAGAGAGAGACAGACAGACAGACAGACAGACAGACAGACAGAAAAAACTGATAGAGAATGCAAGAGAGACAGGCACAGAGACAAAGAGACAAAGAGAGACAGCCACCACACAGACTCAGAGGAGAAAAAGGGAGAGAGATGGACACAGACAGACACACAGACAAAACGAGTGACAGACAGGTAGGGGTAGAGTGACAGAGAGATGAATACACCACGAATATAGCGACAGACAGATCCAGACAGAAATAATGCACACACACTACAGACCGACAGATCGACTGGCAATCAATAAAAAAAAAAAAAAAACTATTTTCCTAGACTTCTCCATGATGTCTGTACTCTGCAGATCAGCAGAAATCATGAAATAATGTTGACAAAGCAAACCAGTCAGAGTGGCATAAGGTGAACAGGTCAGGTTGTGCTTGGGGTTTTTCCTTCCCAAACCTGGTCTCTGTTTGACTATGAGGCTATCAGAACCGCTGTAGCGACTTGTTCCTCAACTGAATCATGTCGGGAAAACTTCCCAGCATGGAAGGAGTGTTGCCTCACAAGAGTATTGGTTGCACCGAGTTTGTGTGTTCAGATGCACATGGAGATTGTGTGTGTGTGTGTGTGTGTGTGTGTGTGTGTGGTTGTGTGTGTGTGTGTGTGTGTGTTTTGGGGGTGAGAGAGAGAGAGAGAAGAGAGAGAGAGAGG
>CM031602.1:4716946-4741946 GCA_018398815.1 Conus ventricosus
AAGGGGCGGTAGTCAGGGGGTGTGGGGGAGGAGGTGCAAGAAGAGGAGGAGAAGGAGGGAGAGAGAAGAATGATCAGAATGAAGCGGTTGGTTAGACAAAACAAGAACTACAGGAGGGGGAGAGAGAAGAATGATCAGAATGAAGCGGTTGGTTAGACAAAACAAGAACTACAGGAGGGGGAGAGAGAAGAATGATCAGAATGAAGCGGTTGGTTAGACGAAACAAGAACTAGAGGAGGGGGAGAGAGAAGAATGATCAGAATGAAGCGGTTGGTTAGACAAAACAAGAACTACAGGAGGGGGGAGAGAGAAGAAAGACCAGAATGAAGCGGTTGGTTAGACAAAACAAGAACTACAGGAGGGGGAGAGAGAAGAATGATCAGAATGAAGCGGTTGGTTAGACAAAACAAGAACTAGAGGAGGGGGAGAGAGAAGAAAGAAGAATGTTAGGGACGAAGATGTTGGAGAAGAAAAAAAAAGTGGAGAAAGGAGAAGAGAAGAATGAGGAAGAATGATGAGGGTAAAGGATTTAGGGAAGAATTGGAGGACGATGGTGAGAGGGGGTAAAAAGAGGAAAGATGTTAATGGAAGGCTGCTGAAGACGAAGAAGAAGAAGAAGAAGAAGAAGACGAAGACGAAGAAGAAGAAGAAGAAGAAGAAGAAGAAGACGAAGACGAAGACGAAGAAGAAGAAGAAGAAGAAGAAGTCGTGGAAGAGAGAAGAGGATGCGTAATACAGATTGATGAATAACGGGAGATTAAAAAGAAAAACAAAGATGATGAGATTATGATATGTGATGTGTTTTGATGATGATGATGATGATGAGATGATGATGATGATGATGTGAGATGATAATGATGATGATGAAAATAAGATGACGTGATGATATGTGATATGATGAGATGATAAAGATGTGATGTTTTGAAACGAGAGTAAGATGATGATGAGTGATGATATAATTGATGATGATAAAATGATGATATATAAACGACGACGAGACGATGAAGAGACGATGATAATATGATAAGGGGGAAAAAGAGAAAGAGAAAAGTATGATAGGGAAAAAGAAGGAGAAAAGGGAGAAAGTTTATATAGAAGGAGGAGGGGGAGCAGGGGGATAAAAAAAGTAGAAAAAGGGGAGAAGAAGAAAAACAAAAAGGGGGTTGAGGAAAAAAATAATAAAAACAATAACAACAAGAGAACGACACAATAGTCATATCGTCATCAAAAGAAGAGGAGGAGGAAGGAGGGGGGAAAAGAAGAAGAAAAAGCGAAGAAGATGAAGAAGAAAAAAAAAAAAAAGAAAAAAAAAGAAAAAAAAAGAAAGAAAGAAAGAAAAAAAAAAAATGATAGAGAAAGGGGGGGTGGGAAAAAGGCAACAATACAAAAGAAAAAAAAAAAAAGTGAAGGAGGAATAAAAGAAATTTTAAAGGGGGTTTTTGGGAAAGAGGTCTTTAAAAAAACATAAAAAAAAAGGAAAAACACTGGGGGGAAAAGGGAAAACGAAGAGGAAAAGGGGAATGATGATCAAGAGGGGGGGTTATGGAAGAAGAATCAGAAGAGAAGAAAGAAGCAAAAAAGATGCAAAGACGGCGGAGAAAAACTATAAAAACTCTTCGGGGCCCCCCCGGCCCTCACGAGTTTCGACTGGGCGACCCGAATGAGCTTTTTATATTCTCTGACAAGTAAACTTCAAAAAACCAAAAAAATACGATTATCTACAAAAAACATACTGTGTAGGTTATCCTTTTTCAAACTAATTTACTAAACTTTTCAGATTTTAATTTTTGCTTAATCCTGTTTTTTTCTTAAATCATTTTAAAATAAATCATTTCGCGCAACATCTTCAAATGAGTCTCGTCTTTCATGTAAATAAAACAAAAGTCTTAACTGTTCTCTAAAGTCTTTTAAAATGAGTTTTTTTTAAATAAAATCCACACACTTATTAGCAGTTTCCAGAAGGCTAGTTTTGACAAAGTGTTTTCTTTTTAACTATGTCTCTTTCTGCCGAAAGTCATCTAAAATAAAGTTTTCTGCGTTCCTTCAAACATTTATAAAACTGTTCTAAAAACCACCAGTTTATTCAGGACAACTAAAATTTTCACATCTTTTCCATAAACCTTCTATCATGATATCTTTGTTCCATTTAAGTGTTGGGCAAAAATCAAAATATGATCAAAATTTAGCGATAAACTGTTTTTAATGGGTTGGGGGCAAATATTTTTTTTTCCCAAAACCCAGTCGCCCAAAAATCAATACATGAGGGGTTTTAACTAAATTTAAAATGCTCCAATTTTATACTAAATTTTTATCTAACCCAGTTTTTGTTTTTAACAGCTCCTGTCAAAACTTGTTCAGTTAATAAAATCCTAAAGGGTCTAAATGTGTAAGATTAACCCAATTCGTGTGAAAGATTGTTTTATTTAGCTAATATTAATTTTGTCATGGTTGTAACGCCCTTTAAATTCCCCCCCACGTCGTAAAGAACGACACAGTAATTTAAAGACTGTCACTCAAATTTTTTCCAGCAATTTAAATTCCTTTAGAAGGCGTCACTAACCCCCAAAAACCCCATCCCTCTCCAATCTTTTAAAGACGAAATTTAAAATTCAGGGGTGAACGTGTCTCCTAATTTTCTTTTGCGAATGAACTGAAAATTTTGTAGAAAATTTTTCAAAACTGATTTCTTCTGGGGAGGATGTACTGTTTTTTCCCATAGGGTTTATTTCAATCTTTTTCCGACTATTGCCCAGGCATAAGATTACATGTAAAGGCCCTGATTGAATGTTTTTTCCGAAATTTTTTTGAGGGTTAAAAAAGTAAAGGGGCTTTTGAATTCAAATTTTATGCCCCATTCTAAATATGGTTCTAAGTGCCATTTGCTGAGGTTTTCGAATATTTTATATTCATACTGGCCAGCATTATTTGCTTTACTTGCGCAGTTGCTCTAGTTTAGGAAACTTTTTTTTGTCGCCAACCTCTTTGCTTTTATAATCCCATCTTTAGGGATCAAAAACCCCCACAAAGGGCCCACCACCCTTTTTTCAAGTCCGCAACGTCTGCAAGGGCTTTTAAATTTTAAAGTTATACACCCACAGCGCTAATGTAATCCTGGTTTTTTGGGGCCACGCGACATGTTTTTAGTACGCTTGTTATTTTTTTTCTAAAAATTGCAGGGTTTTCCATTTTCGCTTTCCCCGTTTTGTCTCAATTTTTATATTAAAAAGATCCGACCCTCCCCCAAACAAAACTTTTAACTGTAAATTAGGGAAATTTTATAATTTCATAATCCAATATGCGCTTTCCCTACGGGAAAAGCTCTTTAAAAAAATTGAGGGCCTTTCCATCTATAATTTTTTATCATGCCAACTCACCAAATGAACATAAGGGAATGAAATTTTAATGCAAGATCGAGCGGGTTTTCTCCTTCCTAAGTAGTTTTTGGTTTGGTGTAACTCTAAATTTAATTGTCAGCCAAAGCCCAACATTTTAAACTACTCTTTATCAAAATAGTAAACCCGCTTCTTCTTCAGGGTGAATGTTAACATTTTTGTCAAATTTTCATTGTTAATTTAGGTAATGTTTAAAATTACTCATTGCTTCTTTTTTCCCCGTAATAAACCCCGGGATTGTTAACGGGCTAACTTTTGGCCCCCGTTTTGTCAACTTTTAGAACCTTATTATTTTCCCCGGCTTTACTTTTATTAAACCATACGACTTTGTAAAATATTTCATGGGTGCGACCGTTTTGGTTTTCCCCAATTGTTATCAATAGAGTTCTAAAACGAAGGACGGTTTGAGTTGTTATTTTTAAAAACTTTTTTAAACGAAAAAAAAATTTAGGGTTTTAAAAATCTGCAAAAAATTCTTTGGGGCCCACTCGATCTTAAAAAAATAACAACTGATACCTTTCATTTTTTTGACCCCGACGCTTTTTCAAAAAAAAAGGGGTACTCATTAAGCAGATATCTTACCCCCCCCATTAAAAAAGACACATCCCAAAGTTGGTTCGTCATCCCAGCGTTTATCAGAAACCTTTTAAATTTTCTGTGTTTTGTGCATCAACGGGTGTGGGTATCGTAGCGGATCATTTAAAATCCCAAACCTTTGGTTTGGGCAGTGTACAGATTTATTTTTTTTTACACCTTTAGACGTAATTTTTTACTAACGCAAGCACCATTTCCAAAAGACAAAACGTTTAATCCATTCAGCAAAAGAATAGAATAAGGGTTTTGAAAGGATCTTAACGAATTCAATTTAATGTTAAGGAAGACTTTAGACAAAAATCGGTTTAATCAGGGTTAGGGACCCTTAAATTTTTTTGGGGGTGCACAGAATTTTTAAATAGACGGATCCTCCCATACCTCTTTCCTTCAGGCACACTTTCACCCGGGGGCCCAAAAGCAAGACATAAAACAGCATGGACAACATTTATCTTAGACCTTCTAAGGGCTTAATGGGGGGATAAAAAACGAATAAACGACCCTTTTTCGTACTTACGTTTTGGGGTTTTCTAGGTTCGAAGCACAAACGAATCGAGCATAACTGATTCTTCTACTGGTTTGGATCCAAAAACAATACTAGCAATTTTTAAAGGGCCCTTAAATTTTTACAGTTGATGTATCTTCAAGTAGAAAAGGTACCAAAATGTTTTACAATCCAAATCGAAAGTAGACTTTGCTGTTGGCATGGTTTTTACATGCACCTTCTGACCTCAGCTCCCGGGGGGAATAATAATAACTACAAAAAGAAATCATTTTAAGCAGGGAAAGAACAAGGTCGGAAAAAAGACATAAAATTCTGGGCCAGTAATATTACAAACAATAACAACCCAAAATGACCCCCCCAAAAAAGTCATTTCCCAAACCCCCGGGGGGGAAAGCCAAAAGACCGTTGAAAACCCCAAAAAAGTAATGACCCTGAATATGAAAAGACAGCGCAGTTGTTGGATTAAAGGCCCAGGATTACTCGGTCTTTATCTTACTAAAAATTAACCCCCTATTAAAGAACTAATGCCCTAAGTGTTTACCTAAGCCAACTACTTTGCTTGCAGTAGACAAAAGCCACTAACGATACTCCCAATATACCAGGGAAAAGTCTATAGCTTTCCCCCTAATTTTTTTTTTAAAAAAACCCCAGATGATCAAGCTGTTTTTTTTTTCCCCCTATTTATCAGGGGATGGGGATGGGGGCACGAACTTTTTCCCTCCACCACCGCCGTAATTCCCTAAACCAAAGTACTTATTGCAAAACCTAAGGCCGTATAAAAAGCTTTCTAAGGACACCCTTGCTCCAAACAATTCTTATTCGTTCGCTACGTTGGTCTTCATTAAATTTTTCGATAGTTTTTTTTTATTTTTATTTACTTAGTTTTGTAATTGGTCTCGGTTATAGTCATGCTTCTAGTCTTGCTGCTTTGTTGTTCAAGATCTTTTAGTCTTTTTTTTATTCTTTCTTTAAAAACACCCCTAAATTGGCGTCGTCAGCCTCAACGAGTTTTTCTTTTTTCTCTTTTTATATGCTCCTCTAGTTCAGTTAGTTTTGCTGAATTGTTTTTTTATTGTTCTTAAAGCACGATCAAGGGCTAATAATTCTCTCTCAGGTAGCCGTGGTTCGTGTATAGTTTTTAATGCTGTTTCTTCTTCTTCAGGGAGTTCTGCTCCTACTGTATTTATTACTTCGTCCGCTGTTTGACTTAATCTTCAAATGGCGTGTTTTGTATTTGGTTACCTGTTGGAAGTTTTTGTAGCGTGTTTTGGCGTTTAGCAACTTTATCCTTATCTAATTTTGGTTTAGCAATGCCAAGGCGATTTTGTACGCTCACAGGGAGTTTTTGTCTAATTTTACCTATGGCATAAAACTTAATGGGTCTTGTTTAGTTGTAAGCTGAACACGTTGTCCCTGGCCGGTTTTCACATACAAATGGCCATCATCATCTCGGTCAAAATCATTAGGGTCTAAAACTACGGGAGGTTCAATGCCTAAATTTGGTACAATGATCCAACATGGCTTTCTGTTAATTCACGGTGCAATGAGGCCGTTGAGCGATGCTGTGTTAAAGGAGTCATTTCAATCATTTCGTCTCCAGCATCTGAAATAGCTAAATCTTCATAGTTAATTCCCGCCATGTTTTTAAATAATTAACTTTTTATTTTGTTTTATAAAAATGTCACAAGCATATGGCTCGATTCTCGACCCGTATAGAAAACTGAAAGAGCCCCAGGGCGTGAGGGGAAATAAACTGGAATATTACTGTTCCAAATAATCCATCTACTATTGAAGCGGATCAAATTCTTAACTGTTAGAATTTCCAGGCCTAGGAGGCGGATGATGTGATTGTGCCAGGCTCTGCGGCGCTTACTTTCAAATATAAACTCAAATCAGAAACATACCCAAACAGGACAGTTGACCCAAATCTGTGCGGTGCAATCGTTTAAAGAAAATTTCTATACAACTAGAGTGGAAAGAAGTATTTTCTTTACACAATGCGACATATTTTTAACCTATTCTGATCTATGTGCTAACACGCGAATGAAAGGGAGGATCTTGCATTTCAAGGATTTGTAAAATGAAGAAGCACAAACTTAGAATAGACGCCCGAAGTCCCTGCCAGATGCTAAAGAGCACAAAAGGCTTTAGCTGTAAGTTATGCCCGTAATGGTGAATTACGCTTTTCCATACCCTTAGATTTTGAGTTTGTTAAAAGCGCATGCCCCATACTTCACGGAGCGTTAAAAGACAGATTGACAAATGAACTAACTTTTAATGTTACAAACGTGTTATCAATCTCAGACACCGCAGCAAAGTACAAGCATTCTGACATTCTCGGGTTAAGTTTTGCGTTGTAAGCACCATAAATTAGCAGAGCTGATTGAGCAACAATATAAGTCAAGATTAGCTAATATCTACGAAAGAGTGCACATCCATTCAACCTATCCCAAAATGCAGGGCAGAACACTAATAAATGGAATTTTAGTTTTAACACCACAGCAAATTCGCTTAAAGCTATTTTATTGCTGTGGTCGAAGATGAAGAACCATTCAAAAAGACAAACTGAAAATTTTTGTTAATCCTAAAGGAGTAACAAAGTTGGCAATGACAATTGAGGGCAGTCCTAACCAAACTACCTAGCGGGCTTAAACCTTATCATCATTTTGATGAAAATAAGAAAACTGTTGGAGGCGGGAGGGGTAGAAATCCACCGTTGACCTTGTGTCCTAAAGAACCACATCTTCACCAGCGTTAGCATATCAGCTATTTTAACACCAAAATAACGGTTTTATGGATTGACCTAAGGTCGACAGAGGATAATCAGTTTGTATAGAAGTGGGAGAGAGATTCAAAACTAATAAACATTCGAAATTGAATAAAGAAAACGAGGCCGACAAAACCACTTGAACGTGTATTGTATTTAGAATATGATGCGCAAGCTGATATTGAGATAACGAATTAACAAAAGTGCAGTATACTAAATTATTTTTTTATTTTTAAAAAAAGCAATGCCTAATTATAATTACCAGAGTACCTGAGAAAGAGATAAGTAGGCAATTCGCTGCTATAGAAACCCGGAAGTAAAAACCTTCAGGATTAACAAACATACACAAATGCAACAAAAACTAGAAGCAGGACCTTTCAAAATACAGCAAACGCCAAACGAAGGTATTCTGCCTGCTTTTAAATGCTGATACTTATGTAAATACGGAGCATCGGACTATAAGCGCGCATCAGCAGAACGAGTGTTGTCTCTTAGCCATCAGGCATAGCGCACCTGCAGCTTTACCTCTAGAGGTTTTTGTCTTTAGCTCTCGCCTGTGTTCTTAGGCTGTAGGTGCTGCTAGCAAAAAAATAAAAACTAAACTCCAAACACACAGCTATGTTTCAACTAATAAACAGCTAAACGTTAGTTCCTCAATCTGATAATAAATAAAGCACTAGCTGACTCAAACATCACGGATGAAGAATTTAGCTGTTTACAGGCTTAAATGATTTTTAAGACTACAAAGACAAAAGTTTGGATCTTCGGAAAGAAAGGCAAGACAAGCATTTTCTCAAAAACAGTCCAGACAAACCGATCAGATAAAAAAGGAATGTTTTTTAAAAAAAGTAAAGGAAAAAAAGTAGGGGGGGGGGGGGAAGGGGGGGGGGAAAAAAAAACATTAAACTCTGCTCTCAACTAGCTCCATAACAACGCCAAAGGGTGTTATACTTTATTTTATGGATCTAAACAACAAAAGACCAAACGAATGATTAATTATTTTTTGATTTAAATAAATATTTTGATTAGAAAAGAAACTCACATGGAAAAGATATATGAAGGACCAGACGAATTGTTTGAAGAATGCTACGAAAGCGTTTGTCACAAGCTTTTAAACGATATTGATCTAGAAGTACATGGATCCAACAAGACGTACGGCAAGTGTAGCTCATGCTAATTCTCAAGTTCCAGTAAACTAACAATAACCCCCAGTTAAAGTTTGTTAGGCTGTATTTTAATCGATTATAAAACAAAAAATGGAAGAAAACTAGAAGTCTGGGTCTCACTAAACATCAGACTATTCTTTCCTCTAATGACTTAAACGCCTGGTTGGGCAGACCAACTGCCATACACAGTTTGATGTGGCCGCTGAATGAAGCAAAAATGAGAGCTCTGGTTGGTCAGGAGGGCGAAGTCCTAGAGATCAGATTAAAACAGATCTAATGATGCGCCGATTGTAGGCGGTCTTTACATTCTACTACCTCCAGCATTGGTAGCGAAAAGAGCAGTTTTAAACATAAAGAATACAGACTACAAATGTTTTATTGGTGTGTTCTCGCAAGGCTGCATTACGCCCGCAAAAACCGCAGAGAAGTGGTCTAACTATTGGGATTACATTCATGATCTTAACTTTAGCGGAATATCCTTTCCTGTTAGGCGTGGATTCCATTGATCAGTTTTGAAGAACAAAACAAACCAATAACTGTTAATGACTACACATGGATAGGAAACAAATCTACAACCGATTAAAGTGAACACTCACAGGCACAGTCCAACGATTGGTGAGGCCAGACAAAAATCATGTTGACTTACTACTGATTTTTCAACCAGCGGGGCTACCGCATACACATTTATACAACAATGAATAGACTAATGCAACAACTTCAAAACTAAGACGCAAACAAGAATTCTGTAGAAAAATGTTTAACAAGATGCCATCTGCTTCAAGCCGCAGCGAACATAAGAATACATTGTATCGGCCCATTTGACTGTAATACAGAACTAACTGCGCCCCCACCCCGGATCTAAAGTTAGTTTAAATGAACTGGAAACGGCTGCAAAATCTCCATACGTAGTTTACGCAGGACTTTTGAGTCGCTTATTGTTTTCTTATGAAGGGACCATCCCACAGAAACGCCCAAAAACAGACTTTGTGAGAAATCACCCCAGATTTGTTCATTTGCCTTCATTATTGCCAGGTCGGATGGCGCTCAATCACCGGCAGAATTATACAGAGGACCAAATGGCGCTAGAAGATTTTACAGCGCATGCAGCAAGTTCGTAATGATTGTTCAAATATTCTGAAATTTATCTGAAATCATAATGACGCCTGTAAGACAAGAACAAGTATGACTAGCCACGACATTGTTTGGATTTGCGGTTAGGCCTCTCTCAGACGCAGCCAAAATCCGACTGTAAAGAGGACCATGATCACATTAGCGGGAAGTTTAGAGGAGCTGCGCACAGTAAATTTGCATCTTCAACTAAAGTTTGAACCAAAGACATGGAAGCTGCCTAATTCTTTCACAACTTGCGAGGTACTAACTCTCCCTATAACTGCAAGCAGTAACGCAGCAGCGCCTTCAGGGTAGCATGCATTGCACAGTCATCAGAAAATTACATGTGTTTATAATCTGAATAACATGTCTTTTTATATGACTCATGCAACACAATGATGGGATCATTAGAGTCCACAGCTATTCCTTAAGTCCTGCCCAATAACGGAAGAATATTTATGACCCCAACTCTTGTTTAGAAAGTGGCCGTTTACCCTTATGAGTACAGATGAACAGTTGGGAAAGGTTTGATGAAGATACACATCCAGCCTAAAGACTTCGTTCTTTTCTAGTCTTGAGGATAGGGCATCAGTGATTCTGATTACCAACATGCTCAAGAAGCATGGCAGAAGCTAGATTGTAAACCGATGGATACTATCATGTTCCTACTTGAATGGCCGATGTATGTTTTGTTGGCGTGATATTTTTGAAAATTACAGAAAGACCTCATGAAAGCATTATAGCCTGGATCCCGCGCATTACATTCAGCGCCTGGGATGAGTTTTGGGATGCTTTCCTAAAGTTTTAACTGGATACAGATTGTTTTTTAGTCTAACCTAGTACCAATGATTCAGATGAATGAAAACGATTTGCCGCGAGGAATTAGTATGGTGTCGAACCATTACTGTAAAGCAAACAACAAATACTTGGACGACTATGATCACGTTATAAGTTTAACTATCGCAATCTCATGTATTTAGACGCAAACCATCGTATGGCTTGGGCTATGGCGCAATCACTTTCATTACGCCAACTTTAAAATGCACACTTACGTCGATCCTGAAAAACATTCAAAAAGGCATTAAAGTGTTGATCATTTTGGCGCCGGGTCATCAGCGTGGATACATTCCTAGAAGTTGACTTAGAATATCCGTCATGAAACTCCATGAACCTGCCATAAAAATGAAAAAAACTACCATTAGCGCAGAAGTCAAAGATAGAATCCAAGAGAGCCGCCCTAAACTTGTGCCTAAAATCTTCGAGACAAAAAAAATTTATGTCTGTCATTACCAGACCATTCTACAATCTTATATTGAAGAATGGTTTGAAGTTTACAGCCAGTTCAATCGTATAATGCTTTCGATCAAGACAGTTCATGATAACCATACATCATGAAAAACACTGATCTCAGAACTAAATCCGCAGATGCTCAGAAAAAGACTTTTTTTCCAAGCTGATAACAACATCGTTTCGGAAAGACTATGTGAGAATTCCGCACAGAGCGTAAAGATCATATTGGGTCCACCAAGAGAGAACGAAGCAATTAAGCTGACTTCAAACCTAATTATCAGACTTCAGAAGATTTCATGATCAGCTTTTTTGGTATATGAGAAACAAAAGAAAGTCAAATTTGGGATAAGCCCTTTTTATGGGGTTTTTACTGTTTTAGAATTATCAAAGCTTTTGATTTAAATTTTTTATGACTATTTTAAACCCCCTATATCCTGAGCCCAAGTGCTTACACAGATACAGATATTTTTTGTTAAAATCCCTACGAAGACATCTAAAAGACATAATTAAAAGCAAAAGGGGCTCGGGAGGGAAAACACACATCCAATTACCCTAAAGATTCCCCTTTTGCTTCAATTACTAACAAAAGGTTTAGGAAAGATGAAAGATGAATTATCGGAAGGGAAAAAGGGGAGTTTTTGGGGTTAAGGAAAAAAATGTACAATATCGTGCCAGGAGAAAACCTTAAAGAAAGCAAAAGAATATCTCGCTGTTTGCAGTCAAACTACGCATGACAACTACAAAAAAACATTTTTTTACAATAAACTTTTTCATCATGAAAACGTAAAACTGCGATCAATCACATGAGATCAACACAAGGGTTGAACAAAAAGTCTTAAAAAACAAACACAAAACGTGTGTTTGTTTAAACCGAGTTTTTATATGCAACCGACAGGGGAACCAAAAAAAATTAAAGCGAACGGTCTGGCGGGGTTTTCTGCATTCTTCTTTTTACAAAAGATCTTTTTGGGGGGGTGGTTTTTTCGTTGTGTCAGTTTCTCGTAAATAATACACGGCGGGTTCATTTTTACAATTCTTTTATTTCATATGGATCAACACTCCAAACTGGATCTGTTGCCCTGATGCGAGTGTCCCCTTCTGCTTCCCCCCGTAAATAAAGGTACCTTACTTCAAACCAAACGCAATAGTTTGCTGGATGAAGACTCTCCTTCAACAACATTTATTGTTTTTCTTTTGATTGCTTGTACTGTGTTTAACCCTTTAAATTCTTCATTATTCATTGCGCGTAGAACTGAGGGCAGTCTTCTAACCCATTCTGTGTTGCGAGAATTGTCAATAAGCTCTCTGTGATACTGGTAGGAAAAAAATCTTTCAGATAACTGTTTGTTAAAGTTTTCAACTAAGCCTGTGATCTGTGAACTCCTGGAATGCCTCTTTAATGGTAACTCTATGTTTTAAACAATAATTGCATCACTCGCCCTTTAAATTCTTTTCCATCATCAACTTGAAATCATGCGAGGATAAGTTAAAGGACCTCGTTGGTATATTAGTTGTATGGCAACAGCAACAGCAGAAGCACTCTTTTGTGTTAATGGTTCTGCATCTTTGTATCTGAAGCTATGTCAATGACTGTGAGTGCGTACTTAAATCTTTTTCGTCTGATCGTATCATGAGGTAAAATATAGAAGGTCCATTGATGGGTGTCGTTCGTATTGTGTTCACAAAGTGTGGTCTCTGTATTCGTCTAGGGCAGGTAAATAAATTTGCCAAATCGCTTGTTTAGATAACCATTCCTTTGCTGTTTGTTCACTGACTCCCGCTGCTTGGCTTAGCTTTTTAATTGCCGTGATTCCCTTCCAATATCCTTTTTGGCGAATAATAGATTTTGTCCATTTTTATTCAGCTAATATTATGCGCAACAAAATACACAACAGTCATGCCAAAGACAATAAACCCGATTTCTTGCATCTTTTGTTTTTCTGATGGTTGATAAAAGTCAACTAAATTTTGGTGGGGGCAATGTCTCGATTGGTTTGCCTGTTACAAGATAAATATTCTTTTATTGCTTATCAACATCTTTAAATGTGTAAGCTGCATGACCCTGTTTTTCAGGTATCGTTAATAAAATCTAACTGCTCGATTCTCTGCTTTCATAGTGATCTTGTGCTGCAGCTAGTTGCTCCATAGCTTTGTTATGTCTTTTTCTCTCGCCGTCGTCCCGTAGTTTACTAAAGCGTAATTAACTTCCGCTAAAAGCGAGCGCATTCACCACAGCGCCGCCTATCATCATTATGAGTGAAGCCATTTTTATAAATGTTTTTTCTTTTACATATTTATATTCTCTGGAATTATATCTTGCTTAACTAGAAAATCTTTCGTAGCGAACGAAGCTGTAATAATAGCGATTAGCTTGCTGAGTCTTCAAAGTCTAGTTTGCCAAGATCTGCCGGTTTTATTTTTAACAAGCTTTTACCAAGCATTGTGTATCCTACACTTAGCCCTCCAATAACAGCAGAATAGGTATACAAGGTTGGCGATAGTTTTTTTTCGGTGCTCATTTTAAAAAATAAAATAATTATAATTAATAAAAAACATGAACACGATGATCTGCTAGAGCTACAGAGCGGACTAAACCTTCTTGGACTTACAAATGAAGAAGTTGATGACCAAGCTATAAGCCCAAAAAGGAGAGGTTTGTATTCTTATGGCAGCATGTGGAAAAACAAAACAGTTCCTCGGAACTGAATTCAGCATAGAACAGATTCAACAGATGTCGCCGCAAGACATTATAAAGTATCACAACAGGTATAAGCGCAGCTGGGGTCTAGAATGGTAAAAAGTGTCGGGCAAACAGTTCTTAGTTTGTACACTAAACTAAGTTAGTAAATTTGCCCCCATTGATTCTGAACAAGACTTTATGTATGATTTAACGCAGGATCCAGTTTTTAACACAGTCATTAGTCTCTAAGCTGTGATCTATATTACAGATTTGGAACATTGTTATCGCCACTAATCATGGATTAATTACTTTTAATCATATAGATTTTATTTCCCTTCAAAATGACCGAGCCAGAAAATCAGCAGAATCAGAAAACACTGAATCAGGTGGAGAAAGTAACCAAGCCAGAAAATCAGCAGAATCAGAAAACACTGAATCAGGTGAAGACCAGTGAAAAGTATCCTCATCCTGGGCGTGTTAAAGCAGGAAAAAAATTAGCAGAGTGGAACAAACAACAAAATTAATGTTACAATCACAGAATATAACTCATCACGAAAACATAACACCGCCAACGCCAGAACAAGTTGATCCAATGCCAGCTATAAAAACTCCATGTGATTCAAAGCCTACAGCACCAAAGTCTTCATGGAATATTGAACTTAAAACTGTTGCCATTTTTGGCGCCCTTGCTGCTGCTGGGGGTGGTTATTACTGTTATAAAATATATAAACAATGGCAACAAGAACAAAAGCAGTCAAAACAACCTGAACCACTAAATACAGAAAACAAAAACATGCCAAACCCGCCAACAACAAAAGATCGTTTTGATCCATTTGAAATGTAATAATATTTTAAGAACTTAATTTTAAATTTTTGATAAAAATAGATCATGGCGTATTATAAAATGATGGAGTCAATAAATAAAGACATGGAGTCTATAAAAGACATTTCCATAGACCAGAATTGTAATCAATGTGGTTGCTTAGGATGTAAGAACTTCATTAAGATCTATGCTGACCGATCTCACGCAGAGAACGCTGAGCAAGACATCCTCAACGATGACGCGTTTTTTGAGGCGTGTGTGTACTATATTAGACATTTACTATTTAAGATAAAAACATAGATTGTCTTGTTTTTTGATAATTATAAGATAACTTAAATAAGAACTTGGTTGTACTTAGAGGATGACTTAGTTATGATCTTAGGTTGACTTGAGTAAGAACTTGGGGATGACTTGAGGACGACTTCAGTTAAGAACTTAAAAGTGATTTGAGGATAACTTGAGGACGACTTGAGTAAGAACTTGAGGATGACTTAGAAGTGACTTGGGGTAACTTCAGTTAAGAACTTAGAAGTGACTTGAGTGTGTGCATGCGTGGGTGGGGGGCAAGCAGGGTAGGGTGGGAGTGGGAGGTGGGCGCGCACCTTTAATTATTTATAAGAAACAAATGTCCAGAATATAATATAGTTATTATCAGTAAAACAACAACAATAACAGCAGCGACAACAGCATATATACAAACACGATTGCACGCTATAATTTTAAAAAATAATAAACTTACCTTAAATGTCTTGTAAATCCTCTGCTGCATCCCATTGAGTATTTAATTCATCAAGAGCAGCTTTCAATTTTGTTTCTTTATCAGTCAATGATTTTAATTTTTGTCCTTCTAGTTTTACTCTTTCTTCTTGTTTCGCTCTTTGTTTCTTTATCTTTCTCAACTCTTTTCTCTTTTTCGCTATTTGCTCTTCCAAATGTTCTTTTTTAAATGGAATGCTGGCCAAAAAATTTTGAACAGTTCTTGGTGTTCCCGATGTTGTTGCCTGATCCGTCATTTTAAAACTAACTGCATGTCTCCAAGAACACGTAACTATAAACAGGTCAATACCTTTTTATATGTCAACCCCATGAAACAATGTCAACACCATGAAACAATGTCACAGGTCATAGTAAAAGAAACAATGTCACGCGACTAGAAATATGTCACGCAAGGAAAACTAAGTCACAGAACTTGCTTTGACATTATTACTACTGTTGCTCGGCTCTCTTGTCGTGTGTGAATAGCGGTTCCGTGCACTCTGCAGACCGTGGGCTGTCCCACAGAGCTATAAATGTAAGTCTGTGGGCTGCCCCACCTGCGGAGGGTTGTAGTTGGGTAATTACAGGTATCACAAGGGCCACGCGGACTGACGCCGACTGACACCACAATCCACAAACCCTTGCCAAGTTAGAAGACACAACAACACAAATTAAATAATCAGGTGTCGACCTAATAACGGTCTCCGTATTTCCATGTCTGTGGAGTATTCCGACAGTGTGGGAAAATTTCCTATTGTCTGTCTGTCTGTCTGAAAAGTTATTATGTTAGGATAAGTGTGCAGATTTTAAAAGACTTTAGAGAACAATTAAAGACAGAGACGCATTTGATGAACTGAAATCTGAAAAGTTTAGTAAATTAGTTTTTGAAAACGGATAATCCTACACAGTATGTTTGTTTGTAGATAATCGTTATTTTTTGGTTATTGAAGTCTTACTTGTCAGAGAACTATAAAAAGCTCATTCTGGAGTCGCCCGGTCGAAACTCGTTGAGACCGGGGAGCCAGAATGAGCTTTTTATAGTTCTCTGGCGGAGAAGTTAGAAGCAGAAGAATAATGATGGGGACCGTTGGAGAAGAAGAAGGTGAAGGAGAAGAAGAAGAAGAAGAAGAAGAAGAAGAAGAAGCAGGAGGAGGAGGAGGAGGAAAAGAAGAAGAAGAAGAGGAAGAAGAAGAAGCAGAGGAAGAAGAAGAGGAAGAAGAAGGAAGAAGAAAGAAAAAGAAGACGAAGAAGAGGAAGAAGGAGAAGAAGGAGAGGGGGAAGAAGAAGAAGAAGGAGAAGAAGAAGAGGAAGAAGACTGGTGACCTACTCGTTTTTTGAGTGAACCAGTATTTTAGGAAGAAGAAGAAGAAGAAGAAGAAGAAGAAAAAGAAGAAAGAAGAAGAAGAAGAAGAAGAAGAAGAAGAGGCAATTTCGACAAAAAGTCTTCATCAGTTTCCCTCAGGCTACATCTTTATTACATGCCGGCAATAAAAAAAAAATCTATCTTGAAGTATACGAGGAATCCGTGATCATACATTTATAAGCAATTTCTTCGAAGGCACCGAGAGAGTGATTGAGAGACAGACAGACAGACAGATAGACAGACAGACAGACAGAGACAGAGAGAGACAGAGACAATACAGAGACAAGACAGAGACAGGGAGACAGACAAACAGTAAAAAAAAAAAAAAGGAAACAAAGCAAAAGTGCGCACACGCGCGCACGAGAGAGAGAGAGAGAGAGAGAGAGAGAGAGAGAGAGAGAGAGAGAGAGAGAGAGAGAGAGAGAGAGAAATTTCTTGCTCATATGTTTTGTTGCTTGTGCATCGTAAGCCTTTTATTTTCAAATCTATAATGCATTCCGTGATTTAGATTATCAAAACCCCTCTACAGTATCAAGCTGTTGAAATCAAACATTAGCGCTATAACCGTTAACGAAAAAAAAAATCAAGAAAAAACAGCTAATGAAAACTTAAAATCGATAAGGTTATGGCAACATTTCATATACATCGAAAGTAGGGTGTTTTATCTGGCACACTCAGAATATTACCAAAATATGATGAACAGGGAAAAGGGGGACTTTTGGCGCAGGTGGGGAGGGGAGAGAGAATTACAGTGGGAGGGAGAGGGGGTGTGTGTGAAGAAAATAAGAAAAAATAAAATACGGACATTTCTGCTGATGAAAAGTTCTGATACAGGTCCAAAGAGTGTCACTGATCTGAACCCTACCACCCTCACACTCTGTTCTGCTGTAGGAAAGAAAAGAAAAGTAAAAAAGATTGTCTGACCCCTTAGGCAGTAAGGAATGGTCAAGTGGAGATCACTCTCCGCATTTCGTGTTCCCCGAAATTGGAGTGTTTGGCCCTGATAACGTTTCTTTACGATGTCGTAAACTAAATGCAAGAATCGCAACTCTTCTACCCGCCGTCATGTCGTAAAATGTCTTGAAGAGGGAGATAATGCTTAAAGTCTGATGCATACCAGAAGCAGGAGAAGACGGGCATCGAAGAGAGAGCGAGCGAGCGAGAGAGAGAGAGAGAGAGAGAGAGAGAGAGAGAGAGAGAGAGAGAGAGAGAGCGAGAGAGAGAGAGAGAGAGAGAGAGAGAGAGAGAGAGAGAGAGAGACAGAGAGAGAGGGGGAGTTTGCCTTTGGGCTTCATTGAGTTATCAGCCAGTGGCATGAACCGAACTCGGAGAGAAGGGTAAGTGACAAAGCGTGAGACGCCTTTTTTTCGCCCCCCCCCCCCCCCCCCCCCCCCCCCCCCATCCGTTCTAGACAGGGCATTCTAAACCTGAATTATGTATGGTGATTGAAGGCGAGCTGGGGATGGAAGTTAAACGTGACTAATGAATTGCCGTGGTCCATGACTCGGGGAGCCAATTACTATCAATGAATAAGTGATGACAGCCCTTCTGCTGTTTGACTGTCCACAACCATTGGAAGGGTAAGCTGATTCTGCAATGAACTGTGATGCGGAAGGGGGGAAGGGGGGGGGGGGGGGGGGGGCGGAGAGGAAGGGGGACGGAGGGAGAAAGTCACATCAGGTCTGTTCACTTCTGTGAAGGAATCAGCGATGTTAACTGGGTGGAATTCCATTTCTTTCCGGCCTGTCCAGATCTTCGCGTGTTTCTGGCTTGTTCCTCTGTATTTGTTATTTCTTGTTGTCTGTGTATGTCACGGGTTTGTTACGAGGCCTACGACGATTGGCCCATCTAGGGTAGTAGAATTGTTCATTTGGTTGTTGTCGTCGTTGTTGTCGTATATCTGTCCCTTAATGTGGCTTGTGGTGTGGTTGCACCTTTGGTGTAGTTCAGCTCAGGTTAGGTTTACTTTCTCTCTCTCTCTCTCTAATTCCACTGCCCGTGCAATTCATCCTGCAGGTTCACGGGTGGCTGGTATCTTTTTCTTGTACTGGCTGTCTCTATCGGCCTCTCACCTGTCTTTTCACCTGCCGCACGTGCAAGGTTCCTCTTAGGCTTGAGGTATTCTCACCGTGACGTAGCGTGGCATGTTGGCCGCCATCGCTGAGGCAGGCTTTCTCTTCACTCGAGCGGAAGATGTCTCTGGGAGCGCCTGCTCCGGTCCTGGTTCTTCACCTTATCGTCGAAAGTACAGTCGGTACTTTCATTTCCTACAGTCGGCCTGTAGGAGGAAGACATCACTTCATCTTTTTCCGCATCTGCGCTGCTGTCCTCTCGACTGGACAGAGGGCAGAGAGAGTCGCTTGACCCGCCTCTTTTGGGTCACCCACGGTAGGTGGTAAGCATCAGTTTCGTGTTTATTTGTTGTTGTGTTTTTTTTTATGTTAGCCGGCTAATTCTTCTCTTTTGCGCAATTTGTTTTTGGTTTTCAAAATTATAAAAGAAATATTGTTTGAGACCACTTTTTCTGGTTAATTCAATCTTTAACCTGGCCAGTCAAAATTATATCTTAAAGTCTTTCTCCTTTTTATGCATTTGGTGATGCGGTAGTCGGTGGGGATGGAGAGAACCTGGTGATTCAGGGTTGGTACTTGCTTGGTCTCGCTCGTCCGCCCCTGTCACATTCGCCGGACTCTCATTCTTCGGCCACCGTCTGTTTGTGCGTGCAAGGGGAACGAGAGTTTTATGTTCGCGAGCGTGCGTACGCATGATTTGTCGTTCGGATGCGTGGTTGGAGATTTGTGTTATTTTGAAATGTGGCTATAAAATGTGATAATTATGCCATTGAATTATTATTTGCAAATGTGGTGGCAGTTATAAAGCGATGGTTGCTGTGTTGATTCATTTCCTAAGAAAGGAAAATGTTAAACGTGAGTGAGAGAAGGATGAAGATAATTCATATTTGTTTTATAGCCTGTTAATTTAATGCTGTCTCTTACCTGCTTCGTATGAGAAGACTTAACGAACATTCCTGATTTGGTTGGTTTGCCGCGTTATGCTGAAGTCTGTGTTGAGCTTATGTTGGTGTATTTAGTAGACATCCCCTCGCCCATCATGCGAGTAGCTGTTAAGGTTTAACAGCATGTGTCAGACAGTACTGACTGCGGGTTCCAGTAACCGTCTTTCTACTTTCCTCCCAGCTACCTTTTCCCTCTTCCCGGAGGCTTCACCCGGAGTACGCACTGGTTGGGGCCGCGCACTGGTTGGTAACGCACACTGGTTGGGGCCACGCACTGGTGGGACCATGCACTGGTTGAGGCCACGTACTGGTGGAAAAGCCGTGGACTCGGCTGGACGGTCCTGATCCCCGTCTGGGACCTCCAGCAACAACGCCCCGTCCCCCGAAAACGCGCTCTCCACCGTCTGTTTGTGCGTGTCAAGGGTGTTGGCCTTGAACAACTCTCTTCAAGAACCGACCCGTTTGGGGCACCTAGTGCGACAGGGTGTTCCCAGTGGACTTTGGAGAGGCAGGAGTGTGAGGGCACTGCATATCAGGGAAAGGGAGGGGTGCTGGAATTATTTATTTGTGATTATGATTGTGCATGTCGTGTATTGAGATGCTTGATTGTGATTGTGCATGTTGTGCGTGTTGGAATGCTGATTGTGATTGTGCATGGTGCGTGCGTTGAAATATTTATTTGTGACTGCGTGTGTTGATGTGAATAAATAGGGTGTTGTATCGTAATCGTTCTTGTGTGGTCTCTTGCGAGGCGTGTGAGGTCAGTCACTCCCTTCACTCCCACTTAGACCGATCCTGTCAGGGCAGACCTCCAGGGGTCGGTCGTGACATTTGTGGGGCTCGTCCGGGATGTGAAGGGCTCTGACTGTCTCTCTCGTTTCGCGGAGTACCTGTTCAGTTCTGTCTGTTTTGTGTGTGTTTAGTCAGTTTGTCATGTTTGTTTGTGGGTGGTTGGCTGGGTGACTCTAGCGTGTAGGGAGTCTTGGTGGCCTGAAGGAACATCTGGCGTGACTGGGGAATCGAGGTGAGTCTAGGCAGAATCGACCGCGTCCAGACCTCCTTCCGCCGGGGCCTCACGCAGATTCGGCCGCAAGTCTTGCCTTTCTGTTGCCGCTCAGTCTGCCATTCCTGTTTTGTAGTTAGCCAGTTGTTTTTTTTACCGGTTATTGAGTACAGGTAGGTGTATCGGACGTTAGTGTCATTTTTTTTTTTTTTCCTCCTCTCTCCGGATTCCGTCTGCCAGTTTTGTTTTTTCCGGCCAGCCCCACCGCACTGTTGCTCGTGCTGTGGAGCGCGGTGTTGCCAGAGTGGGGGCAGCCGGACATAGTTTTTTTTTTTTTTTTTTTCGGTGAGCCCCACCGCACTGTTGCTCGTGCTGTGGAGCGCGGTGTTGCCAGAGTGGGAGCAGCCGGAACTTGTCCGCACACACGCACACACACACATACACACATATACACACACCCCTAAAATATTTGTTTTTCAAGTGGAATCGTCTTTCCCCCGTATTTGAAAACCGTAGGATATTGTTGTCATGGCGACGTCCGGTGCTGGTGGTATGGCGACTCGTGCGTCGAAGAAGAAAGGTCTTCAGAATGTAGTCCTTACTATTAGTACCAGCACTTCGACTACAGTGACTTCCACTTATCCAGTGCTGTAGCCGATAGTCCAGTGAGTACTTTCACTACATCTTCACTAGGGGATCTTTCTGCTGAGACCCCGACTGGCGCTCAGAAGCGTCAGAGTATAGTGAAGCAACTGTGGGCTTCTGTTGAGTCACAGAAACCGAAGCCCTCTCTTCTCCATGCTTCCCCTCGTAAGGAGTATGCCCCGGGAGACTTTCCTCATGGGAAGGTCGAGACCCAAGGGACGGGTCAGACGGGTCATCCTCCCGTGTCGGGAGTGGTGAACCCCGCCCAGGACATCACCTCCGTCCTGGTGTTTCTGGAGCGACAGCGACGGAGGATGAGGCCCTCCGTAGGGAAGAGGTTGTCAGGCAGAAGCCCTATGTAAGGAAGAGGCCTCTAGGCAGGAAGCTCTGTGTAGGGAAGAGCGCAGAGAGGAGGCTGTCAGGCAGGAAGCCCTCCGTAGGAAGAGCTAGACAGGCAGGAAGCTCTGCGTAGGGAAGAGCGCAGAGAGAGGCTGCTCAGCGTAGGAAGAGGCTGCCAGACAGGAAGCCCTCCGTCGGGAAGAGTTGGATCAGCGTAGAGAGGAGGCTGCCAGACAGGAGGCTCTACGCAGGGAAGAGATGGAACAACTTCTTTCGCGGGCTCCCGCATCTGTAAATCAGGGGGTTAATCACCAGGCAGGTGATAGAGTTAGAGGCCCAAAGTTAAAGCTTCCAGAGTTCAGACCCAGTGAGGACATAGATATGTTCTTAGAGCATTTTGACAAGGTAGCTAGTTCATACCAATTGTCTGAGGAACAAAAGGCCATGCACCTTTTTTCTGGATTGTCGGGTACTGCAAGAGTGTGTGCTCACTCTAAATGAAGGCGCGTCTTATGCAGACATGCAGTTGGCTCTGCGTAAGCGTTTCCACCTTACTCCAGAAACGTACAGGAGGAAGTTTAGGTCCATGAAAAAGCACAACGATGAGACCTTCGTGCAGTTTGGGATAGGCTGCGCAAAACGCTAGGGTATTGGCGTCAGTTGGCTAAGCAGGAGCTTGAGGATCTGATTCTCATCGAACAGCTGACCAACACCGTGTCCCCAGAGTTGAGGATCCGTATAGGCGAGACAGCACCTCAGGATTTCGCGCTGCGATTCATACCGCTGAGGTGTTTGCTGAAGCCCGTAGGGCTTATGGGCACCGCCCAGATACGGACAGGAAGACCCCCACAGGGTTTGGTGGCAACAAGGCGCCGACGACTGCTAGTGGGTCGAACAAGGCAGGGAGTTCATCGGGGACCTCGGCACCCCGACTGTGTTTTCTTTGTGGTCGTCCCGGCCACATTAGGAAAGATTGTCCTAAAGCCGCCGGTAGTCATGGGGCTAGTCCTTTCGATCGTCCTCGTGCCTCGGCTAACGTGGGTTCCATCCCAGCTTCTGGTGGTACAGAGTGCCCAGTGTTCCTTTCTGTTGTTGGTTCTTCCTTGGTCGACACCATCAGGGATTCGGGAGCATCAACGATCTTTGTGGATAGGGATTTGGTTTCCCCTGAGGCCCGGCGGGGCGCCAGTTATGATGTGTGCGGGTTGGAGGCTGGTTTTACCTCCACCCGTCCTTCTGTACTCATTCCTATCTCCACCCCCTACTTCTGTGGCGAAGTGTGGGCCATCGCGGTGGAGCGACCTCTGTATTCCCTTATCATAGGGAATACTATCACCTTCGCAGACGGACGCAGTCAGTCCGTGTCTACGGGTCTGCCCGTACAGGCGTGTGTGGGAGTTACCACACGCGCCAGAGCTAAGAAGCAGGAACAGGAATTGCGTCCCGTTCTTCAGCCGATCTCTGACGAGTTCTTGCAAAGGCCGACCCTGCTTCCATCGTCCGTCTTCAGGCCAGGGACTTGGATGTCCAACGCCTGCGACAACTGGTAGATCGTCCCACTCAGTCTGCCCACACGCCAAGGTGGGCTTCAAGCTCCACAAGCGGATCCTCTTTAGGGTTTTCACTCGGGCAGATCGTGTGGCCAAGCAGCTAGTCGTCCCCCAAAGCTTGAGGGAATCTGTTCTCCGGCAGGCCCATGATTCACCTATGGCAGGTCATATGGGCTCAAAGCGGACTCTCGAGCGAGTAAGACAGATTTCTTCTGCCGGGAATGAACTCTCAGGTTAGGCAGTACTGCCGCAGTTGCGATGTCTGCCAACGGACAACGCCTAAGGGTCACTTGAAGCGTGTTCCCCTAAGGTCAGTGCCACTCGTTGGGGGGGCCATTCAGCAAGGTCGGTGTCGACCTGGTGGACCCATCAATCCACCATCCGATCGCGGTCACCGCTACATTTTGGTAGCGGTAGACTCTGTGACTCGATACCCAGAGGCTGCCCCGCTTAGGACTATCGATACCCCTACTATTGCTGAAGCTCTCCGGCAGATTTGGACGCGCACTGGCGTGCCCAGGAAGAAGCACGGCCGTAAGTTTGTACTGGAGAGCGATCATCATCCTCTCCAGTGCCTGGACCGATCCGGCCAGTCAGTCGTCGACTCATGAGTTAGGCAGTGGAACTGCAGAGTCATTTTCGCCATATCAAGGGTTCCAGCAATACGGATGCTGACTATCTTAGCCGAGCTCCGTAGTCAGCACGCCCATTGGAGAAGTCGTCAGAGGAACACTTCCCCTCAGCCAGGGTTATGTCCCCTTTTTGGGCTGTGTAGTGACAGTTGTCGGTAGCGAATCATCACCTGTCTCGGATTGCTACTTTCATTGTCTGAAGGTTTGCTTAGTTGTTTTGATAAATGTAGTATTATGTATTTTCCTTGTGTGATTCTATCGTGGAACGTTTGTATTCGATTTATCGTACTCTGTCGATCACAGAGGGTTGGGTTCGGTCCCATTGTTGTGAATTTGGACATGTGTCAAGGTTCAAAGGAGCACTGTATCTCAGAGAAACAGATGTTTTTAGAAGGGGGGTTGTCACGGGTTTGTTACGAGGCCTACGACGATTGGCCCATCTAGGGTAGTAGAATTGTTCATTTGGTTGTTGTCGTCGTTGTTGTCGTATATCTGTCCCTTAATGTGGCTTGTGGTGTGGTTGCACCTTTGGTGTAGTTCAGCTCAGTTAGGTTTACTTTCTCTCTCTCTCTCTCTAATTCCACTGCCCGTGCAATTCATCCTGCAGGTTCACGGGTGGCTGGTATCATTTTCTTGTACTGGCTGTCTCTATCGGCCTCTCACCTGTCTTTCACCTGCCGCACGTGCAAGGTTCCTCTTAGGCTTGAGGTATTCTCACCGTGACGTAGCGTGGCATGTTGGCCGCCATCGCTGAGGCAGGCTTTCTCTTCACTCGAGCGGAAGATGTCTCTGGGAGCGCCTGCTCTGGTCCTGGTTCTTCACCTTATCGTCGAAAGTACAGTCGGTACTTTCATTTCCTACAGTCGGCCTGTAGGAGGGAGACATCACTTCATCTTTTTCCGCATCTGCGCTGCTGTCCTCTCGACTGGACAGAGGGCAGAGAGAGTCGTTTGACCCACCTCTTTTGGGTCACCCACGGGTAGCTGGTAAGCATCAGTTTCGTGGTTTATTTGTTGTTGTGTTTTTTTTTTATGTTAGCCGGCTAATTCTTCTCTTTTGCGCAATTTGTTTTTGGTTTTCAAAATTATAAAAGAAATATTGTTTGAGACCACTTTTTCTGGTTAATTCAATCTTTAACCTGGCCAGTCAAAATTATATCTTAAAGTCTTTCTCCTTTTATGCATTTGGTGATGCGGTAGTCGGTGGGGATGGGAGAGAACCTGGTGATTCAGGGTTGGTACTTGCTTGGGCTCGCTCGTCCCCCCTGTCACATTCGCCGGACTCTCATTCTTCGGCCACCGTCTGTTTGTGCGTGCAAGGGGAACGAGAGTTTTATGTTCGCGAGCGTGCGTACGCATGATTTGTCGTTCGG
>CM031602.1:4759446-4771946 GCA_018398815.1 Conus ventricosus
GTAATGGGCATCTAGCAACACCTGCCTGGACAATTAGCACCCACTCTCACTAATTTGTTGCCAGACCACAGCGGCAAAGCCAATGTAGGATCAATGTCAACGAGAGAAACAAGAGAGTAAGCCACAAAAGCGCAGAAAGAAACACTGGGGAAACTGAAGGAATATCTCTGGAGTTAATCACCAAGTAGTGACTAAACCCTCCGCGCATGCGTGTATATTATCCACACAAACGATCCGATCCAGACAGTAATGGATCATCCCCCATGAAATCCGTGTCAACGTTCGCTGGGCTTAAGGAAGACAGAAGAATACTCGGCGTGCATCAGACGGTTTGGAAGAGGAGGAGGTGGGGAAGGCAGTAAGTCATCCCGTCATTCCTCGTCCTCTGAAATGCCATGATGGACTGTCTGACATTAGCACTGGTGCTGATGACTGGTGGAGAATGTCTGCCTCCGGTCTCTGACCCTCCTGGGGAGTCTCCAGTACCGATTATTTATGATATGATCTTTTGCCTGACAGGAATTTGCCCTCCCGGATCTTTGCCTGGGAGTATTTACTACCTCAGTGAGTCTGTTGCTGAGTCCTTTCTCCTTTCCTTCTTTGACATAGCTTGGCTTCTTAATCCAGCGGATTCACTTTGCTCTGTTATATGGTAGTGCAGTATCCGTCTGTCAGATCTGATGGGATCAAACCAGGCAGGATTCCAGAGAGAGAGAGAGAGCGAGAGGGGGGAGGGGGGGAGAAAGAAAGAGACAGAGAGAGAGAGAGAGAGAGAGAGAGCGAGAGAGAGAGAGGATGGAGGGAGAGGGGGGAAGGGGTGGGTGTGTAGAAAGATATATATGGTGTGAAACTACGAATGTTGAATGCCGTATCAACAAAGCAAACACAAAATAATGTTAAGAAAAAAAATCAGAAAGGAGATGCTGGACACCAATCCTGGACCTTTCCTGACAGAGGGAAAGGAGATGCTGGACACCAATCCTGGACCTTTCCTGACAGAGGGAAAGGAGATGCTGGACACCAATCCTGGACCTTTCCTGACAGAGGGAAAGGAGATGCTGGACACCAATCCTGGACCTTTCCTGACAGAGGGAAAGGAGATGCTGGACACCAATCCTGGACCTTTCCTGACAGAGGGAAAGGAGATGCTGGACACCAATCCTGGACCTTTCCTGACAGAGGGAAAGGAGATGCTGGACACCAATCCTGGACCTTTCCTGACAGAGGGAAAGGAGATGCTGGACACCAATCCTGGACCTTTCCTGACAGAGGGAAAGGAGATGCTGGACACCAATCCTGGACCTTTCCTGACAGAGGGAAAGGAGATGCTGGACACCAATCCTGGACCTTTCCTGACAGAGGGAAAGGAGATGCTGGACACCAATCCTGGACCTTTCCTGACAGAGGGAAGAGAGAGGGGTGAGTGGGAGGGCGGGATGGAGAGAGAGAGAGAAGAGAGAGAGAGAGAGAGAGAGAGAGAGAGAGAGACAGAGAGAGAGAGAGAGACAGAGACAGAGAGAGAGAGAGAGACAGAGACAGAGAGACAGGGACACAGAGAGAGAGATAATTTCAAAGTGAGTATGCGGTGCATGTGTGTGTTTGCGTGTGTGCTGCGTGCGTGCGTGCGTGCGTGCGTGCTGTGGTGTGTGTGTGTGTGTGTGTGTGTGTGTGTGTGTGTGTGTGTGTGTGTGTGTGTGTTAAAACGTCATTTTCAAACGTCAATAAATTTTTGACATGGTTTAGATGACACGAATATCAAGAGTTTAATCCAAAAAGGCGAGACAAAACAAAACAACAGTAGCAAATGACGTAATCGCTGGCAAGGTGCACAAAGTGACCGTGCAAACATTGTGTGATATTGTGCACAGGACTAACTTCTAACCAGGGCTGGTTAATCGTCGTGGTAATGATGTGATACTTCTGTTGAGATTCTTTCAGATATGTTATTCTAAATTATTTCTACATCATGCAATAATCTAAATGGTAAAACTAGTCTGTTTCGTTCCATTTTAACGTCATTTTCCTTTGACGTTTTAGAAGATCTGCATTCATGGCAAGGAAATCTGACTTTTCGTGATGACTGTTTCGATTGATATTCAGATTTTTTTAAAAATGAATATGGCTCATATCTATATTTTGGTTTCTTGGGGGGGGGGGGGGGGGGGGGGGGGTTCTTCTTAAAAAAGGTTAAAGTTCTCACACCTTCCGGTCTCATGGGCAGTGGACTGTCAGACGGGTTCATCATGACTTCAGCACAGCATGACGGAAAGCGGTGCCCATCCCTCTCTTTCCGTTACGTGTACCATTCCCTGAACTGAATGGGGTACCCATTTACCCCTGGGTGATCAGAGAGGATTTGCAAACCGAAAGAAATAATCCAATCCCATGGCTAGATCGACGTCACAAGCATCAGTTCTGCAGTTCCGTCGTCTGTTGGCTGTAAACGTGTTCGTGTTTGGTCTTTAGTCAGCGTTGGCTGGTACAACTGTGGGGATACCGATGCTGATTCGGTCAGATCCATATGCATATCTTGAGGTTCAAGCTAGAAACGCCTATCATCTCACCGATCGTTGTAATAGTATCGCGGTGAGCGTAGGTGTCTGGTTTCTGTACAAACGTTTTAGAAAGTGGGTAGACACTGCTGCTGGTGGTGAAAGGTTTCTTTGCCTTTTTGTTTTAGAAAGTGGGTAGACACTGGTGCTGCCCGTGAAAGGTTTCTTTGCCTCTTTGTTTTAGAAAATGGGTAGACACTGCTGCTGCCGGTGAAAGGTTTCTTTGCCTCTTTGTTTTAGAAAGTGGGTAGACACTGGTGCTGCTGTGAAAGGTTTCTTTGCCTCTTTGTTTTAGAAAATGGGTAGACACTGGTGCTGCCTGTGAAAGGTTTCTTTGCTTCTTGTTTTAGAAAGTGGGTAGACACTGTGTTGCCTGAAAAAGGTTTTTTTTCCCTTCTTTTTTTCCCGATCCCCCTTAGAATATCCCCCCCAACCCAGCCTGGTTTGGGATCTCTTCTTTCTCTCTCTCTTCTCCTCTCCTTTTTTCTCTCTCTCTCTCTCTCCCCTTTTTATGTAGGTATAGTGAAAGGGGGAGACCGGCCCGCCGCCGACAGAGGGGGAAAAAAACGGGAAGGAGAACGGGGAGAGAGCAAAAAGAGAGTAGGGGACAGAGATGAAAGAAAAAAGAGGAGAGGAGGGGAGGAGGAGAGAAAAGAAAAGAGGAGAGAGAGAGGAAGAGAGAGAGAGAGAGAAAGAGGAGGAGAGGAGATTTTAAGGAGACGAAAACAGAGAGGAGAGAGAGAAAATATGAGGGGAGGAGGAGGGAGGGGAATAAGGATGAGGGAGTAAAGGAGAAGGAGAGAGAGGAAGAGGAAACACCAACACACAGCTTACACAAAATCCCACACCCCCACACACACACTCACACACACCCCACACACAAAACACACCCCACACCCACACACACCAACACGAGCACACCACCCCACGAACAACACACAAACACGCACGCAGGCACACACAACAAACCAAAACACACCACACCACCACACACACCCACACACAACACACACCCCGCACGCGCGCGCGCACCCCACACGCTCGAAAGAAAGCCCCAAACGCATGCACACACGACGAAACACACGCACCACGCAGACGCGCGCACAAAACCCCACAAAAACACCCACACCACCACACACACAACACACCCACACCACAAAACCCCAACACCCCAGACTTATAGAGACAAAAAAACAGTTCAGGGGAAACAAACAAACTCAAAGATGAAAAAAGGAAGAATCGGGACAAAAAAATTTTGACAGCTGCTTCTAGGAGCCCAAGCGCTTGAAACTTTTGTCTCCGTTTTGTAGTCACCTTTTAAAAGCCACGTGATTAAAATTCCGGGCAACCCTGAAATAATTTTGTATTCTCGCGCTTCAATCCGCCAAGGTTTCTTTTAAAAAAGTTTTGGTCACCCGGCCCCGAAAGTCTAGTTTTATTCGGCTGAATTTTTGGCAAAGGGTGAAGGCCCACGTCCCAAAATGGGGGGGGGAAAGCGCACCATAATCTGTTTCATTACAAAAAAGGGTTAGCAGATACTTTCAAGGAAAGTGAGGGGAAATTTGGAGTCCCCCACAAGGGGTCTGGGTCTGCGTGGAGCGTTCGATTTGCTGCCTGTTAATGCAAGTTTAAAAAAGGTTTCCTTTTTTTTTGTGTGTGGGTGGGGGGGGGGGGGGGGGGGGGGCGTGCGTGCGAGCGTGTGCGTGCGGTGTGTGTTGTGTGTGTGTGTGTGGGTGGGGTGGTGTGTGTGGTGGGGTGTGTGTTTGTGTTTTTAGGTGGGCGAGGGGATGGCGTGTGTGTGTGGGCTATCGGGCTGTCTGCGTTTTGATGTGCGTGCGTGGTGGTGTGTTGTTTTTTTGTTGTTGTTGCTGTTGTTTTTGTGTGAGGGGGTTGTTTTGTGCGTGGGGTGTGTGTGGTTGTGTTTTGTGTGTGTGGTGTGGGTGGTGGGGTGCTGTGGTGTGTGTGTGTGTGTGTGTGTGTGTGTGTGGTTTTGTGTGGTTTTGTGTTTGTTTAGGTGGGCGGGGGGTGGGGGTTTTGTGTGGTTTTGTCTGTCTGTCTAAACTATCTGTTTGTCTGCGTGTGGTTCCCTTTCGTGCGTGTGTTGTTGGGGTTGCTGTTGTTTTTGCCCAAGTGGCTGTATGGGGTGTGGTGTGGTGTGGGTTTTGTGTGTGGGGGTGTGTGTGTGTGTGTGTGGTGTGTTTTTATTTCATGCGGCGAAAGAGAGGCCCCCTTGCCCGAAAGATGAGAACAGCAGACAGACAGACACAGACAGGACACAGAGAGGAGGAGAAGAGAGAAAGAGGGGAAGAGAGAGGAGAGAGAGAGAGAGAGAGAAATTTAAAAAAAAGGGGAGAGAGAGGGGAGAGAGGAGAGAGGGAAAGGAAAGAGAGGAGAAAAGGATGAGAGAGAAGGAGGGGAGAGAGAGGGGAGAGAAGAGAGAGAAGGAGAGGGGCAAAAAGGGCGGATAGTCCAAAAGACATAAAGAAAACCCGTTTGGACAACAAATCAAGCGCTGACATCTCCTTTCAGCTGCAGGGCAAAATTTTAAATTAAAATTCCCAGTACCCATGAGGCCCAAATTTGGTGTACTTGCCCTTTTGATAATTTAAGGATGCTGCAAAAAAATGTTCCCAGTCTCTTTTTAATTTGGCTGAATTTCTCGAAGTGAAATAAATGTTCCGAAAAAAACCCGTTTAAAACGGGAAATGAAACCATTTCAATAGATGAATGCTAGTGGGTTTTTGGGAAAGGGAAAATTTAGTGGGAAAGGGGTTACCCCAAGGGGCCTTGTTCGCGTCGGGAGTTCCCTTTTTGGGGCTGCTTATTCTCTCTCTCTCTCTCTCTCCTTTTCTCTCCCCTCTTCTCTTCTCTCTTTTCTTCCCTCTCTCTCCTCTCCCCTTCTTTTCTCTTCTCTCTTAAAGGAATGGGTGTAGGTTTAGGGTTGGGGGGAGGGAAAGGGGTTTTTGTGGGGTGTATGTGTGTGTGCCTCTTTCACAATGTGTGTGAAACTCGTGTGTGTGGTGTGTGGTGTGGGTGTGTGTGTGTGTGTGTTTTTGTGTGGGTGTGTTTTTGTGTGGTTGTGTGTGTGTGGTGTGGAGTGCGCGTGCGCGGGGCGGCGCATGCGTTTCGATCGTATGTGGGGGGAGACAGAGAGACGCCGTTTAAAACAAAGTCCCGAAGGGGCCGGTAGTCCCAAAAAAAACTTTAGAGCAATGTTCCCCCGGCCCGGAAACAAGCCAAATAGCAAGCAAATCTGCTCTTTAGTTTGTCACATTAAGCTGCCAAACAGGAACTTCCCCTCATCCTTTTAAAACTTTAGCTGTAGTCACATTATTTCTGCCCCAAAACAGCGAAACTTCCCAAACACTCCATTAAGCTCTTAGCTGTAGTCCCATTATGGTGCCAATACAGTGAAATTCCCCTCACCATTAAGGATCATTTTGCATCTCTCGCCTTTCAAACCCTTTAAACTTCCCTCCTCCATTTTTAAAGGGTCATTAAAGCTTTTCTCGCCTTTCAATCGTGAAGCCCTTCCCCTCTCATTTAAAGGTTTATTATGATTTTCTCGCCTGTCAATCCCTTCAGGGGCTGAAAAAAGTGTCCGCAAGGGCTGTCTTTTTTTATTCGGGTTTACCTTCTCGAAAAAGAAAGTGAAAGTTCCCAAATGCCCGGTTTTTAAAACAGTACGAGGGAAACCCCTTGTTTTTGTTTGGGGTTAGTGGGGGAAATTCTAAAGGGAAAAATTTTTTTGGAAAGGGTTTACCAAAAGGGGTCCCTTTTATACGTCGAAAAGTTCGATTTGGCGCCCATTTAATGTCTGCTAATCTTCTCTCTCTTTTTCTCTTCTCTCTCTTTTCTCTCTCTCTTTCTCTCTCTTCTCCCCTCTCCTCTCTCTCTCTGTTCTAAAAAAATGGCTATGGAGAAAAGGGTAGATACCCCCCCTTTCAAATTCGTTCCAAAAATAAGTGTGTCAAGTATTGGTACGTCTTGTAAACTTCCCCAAAACGGAAATTTTAAACAAGAATATTTTATGTTATTAAAACAACAGAGAAAGGAGACCAAAACTGGGTTTTGGGGTAAAAAAATCTGCTTTTCGAAACTGGATTTTGGGTTTTTAAGGAATAACCGGGTGTTGAGAACGAAATTTTTATTCCGAAAATTTTAAAAACGTTTGATATCCCCCTAACCCAAAAGTTTTGGCCCCTTTGAATTTGAAAATAGTGAGAGATACTCTTGGTTCTTGCGCTTTAATAGTGACTTACAGCCAGAAAAGTATTTATCGGTTGTAACGCGAAAATGGCATAGGGATTCATTAGCACGCTTCCGAACAAGGACCCTTGGTCTATATGCTAAAGAAAGATGGTATGGTATATTTAATAATGAACGTAACTGTATTTGTCCAATTTGTAAAAAAAATAATATAGAAGATGAATTTCACTTTTTCTTTCAGTGTGAGGTGTATGAAAAGGTACGGGGAAAATGTGATGTCTTTAATAAATCAGTATTAGCAGAAGAACGTGACTTAGTCACTCTGTTACAGAGTGATAGTGAAAACAATTTTAAAATGTATTGCTAAATTTGTTGCAGAAGCAAATATCCTTCGAAAAAGGAAGCTTTTCAATACTTGAGTCGAATTAATGTTCTTTCTTGTTTAAATCCTGTTGTCCTCCCAACTTATTGACTAGGCCTGCTGGTCGCTTGCTATTTATGGTGTTTACGAATTTCTATTTGCTTTCTGATTCTCTTTAATTTTGATTTTTCTTAATTTTGTGCAAGCAGTGCTCGCCATGTCAAATAGCAGGTTTTGCTGATGACATTAAACTGTATTCATTGTCATTTCTCTCTCTCTCTCTCTCTCTCTCTCTCTCTCTCTCTCTCTCTCTCTCTCTCTCTCTCTCTCTCTCTCTCTCCATCATATATATATATATATATATATATATATTATATATATATATATTTTTATATATATATATATATATATATATATATATATATAGAATTATAAACAAAGCTTGCTCTTATGTCTTAGATTGAAGAATTAGGGGGAAACAAGCTTTCATATCTGCAGTGGTAAATAATTCTGCCCTAACTAACAGTATGTGCTTGAGTGGGCGAATGGGGAAAAATAAAATAAATGCTTCTCAAAATGAGCCTTCAGCAAGCTTATAGACTCCAAGAGGGAGACAGTCTCCAATGGGGAGGAAACCCACTAACATCTAACTCCTGGTCAGATACCGATATTTCGAAACCTGATTGTTTCTCCTCAGTGACCCGCGGAAAGTGGTAATTTGACTCCTCTGCCTTTTCGATTTTAAGAAGAATGCTATCCAGAAAAGCTGGTGTGCAATACCGTAGTATGTTTGTTGAGTTTTCAAAAAACCAACCAAAGTGCCACCTAAGAATATGTATGTATGTGTGTGTGTGTGCGTGCGTGCGTGCGTGAGTGCGTGAGTGTGTATGTGTGTGTGTGTGGTGTGTGTGTGTGTGTGTGTGTGTGTGTGTGTGTGTGTGTGTGTGTTGTGTGTACACCAGCAGGCGATTATTAATGTGAAATGGTCAACACACGCGAGAAAAATCTTGATTATTTTCTCCAGAACTATTTTTTTTCTTTTTTTTTTTTTAGAAATTGTCTAGTTTGCTCCTTTGTCTTGTATCTTGCTTTTTAAACGTCTAACATTTGAAAACATTCTGGTAAGTTTCTGGCATAGATCTCTTCGTTTACTTATGGTTTACTTCGCTCATTAGATCAGTGCATTCACTTAGTCATGAATTTATAATACGCGGCTCGAATGTAGGCGAAGGGTTTAAAACTTGCAATCTTCGTAGTTGATAATACTGTGCCGCTAGGCCAGGGAAGGAAAAAAACCTTTCCTCCATTTTCTTTGGTTCCGTTCTTTCCTCATATATCTCAAATTTCATTCCAGACCTAGGTTCTGTGCATTGTCCACTCCACTGGATTTCTCTTTCATCACTCTTTTAATTTCGGAGTGTAGGTACCAGAAATCATTCAATTTTCGCTTGCATCCACGCACGAAAGTCGGTCGATGTGAGTGGAAATGTGTGTGTGCGTGTGTGTGTGTGTGTGTGTGTGTGTGTGTGTGTGTGTGTGTGTGTGTGTGTGTGTGTGTGTGTGTGTGTGTGTGTGTGTGTGTGTGTGTGTGTGTGTATGGGTGTGTGTGTGTGTGTGTGTGTGTGTGTGTGTGTGTGTGTGTGTGTGTGTGTGGTATGTGTGTGTATGCGAGAGAGAAGGAGAGAGGAGGGAGGGACAGAGGGAGAGAGAGAGAGAGGGGAAGAGAGAGAGAGAGGAGGGGAGATTAATATATAAGTCACTGGGTCATCCCCTCTTCCTGTAATATCGTTCTACATCAAAAACATCTTTCGAATTAATCATACTAACACTAAGTATGAACAAAAACAGATCGGAACGTTACCCGCTTCTATAAATCAAGTTTGAGAAAGCCAGAGAGAGAGAGAGGGGTTTGAAATCGCACTGCAATGATTAGTTTCGGCACGTGTGGTGTGTGTGTGTGTGTGTGTGTGTGTGTGTGTTGTGTGTGTGTGTGTGTGTGTGTGCGTGTGTGTGTGTGTGTGTGTGTGTGTGTGTGTGTGTGTGTGTTTTGTGTGTGTGGTGCGTGCGTGCGTGCGTGCGTGTGTGTGTGTGTGTGTGTGCGAGCGCGATATACTTGTATTCTAGCATTTTGCGTGCCAAAGAGAATCCCCTTATCCCTCCCCCCCCCCCCCCCCCCCCCCCCCCCCCCCCCCCCCCCCCCCCCCCTCTTCCTCCCTTCCCACCAAACAATGTCCCAGAACAGGTCTCTCATTACAGGGTGGTCTGGGTCAACCCCACTCTATACTGTCTTCTCGTGCTCTCTTACCATCCTTCTTGGTCGCGTTGGATTCTTCCCCCCCCCCCCCCCACCCACCCACCCCTCCCGCCCCAACCCCACCCTCACCCCACCCACACGCATATCACCCACGCCTCCACCGTGCCCGCCTCCTCCCTCCCCCCCCCCCCCCCTCTCTCAAACTACCATCCCCACCTGCACCTTCCACCCCCACCCGGCTTGCCTCTCCCCCGCCCTCCGCCCTAACGCTTTCCACTTCCGTGTCTTTTGTGTCTGCAGGGTAGGGTTGCATGTATACATGTCAATTTTTTTTTTTTTTTTTTTTTTTTTTTTGGGGGGGGGGGGGGGGGGGGTCCTTGGCCTTGTACTAAAATGTGGTGCTCAAGTCAGGAATGGTCTTCTAGATTCCGTGTCTCGTTCCTGTCGGTTGTCTGGATTCTGTTAGTTCTTTTTTGTTCTCCTTGAATTCCAGGGTGTTGTTGTTGTTGTTTTTTTTATTAGATAGTCCATAAAGTTATTATCGATTGAGACATAATTTAGATCGTTAATTGTTTCGTTGGGTTTAATGTTCTGGAACGATTTTGTGGGGACTGTTCTTCCTATCCCCATCATTCTTTTGATCTTCATCTCCCTTCTTTCTCTCCCCCCCCCCCCCACACACTTCTCTCTCTCCTTCCCTCCCTCCCTCCCTCTCCCTCCCTTCTCACTCTCTCCCTCTTTCTCTCTCGCTCTCTCTGACAGAGAGACAGTGATAGAAAGAGAGAGATAGGGAGGGACAAAGAGAGGAGAGAGAGAGAGAGGAGAGAGAGAGAGAGAGAGAGAGAGAGAGAGAGAGAGAGAGACAGAGACAGACAGACAGACAGACAGACAGACAGACAAAAGACAGACAGAGAGACAGATAGACGAATGAGCTCGAGCATGCACGTGCTGAGAGAGAGAGAGGTGGGGGAGAGAGAGAGGGGGGAGAGACAGAGAGAGAGAGAGAGAGGAGAGAGAGGGGGAGAGGGAGAGAGAGAGAGAGAGAGAGAGAGAGGGGAGAGAGAGGAGAGAGAGAGAGAGAGAGAGAGAGAGAGAGAGAGGAGAGAGAGAGAGAGAGAGAGGCCTGCGTGCACTTGTAAGTTTGTTTGATCATGCTTGATTCAAACATCAAGTGTACTTGTTCAGTGTGATGTCCAATTAACACTTCCTTTTCTTCTGCTCTCCTCCTCCGTCTACAATGTTACACACAGAGTTCTGGGCGTGTGTTATATAGACCCGTAGTGTTCAGGTAAACAAATCAAAAGTTTATCCATCGGTCACGTCAATCACAAACAGAAAAACACACCACCACCACCACCTCCACTACCACCGCCTCTGGCTGGTTCGTTAGTGGCCTCATCCTTCAGCGTTACCTGGCAGAGCAGCGAGTTCCACATTGCCGCATCAGAAATCGCTGCCTGACCTTCGCTGCAGACCTTTTCATTGCATGTTTTGGCATGAAACACCGATAGGTCGTGGACATTTCGGGAAAGAGGAAAGAGGTGTCACACCGCAGAATGCCAAGGAACAGGTCTTGAGTCTGTAGCCTGGGGCTAAGCAGGAATCCAGTACAGTGTTAGATATTGCGGCCTGTGGTTCTGTTTGTATGTGCGAAGTGCCCGTGCTATCAGAAAGGTGACATGGAATCGTCGTCGTCGTCGTCGTCGTCTTCTTCTTCTTCTTCTTCTTCTTCTTCTTCTTCTTCTTCTTCTTCTTCTTCTTCTTCTTCTTCAATGACTACTACTACTACTACCACCACCACCACCACTACTACTACTGCTGCTACTACTACTGCTACTAGTACTTCTTCTTCCTTCTTTCTTTCTTTCCTTCTTTCTCTCTCTCTCTCTCTCTCTCTCTCTCTCTCTCTCTCTCTCTCTCCTCTCTCTCTCTCTCTCTCTCTGTCTCTCTGTGTCTCTCTCTTTCTGTCTCTGTCTTTCTGTCTCTCTCTCTGTCTCTGTCTTTCTGTCTGTCTGTCTGTCTCTCTCTCTCTCTCTCTCTCTCTCTCTCTCTCTCTCTCTCTCTCTCTCTCTCTCTCTCTCTCTCTCTCTCTCCTTTCAGCTAGAACTCTGAGATTCACCAGTTCCGTACTCCACTGTGTTTAATCCTACCATTAAGGTCAACTCATTTCGTCTTCAGCACTCCACTGTGTTTAATCCTACCATTAAGGTAAACCCACTTCGTCTTCAGCACTCCACTGTGTTTAATCCTACCATTAAGGTCAACTCACTTCGTCTTCAGCACTCCACTGTGTTTAATCCTACCATTAAGGTAAACTCACTTCGTCTTCAGCACTCCACTGTGTTTAATCCTACCATTAAGGTAAACTCACTTCGTCTTCAGCACTCCACTGTGTTTAATCCTACCATTAAGGTAAACTCACTTCGTCTTCAGCACTCCACTGTGTTTAATCCTACCATTAAGGTAAACTCACTTCGTCTTCAGCACTCCACTGTGTTTAATCCTACCATTAAGGTAAACTCACTTCTTCTTCAGCACACCACTGTGTTTAATCCTACCATTAAGGTAAACTCACCATTCATAAAGGCTCTAGATTATACTATGATATTATGATTGATAATAATTTACGAGCAAAGTGTTGTGACAAATGGGATCAGAAAATGTCGGATCGTCATAACTGGAAATTATGCTTCTTGAACGTACATAAAGTTAAAGACATAAAGTTGAAATGGTTTCAGCTGAGAATATTGCATAGGTGTCTAGGTACTAATGTTATTTTAAAAGAAATGGTTGTGGCTGATAATGATAAATGTAGTTTTTGTGGTTCATGTAAAGATAGTATTGACCATATGCTTTGGAAATGTGCTTATGTTCAACAGTTTTGGAATTCTCTTGTTGGTTTAATTAAAGAAAAATGTGTCAACGCAGAGAATATGAAATTAACGGCATCCTTAATATTATTGGGCTTCGATGTGGCAATCAATATTGATGATATTTTATATTTCATTATATTACTAGCAAAACATTACGTATACACATGCAAATTAGAAGGAAACCCTCCACAAACAACATCTTTTTTGAAAAAATTGAACTATAGATATAAAATCGAGCAACATAATGCATA
>CM031602.1:4787557-4790057 GCA_018398815.1 Conus ventricosus
CCACATATACATTGTATATTTTTGACATACTTTGTTTTAAAACAATCCAATTTCCATCTACAGATCAAGGAACTTATCTGTCGTCTACGATAAATGTTTTGATCGTAGTTACTTAACATTTCATGAATACTTCTCATTTCATCGTGTAAACCAAAGCACCCAGTTTCTCTTTCTATCAAATGAAAATTAGAAAATTGTACTTTCTCTGCCAAAGTATAGCACTCTTGCATTGACATAAAGAAGTTCAAAAATTGCGAATCTGATGATCGTTTTGCTCCTCTCTTTGCCAGAACATCAACCTTTTCATTATAGTATACAGTGGGAGAGCACCCAAAGAAATGTTATTTCAGTGTCTCTGGCTGGGAGGAAGTGTACTAAATTATTATTTCAGTGATCATCTCAGGTCGAACTTTTAATCTAAAATTCTTCATTGCGCGCGCGCGCACGCGCGCGCGCCTGTGTGTGTGTGTGTGTGTGTGTGTGTGTGTGTGTGTGTGTGTGTGTGTGTGTGTGTGTGTGTGTGTGTGTGTGTGTGACAGAGACAGAGAGAAGGAGAGACAAACTGAGATTATTACACTAGTTCGCATCTTCTATTTCTATTTGCAATGTGAGGCAACTGCAGGCGGAAATCTAAACAAATTTTAAAAAGTATGTATGAGGTTACGATGAAAAGCACAGGAAAACGAAACAAAAGACAAAACTCCGTGCGTTTCGACCTCTTAGGTCGTCTTCATGCAATACACAACACTCAGGACAACGAAAATGAACGAGCAATCACTAATCGTCATCCAGTTCGGCGCAAGAACGCTGATGCTTTATCTTGTAATTGGTTTTTCTACGTTTTTCGGCGGAGCCTTGTAAATATTTTGTGACATTTTCTATTTCGTTTACACCAATATTCCTTTTTTAGGGTATGGTTCAGAGGACCTCTTTTTCTGAAAATCATGACCTCTGTTTTGTCTCTAGTAATCCTCTTAGGAAATGTTTACTCACTGGATTTATTACTTATCGATAATTTTGGAGACCCCAAGGAGTATATTACATGAGAACTGTATCATTTACTGAAAACCAAATAGAAGATATGCACATTCTGAATTTAATAAATCACGCTGTTTTTGGAGACTCGCTGGTGCATCTGAAATGAGAGCTATGTCATGTACAGACATCAATTCCACTTCAGTATGAAGCTTCTGGATACCAAATATGCAGTTGCAAAGTCATTGATAAAAACGAAAAAAATAATACGGGGCTAGGAGGAACACAGCTTTTCTTATTCTCTTTAGACGGTCGAAAAAAATCAGTATGTATATCACCCATTCTAAAGCAAAGAACAACAGCAACCGTAGCATTGATGAATTTTGTCGAAATTCCGTTTCTTCACAACACTTCCATGAGAAACCCTCGCTGAACAAGATCAGAGGCCTTCTTCAGGTCTACAAAACACACATATTGTTTGCTAGCTCGTTTTCAGTGACGTGTTTCAACAATCGAATATAATGTGGATATGTGATTTCTTGAGTGTCCTTTTTTCTGAGTCCGTCGTTTGGGTCTGTCCGATTTTGTCTGATTCAGTCCATTTTGTGAGCCAGTGATAGAACACAGAGGTACAATATTTAACAGTGATAGAACACAGAGGTACAATATTTAACAGTGATAGAACACAGAGGTACAATATTTAACAGTGATAGAACACAGAGGTACAATATTTAACAGTGATAGAACACAGAGGTACAATATTTAACAGTGATAGAACACAGAGGTACAATATTAACAGTGATAGAACACAGAGGTACAATATTTAACAGTGATAGAACACAGAGGTACAATATTTAACAGTGATAGAACACAGAGGTACAATATTTAACAGTGATAGAACACAGAGGTACAATATTTAACAGTAATAGAACACAGAGGTACAATATTTAACAGTGATAGAACACAGAGGTACAATATTTAACAGTGATCGAACACAGAGGTACAATATTTAACAGTGATAGAACACAGAGGTACAATATTTAACAGTGATAGAACACAGAGGTACAATATTTAACAGTGATAGAACACAGAGCTACAATATTTAACAGTGATAGAACACAGAGCTACAATATTTAACAGTGATAGAACACAGAGGTACAATATTTAACAGTGATAGAACACAGAGGTACAATATTTAACAGTCAAACTCACTGGCGGCAGCACCACCACCCCTTCCCCTTCCCAGTGTTGCTACTGGGAGTTTTTCTGTTTCCAGAATATTTGCGTTTGTGCACTCATCAGGATGCCCAGATTTCTTAACAATGTGTTGACACAGTTTTGTAACGAAGCGGGTCGTCGCCGTGTCACCCACTGCTCTGAGCGTCTCAAAGAGAATCATCCACAGCCAGTGCTTTCCTCTTCTCAGCATGCTGACTGCATCAGAGACCTCTTTTCTGTTGTTGGATGAATTGGGGCATCCAAGTGATCATTACCCTAAAGGATACTACCGTTTTTTCCGATATTC
>CM031602.1:4795057-4797557 GCA_018398815.1 Conus ventricosus
CCACGCCATCCGCTGATCAGTTGTGTGATGAGCTCCGTTCCATCCTTGACGACCATGCCCCAGCAGCGCAGCGCAAGGTCCCTCAGCGTCACTCCACTCCGTAGTATAATGCTGTCGCTTCTGAACTCCGTGCTTTAAAGCATGACAAGCGACAAGCTGAGCGGCAGTGGCTACGCTCTGGTTTGGTCATTCACAAACAAATTTTCTGTTCGTTAAAACACAAGATAAATCGTCTTGTTGACAAGGCAAAGACTGTGTATTTCAATGCAAAGATAAATGCTTCTACCACTTGTAGGCAGTTGTTTTCAATCACAAACACGCTAATGAATAAGACCCGTTGTACTGCTCTCCCTTCTTCTCCAGTCTCGTTATTACCTCAGAGGTTCTGCGACTTCTTTGTGTCCAAGGTGTCCGCCATTCGAGGCAACATTGACATGTCAGCCAGTGCAGGTGTTCCTGTTAATGACGATCCAGTGTCTTTCAGTGGTACCCCCCTCCTTCAGTTCAGCCCGGTTGAGGCTAGCACGGTCCTTAAGACCATCCGCAGTATGACCCCTACCTCCTGTGACCTTGACCCTGTTCCTACACCTCTCTTACTTGAGTGCATTGATGACATTCTCCCTGTCCTGACACAGATGATCAATGATTGCTTCCAGTCCGGCACCTTCCCTAGTGTTTTTAAGCAAGCTATAGTTAAGCCGCTTTTGAAAAAGCAGGATCTGGACCCAAACAAGCTCAGCAATTATAGACCAGTCTCCAACCTTTCATTTCTTTCGAAATTGTTAGAGAAGTTAGCTTTGCAGCAGATGCTGGAGCACGTGTCTAGGTATGACCTTTTGGCGCGTTTTCAGTCTGCGTACCGTGCTCATCATTCCACTGAAACCGCTCTCCTCCGCGTTCTAAACGACCTTCTTGTTGCTTCGGACGATTCCAAAGTTTCCCTTCTCACGCTGTTAGATCTGAGTGCCGCGTTTGACACCATAGATCATGGAATTCTTCTCACCCGTCTCAGACACGTTTTTGGCATTGATAACGTAGCGCTTTCTTTCCTGCAATCATACCTCTCTGGACGTAGGCAGACCGTTTCGATCCAGGCTTTTGTTTCTAAACCTACACCTCTCAAGTTTGGAGTTCCACAGGGCTCAGTTCTAGGCCCTCTGCTGTTTCTACTGTACACACAACCACTTCCCAACGTAATTGATAGTCATTCAGTCTCTCACAGTGAATTTGCTGATGATACTCAGCTCTACAACTCTTCTTATCCCAATCAAATCCATAGACTTCTTTCTACCAGTGAAAACTGCATCTTTGACGTGAAACGGTGGATGACCCAGAACAAGCTCCAACTTAATGATTCAAAGACAGAAGCTCTCCTGGTTGGCGGTAGGGGTGAATCGGACCAGGCCCTCAAAATCACTATTGGTCACAGCGAAATAGCATTCTCCACATCTGTAAGGAACCTAGGAGTCATGTTTGATGAAGATCTGTCCATGAAACCTCATGTAAACAAAGTTTGTCAGGTAGCGTATCACGAGTTAAGGAAAATTAGCACTATTCGCCACTATCTTTCACAACAGGCCACTCAGACTCTTGTTACTTCACTTGTTCTGTCTCGTCTTGACTATGGAAATTCTCTTGTTGCCGGCATCCCTGACACTCTGCTAAACAAGCTCCAAAAAGTTCAAAATAGTGCTGCTAGGTTAGTTTTTAGATGTCCCAAGAGAACTCACACACCACTCCACTCCTTCGAGCCCTGCATTGGCTCCCCATCGCCCAGAGAATAGATTATAAACTTAGCATTATGTGTTTCAACGTCATCAACCAAACCGCACCGCACGCACTCAAAGAAATTCTCACAGTCTACACCCCCTCTAGATCTCTCCGTTCATCTACTGACACAAAAACGTTCAAGGTTCCCCGACGCAACAAGAAAACTCAAGGACAGCGTGCCTTCTCTTACATCGGCCCTATAACATGGAACAGCCTGCCTCTCCATGTACGAAATTCTAATTCCCTGACACAGTTCAAAAGCTCCCTTAAGACCCACCTCTTTCGATCCGCCTTTCCCGCTCACTAGTGAGATGCAGCTGCTTGCTTTGCACATGTACATAATGACTGATTTTGATGAGTGTTATACATTATTGAGTTTCAGACACCTTAACCATGTACAGTTAGTTATTCTTGTATATTTCTTATCCCTTATTTTATACTATTTTGTATTGTGAGTGTGTGGATTGTGAGTTTTGTGAGTTTGCTACGTATGAGTATATATGCACGAAATGCCATTGTAAACGCCACGAGCTTCTTGACAAGAAGGTGTGTGCGTATAAATAATCACTATTATTATTATTATTAAATAAGGCTTAATGTGTTTCCACTGAACGACAATGAACATCAACACAGCGATCATGGTCAAAGAAAAATGTATGTATTGGTAAAAAACAAAAAAACAAACACTGAAAACAATATGGATTTTATGATAAAGTGTTCTGCGTGTGCT
>CM031602.1:4814299-4819299 GCA_018398815.1 Conus ventricosus
GGAAAGGTTTGGGGGTTTCATTTTCCTTTTAATTTCCGGTGAATTTTTGGGTATGGATGTTTCGTTAAATGTGGTTTAAAATGGTTGGGATTTTGTGGTGTGGAGGTTTTCGTTGAGGGGGATATGGGTTTTGTTTGGGATGTGGAGTTATTTTTGGGGGGTTTTCGCACCAGTTCAGGACAGGGGGTTAAATTTGTTTTTATGCGGGAATTTGTATAGGGCATTGGGGTTTTTTTAACTAAAAATTGTTTGATTAAGTGGGGTTTGCGCGGATGGTTTGGCATTTTTGGGTTGACTTGTGTGTCGAAACGGATTTTTGGGTTGAAACTGTAAAGGGGGGCAGAGGGGGGGGATGTAAAAAGGGGCTGTCTTCGGGGTTTAAATGCGGGAAGCAAAAGGGTTTGGGGCTCTTGGGGTGAGTGAAATGCATTGGGGTTGGGTTTCCCGCGGGGTTTTGGGTTGGGCTCGAGTGTTCTTTTTTTTTGGGGAAATTTTTTTGGGAAAATGCTGGTAACACTTTATGTTTTTGAACCCTGTCGATTTTGGAAAAGTGCCAAAGGGGTTTTGGAGATTTATTAGGTTTTGGGGAGGGGGTTTTTTTGGGTGGAAAGTTTTTTATTATTTTCTGGGGGTTTTTATTGAGTTTTTTGGTTGTTGAATAGTAGGGTTTGTTTTTGGGGAAACCGCCCAGGTGGGGTTTTTTGCCCCATTTGTGGGTCCCTGATCGGGGTAGCCGGAAACCCCAAATAGTGTAATGATGTTTGGGGGCCCCTGACCCCGGGTTTACTATGAGCGGTTAGTTTTTGTGTGGGGGGGGACCGTCATGTTCTGATTTTTTGACTAATGATTAGTAAGTTGGAGAAAAACTGGTTTTTGAAAAGGATTGGGCCTTTTTCCCTTCGGGAAACCGGGAAAAAGGACCCCCCCTGTTGTACGGAGGTATCCTAGGGGGGGCCCCTGTTGGGAAATCCTCAGTGGAGACTCCTGTCGACCCATCGAGGAACCTGCGGTTTTAAACTGTCGTCCCGAGGTCACCTGCATCCTGAGGTCGACTTTTTTACCGGGGGTCACCCCTCAAGGGGTTGACCCCATCCTGTTCCTCCCCCCCTGTCCCCCTTCCATTTCTGTCCCCCCCTTTCCCCCTATCAAGGTTTCCCCCGGGGTTTGTCCTGGGGCCCCCTGACCGGTGTCCAAGGGCCCCATCAACCCCCCCCCCCTCTGCCCCCTGCCCCTCCCCCCTACGTGTCGGCGGGGCCTTGGGGGGGGGGGGTGAGGGGGGGGGGGGGGGAGGGGGGGGGTAGCTGGCCACAGGGGGGGGGGCGGGGCAGGCAACTATTTCGCCTCATCTTGGGGGCAACCCGGGGCCCCAGGACTGGGGGGAGCACGGGGCTTGCCCCTTTTGGGGGTTTCATCGGAAAACTTAGGGGGAGGGAAAGGGTTTACGGTGGGGGGCTCATGGACCCCCTTTTGTGGTGGGGCCCAAGTGGTCTGGTGTGGCACAGAGCATGGGCCCCAGCAAAGCGGGAAAGGGCCCAAAGGGGTTGGTGGGTGTTTCGGTAGACATGCGTGTGCAAGTGCTTGGGGAAAATCATGAAAAATTATGAACAACAGCACCGGGTGTGACATACATGTGAAGTTTTTGGGGATCTTTGGAGGGTGGTAAGTGAGTGGGGAAAAAAAAATTTGTGTCCCTGTTTGTTTTTCCCCAGAACAAAAATTTAAAGTATTTGGTCACCCGGGGGGATTTTTGGGGCCCGGGGTTTTTTTCCTTGCTTTTGGGTCCCGTTCAATTTCCTTTGGGGGGTTTGATTTGGCACTGTGTTGTTTTCATTGTATTAATGTTTATGTGTCATGTCCCCTAGGACTCATGGGGGTGTCTCTAGGTACGGCCGGCCCCTGCAGGGACGGAGCTGGGCCCGGCCCGGTGAAATGCAGTGGGGAAGGGAGCGTAACGACGGGGTTTTGGGGTTTGTGGCGTGTGTTATTGGGGGGGGAAAGGGAATTTATTAGAGTTTTTGAAAGGTTTCGTTTTGTTATTGTTGGTGAAATGTTCATGTCCCCATTCGCGGTAAAAAAATGTTGTGTGAAGTTTAAACGGGGGTTTAGCGGGCTTAGGGTTTTTTTTGGGAAAGCAAAATAGATAGGCCCGGAAATTCTGTCTGTCAAAACTATAGCATTTAGTTTAGGTTTAGCAACCTGACAAGCGGATGGGGGGTTAATTTCACAGGAGTGGCACGTTGGGGTCAAAAGGGGGGTTTTGTGTGGGGGGTGTGTGGGTGGTGTGTGTGTGTGGGGGTGTGTTGTGTGGGGGTGGGCGGGGCGGCGTGGGGTTCGTGCGTGCCCTGGTCGGGGCGTTTTGGTGTGTGGGGTGGGGTGGGGTGTGTGTGTGTGGTGGTGGTGTGTGTGTGTGTGTGGGGGCGTGTGTTTTTTGTGGGGTTTGTGTGTGGTGTGGTTTGTTTTGGGGTGCTTGTGGGGCGGAAACCTGTTGTCTTTCAGGCGTGCGTGGCTGCGGGGTTTGGTGTGGGGTATGTTTGTGTGTTTTGTGTGTGGTTTTTGTGTGTGTGGGTGTGGTTTTTTGTGTGTTTTGGTGTGTGAGTGTGGTGTGTGGGTTGTGTGTGTGTGTGCGTGCGTGCGTGCCCCTGCGGGCGTGCGTGCGTGCGTGGGGTGTGTGTGTGTGTGTGTGTTGTGTGTGTGTATACAATAAAGGGCACAATCAATACTCATTTGTTTTACACAGAAATTCCTTTGTCCCGAGGGAATTTATTTCCGCCCCATGAAAATGGTTTTTCATGAAAAGTTTAAAAAAAGGGGAATTTTTCCAAAATGTAAAATGTTTTTTTTCAACAATATGCGACATAGTCTGGGCAGGTTTTGGGAAAGTGGTTTTGAGTATTTTTGTGTGTGTGTTTTGGGTGTGTGTGGGCCCGGCGCGCCGCGGGGGGGTGTGTTTTGTGTGTGTTGTGCCCCGCGGGCGCGCGCAAGCGGCATGTGTGAGTTTCAGGGAAAAAAGAAAAAGAGAGAGAGAGAGAGAAGATTGTTTTATTGATTGATTTAGTCTTTAATACCCCAAAGGGTGAAGATTTTGGGGCCCAAAACCCCCCAGTCCCTTAAAAATCTGTCCTTGTCATCAACATTATTTCAGCCTATCATTCAACAGACAATTTAACATAAAAAAACATGGAAAAAATCTAAATTTACAATGAAAGCAAACTGCCCCTTTAAAACACAAATGAGATGGGGGATGGGAAAAAAAAAAGGAAAATTACAAGCCCAAAAAAAACAAAAAAAAACTACAGAAAGAGAGAGGGTTTTTGGGGAGGGTGGGAAAGAGAAAGGTAGGGAGGGGGAGGGGGAAAAAGGGGTGGTTAGGGCAGGTGGGAGTGGGGGTGAGCGATTTTAACGGAGTGGTTTTTGTTGAGGATTTAAATTTTCCCAAAATATGGTTCACAGAAAACGACGAATTTTGGGCCCTAATTTATTTTAAAACGAATAAAATTTTTCTAATTTAGGCCCAAAAAAGTTTATGCAAAATTTAGAAAAATTTAAAAATTGGTTTCTTACCGCCAATGAAAATTTGACAAACAAGCACCCAAAGACAAGCCCCGAAGAAATTTTTAACCACTTTGGGGCTTCTTCAGGCGAAAAAATAAAAACCACATTTTTAAAATTTGGGACGTACAAACAAAAGAACGAAAAAAAAGAAAAAAAAACGAAAAATGACTCTCCGTTGGCGTCCCTGTGGAGGGGGGGAAATTTGCCGGTGGCGGGAAAAACCCGGGGTTTTTGGGAAGAAAAAAGGGGGGGGGGGGGGGGGGGGGGGGGGCCCTAGGGGGAGGTGTGGTGGTGAAATATAGGGTTGTGTGTCCCAGTTTATTGGGATGGTGTATATGTTTGTGATGGTTGTTGGGTTTAAAGGTGGATTGATAATAATGGGAAGGGGAAAAAAAAAAAAAAAAAAAAAGGGGGGGGGGGGGGGGGGGGGGGGGGGGGGGGGGGGGTTAAAAAAAACCCCTTTGGGGAAATTTTTAAAAAAGAGTGATGGTAATTTAAAGTAATGATGATTTGGGGGGTCCTATTTGGGGGAACAACACCACCACACACCCCCACCCCCACACACAAAAAACCCCCCCAACCCCCCAAAAAACCCAACCAAACCCCCAAAAAAATGGATACATTCCAAAAACATTTCCGGGGGTGCTTGGATGTTTTCACATGGGGCCCTTTGGGTGTGTGGAAATTCCTGTAAATTTGAGGGGGGCATGAGGGTACAAGGTACCAAAGGGGGCGAAAGGGAAAAAAAGTGGGTCAGGGGGGAAGGGGAAAAAAAAAAAATTGGGTGTGTTTGCAAGTTAGTTTTGGGTGGGGTGTTTTTGGGGATTTTTTGGGGAAAAAATTGGGGGGTTGTTGTTTCAGTGGGGACCGGGTTTTTAATCATGAAATTTGGGGTTGGGGTTTGGGGGCAGGTGAAGCGGGGGTGAAGGGGAAAGAGCAGGGGGGGGGGGTGGGGGGGGGGGGGGGGAGGGGGGGGGAGGGAGGGACGGGGGGGATAGAGGGGAGGTTTGGTTTATTGGTATAAACAAAATTTGGGGGTGGTGGAAAGTTTAAAGATGGAAGGGGGGTGGGGGTTAGGGTAGGTAGTTTTATTGGTAAAGAAAAATTGGGGTTTTTGGGGGAAAGTAAAAAAAGGGGGTGGGGGTGGAAAATTTAAAGGATGAAAGGGGGTGGGGGAAAAGGGGGGGGGGGGGGGGGGGATTTGTTGGGGGGAAAAAAAACAAAAAATAAAAAAAAAATTTAAAGGGTTTTAGTTTAAGGGGGTTTTTGAAAAGGGGGGTGGTGGAAAAAAGTTTAAAGATGAAGGGGGTGGGGGTTGGTGTTGATTGGGTTATGTGGGGTTTTGGGGGGGAAATTTAAAAGATGGGCGGGTTTGGGGGTTTTGTTGGGTTTTTTTTTGGGGTTTTTTGAATGGGGGGGGGTTTGGGGTGAAAAATGGGGGGTGGGGG
>CM031602.1:4829299-4844299 GCA_018398815.1 Conus ventricosus
ACCCTTCTATTCCATATCCGAAGAATCCTCATTGGCGAAAAGGAACGCGTTTCCTTTGAGAACACAACGCTATCAATTAGTGTAAGACTAAGGTACTTGATCATAGGCAGGATCATTACGAGCGGTATTTCGTCAAACTAATCTTGGTAAGTTAGAAGTGGACTTCTGTGCTATCAACACGATTCCTAGGGTGATATTTGATACGGCTCTTGATGCCTCGAGTCGTGTCCATCACATTGACTGGTTACATTAGATAGTAATAGTAAAGCCAATGTGCTAATCTGGAAAAAAATGATTCAGCTTGATTCTCTGTATTTTTCCTTCTTTGCTCCATTTAAAGCCATCGACATATCTGAAGTGATATATGTCTAGCGTTTACATTAAATTGTGTCATTACTTCACAAAATAATTTTCATCACAAAGAGCACTTAGAAGAATTTAGGTTTAATGTCCTCCATCTACCAAAAGTGATTTTGTGGATGAGAATATCCTTCCCAGACGACTGGAAACGTTGAAGGGGCACTGTCTAACATTACACTCACCACCAGACTCAAAACACGTGAAAGTGGGGACGTTCTTCTGTATCTTTAACGTAGTTGTTTTGTTGCTTTTATTCAGACGCTGATTTTCATCTGCTTCCCACCCCACCTCACTTCCCCACTCGTCCCACCCCCTTCCTCTCACGTCTGTGTCATGTCATTCATGCCGCTTTCTGCTTCAATATTTTTTCCCAATGAAGGCTTGGAACCCAGCGTCCCCCAGATCTGTTTCCAATCTCAGTTCCACAATCTGTGCTATGACCGTGACAGTCTTCCCGCCTGAAATTCCGCCACGTCAACCGAACGTGCTCACCATTACATGAGAATGCTCTCGGGCTCTTCCCTCTGCTTTCAAGGACTATTTCCCCAGAGGTCGCGCGCATCGTCCTGTCTGTCAGATGGTCATGACTGATAAATGGTCAGGAGGGACTGACTCGGACACTTCTTCCCGCTGTTGGGAACTACCTTCAGACCAAAGCTGGAGTCACTATTAAAGCTACACGCACCTTCTAGCTGAAGAGATGCATGCATCTTTTACGATTGCTCTAAGTCAATCCTTGGTTGGTCTTTTTTGTAACAATCACTGTGAACGAACTGTGAGCTGAACACAAAGGCTGGGAACATTATATAAATACGTTTGAAATGATTGACGATGGTGCTGTTGTTATTACTGTTTTTGTAGTTGTTGTTGTTGTTGTTGTTGTTGTTATTTGTTGTTTATGTTGCAGTTGTGGGTGATGGGGTTTTGAAGAGAATCACAATCTGAAGCTCCTTTGGAAAGCCCAGATATACCTTCCACAGACAAAGATTCTACATTTGCCGCATTTCCCTTCAGTTTCTATTTTCTTCTACAAGATACCTTGACCACTGCTCCAAGACGTGCACCCTGGTAGTTTTAGCAGTTATGTTCACAATAATAATTCAATTGATTATGGTGATATATAAGTTCCATGCTGTTTTCCTTTTAAACAAAAAGGCCAGTGAATTCGTCGATAAAAGACGCTAAATAACATTTTGATATCGTTTTGATAATGATGATGATGCTGATGCTGATGCTGCTGCTGATGATGATGATGATGATGAACTATTATTACTATTATTATCATCATTATTGTTGTTGTTATTGTGTTGTTGTTATTTTTGTTGTTGTTATTGTTCTTTTCATTTCATTATTACTACCATTATTATCATTATCATTAATATCACTATTATCATTACTATAATTGTATTTATCCATTACTTTAATTAATATTATTCTATTGTTATTGTTTTGATTATTTCGATTATTTTCATTTGCTATTATTATTATTATTATTATTATCATTATCCTCATCATCATCATCATCATCATCAATCATCATTATTGTTTTTTTGTTTTGTTATCGATGTTGTTCTCATTATTGTTGTTGCATTGTAGTGGTGGTGTGGTAGTAATGCTGGTGGTCGGTGGTCGTGCATCTGAAACTATTGCAGGGACTTAGTATAGAGTCAATAATGTTTTTAGACAAAGAACGATAAACGGTATTTAGCTAGAAGAATGGATGGACGATAGGACATTACTTCTTATAAGTTTGACAAGTGTGTGGAAAGCATTATGTGGATAGGAAAATCTCACGCTGTGATATTTAGGTGGCAAACACGCGAAATAAAAACAAACATAATTGGATCATATGAAGCGGAAAGTCTAAGTTTGAGACAGCTAGGTAGGTGGGTGTAAGCTATTCATTTTTTTCTTTTTCTCTTTTGACAGGGGTTGATTGAGGCAAGCATGTGTTGGCTTAGCTGTCTTTGACATTATTTAATAATGATGATGATGGTTGATGATGATGATGTTGATGTGATGAGATGATGATAATGATGATGATGATGATGGATGACGACGACGACGACACGATGATGGTGATGTTACATACCCATCTTTACGTGTCTTGATCTGGTGTGTATTGTTGCAATGATGTGATGATGATGATGATGATATGAGGATGATGATGTTTGATGATGATGATGATGATGATGTTCCATTATCCATATTTACGTGTTCAGAGATCTGGTTGATTGTTGCAATGTAAGCATGAGTTCCATTCCCATTTATTTCTCCTGAGGAAGGTACCCTCTTCCCGACATCACTGTTTGTTAGGTGTAGAATATACCTAGTTCTACTGACTCTTTCGTATTTGAACCTTGTGATTAAGATGATTCGTCAGTTCATAACACATTATTTCTAATGTGAGACCATATGAACTCAGAGCTATCCATGGTTGACAATGAAAATATGACGCTAAATGAAGATGAAACTTTTCGCTCTGTGCATGGCGCTACAGGACTCTTTGATAGTCCCAATGACTATTGAGGGGAAAAGACTTAGGCTTTCAACTGTCGTATCAAGTAACAACTTATGGATTAGTTTCATAACACTGCAGCCCTCCTGTCAAAATGCTCGGCGTTAAGAAGTCAACAACAACTTGGGGGAAAAAAAACACGCGTACGCGCTCGCTTAATCTACCCTTCAATCAAATACATTAGTCTTGCGTCAAAGCGTTACTATCAAGCTCAGACACAAGAAAATGACGCCACTTTTGACGGGATGGGTGAGGGTTCTTAGATAACATGGCATGGAAGCGTGATGCAGGTCAGCAGGGGATTTCCAACGTTGGTCTCCGTTATAATAGAATCACCTGTCAGTAAGCTTCGTCATATGGTTTCTGGTGCATACGCTTATAACCCCTGTGGGGTGAAACATTTGTTTGACAGAAGGCCAGGAAGGGAATATCACTGTTAGTACAGATAGACCACTGACAAACCAAGCTTTCTCATAGACAGAGAATCCATCCAGAGTAGCTGCTGAATCTGGAGTGGATCCCAGTGGAACTGAGTCCTGAGCCATCATTAGTGAACAGTGAACGGAACAGTAATGGGGTACATGGATTCTGGATGCAATGCAGAGTAAATGGGGTACATGGATTTGGATGCATGCAGAGTAATGGGGTACTGGATTGGATGCATGCAGGAGGAATGGGGACATGGATTCTGGATGCATGCAGAGTAATGGGTACATGGGATCTGGATGCATGCAGAGTATGGGGTACATGGTTTCTGGAATGCAGCAGAGTAATGGGGTACATGGATTCTTGAGAATATGACGGGGTCAAGAGAGAGGAATCGAACGAAAAGGGGTGATATGTGTGTTCCTTTTGACTGTCACTGACTAGGAAGTCTAGAATTTTTAAAGACAAACTTATTCGGAAATTTCTCTCTCTCTCTCTCTCTCTCTCTCTCTCTCTCTCTTCTCTCTCTATCTTCTCTCTTAGGAAAGAAATGCAATAAAACTATCAGATGCGCAGGGAAAAAACGAAATATATCGCGAGTTATTAACTTCCAAACAAAATTCCAAAACTGGATTTGGCACGCAATAAACCAGCTTAACAACAATACAGTTTTCCTTCCCAAAATCAATGTTATCAAAGGTATTTTGCGAACAAACCTTAACACTCAATTCCTTACCATTCAGATACAGTTGGTACTACTGTCATTCAAGCTCTATGTATTAAAGAACTCAATCTTTGTCACCGACAAAAAAATACGTTGAACGACACATTTCCACTCATAACTGTGCACGCGCGAGGTTGTTTCAGTACCTACTTCATCTCAAACAGTCAGGACAGTGGACTAGATGGTTAGATGGCAAACATTGAAACTCTCGGCTCCAGTGATAACGACACGTTAACGTATATCTGTAATCTTGTGCATTGATAAAAAAGTTATGTTTCCTGTTGCGTGCAAAAGCAAAGTTATACCATTCTAAGCTGTGAATAATACTGATCCTTCTAACTACAGACCATATATCAATCTTATCTTTCCTTCCAAACCCTAGAATAAAGCATTAAATAAAAACACACTCCTTCTTCACTTCAACAAGTACGATTTGCTCCATCCCGGACAGTCTGGTTTCAGACAGAACATGCATGCCTGGCCACAACAACTCTGCTATTTAGTCAATCTTGTAGATGTGTGGCTTATAATATTACTAACAAAACAGATATTGTGGTGTCGTATTCGTTTGAATTTTAAAAAAAAAGCATTCAAGTAATGACCACCCCATCTCTTATTCGGAAAACTGGGAGATCTAGGTCTTTCCAAATCGCCCGTATCCTTCTAAAAATCATTAATCACAAAAAAGACAACAATGCGTACTTATCGGGGACGGCTGGTCTCTTCTATAAAATACCTTTAAGTCTGGCGTTCTGTACTTGTGGAACAAGTCTCCATCATAATGTATTAGGACTAATTAATTGACAATAAGTTCTCCCAGATGGCATCCCCCCCATAACGTTACTATGCAAAAACGATCTCCAGGCACGTCTATCAGATCCCACCAAAATCAAAACTTTATTGACCTCATTCGAAAACTTTTTTTTCCATGCTATATTCAGTCTCCATGTTTGCTTATGCTTCGATTTTTGGGATTCTGCAAGTGTGCAAACACACTAAAACCATTGTTCAGCCTACATAAACGAGGCGCTCAAACTATTCCTTCTGAAGAAAACTAGCTGGAAGCTCTGATTATATACAAATCATCACATTCTTCATTCAGCCAGGACTCTATACAAACAAAGGGCTAATGATGCACAGATTCTGGACGGGAATGCTTCCAACAACTTTAAATGAGCGTTTCTCAAATGTTTCCGTGAGAAACTCCACAAACTCCTTTTCCCATCCCAGAATTGAACTTATAAATCAGTTTACGTAACTCGGGAAACTCTTTGGTGAAACTCCCTTCCAGAACTACAGCAAAAAATCATTGTACCACAACTTTCAAAACACTTACCTTACCCATTCCTGCGGTAAAAATATTAATAAATAAAAAAAAACATATAAATAAAAAATAAATTAAAAAAATCTAAGTAATTCAAGATAATTCAAAGCATAAATCATCCCTTTTCATGTACCTTAACCAATTTGTCTTTTCTAATTAGTTTTCTTTTTTTTTAAGGTATCAAAGTATCCCTAGATATATATTTATACTATTTATAGATTTTTATATTTTATATATATATATATATATTATTTATATATATATATGCATCATATATATATATATCTATTTTTCAACAGTGTGTGTGTATGTATGTAGTATGTTGGTTTGTATGTATGTATGTATGTGTGTTATATGTTTTATGTACGTGGGCGCATGTAAGTGTATGTGTGTCGTGTATGTATGTATGTGCCTGTTATGTGTGTTTATGTATAAATATGCATATACATATATATATATTACATAGAAATTTATTATTTAATATAATATTTTTATATGTGTGTTGATGTGTGTGGGGGGGGGGGTAATATATATTGCACATGAGTGTGTGTGTGTATTTCTTTGTGTGCATATGGATATATCTTATGTAAATTGATTATATGTTGTCCTTTTTCACTCTTTCTTCATCTCTCTCTTCTCTCTCTCTCTCTTCTCTCCGCTCTCTCTATCTATCTCTCTCTCTCTATCTCTCTCTCTTCTTTCTCTCTCTCTCTCTCTCTCTATCTCTCTCTCCGCTGTGCCGCTCTCACTCTCTCTCTCTTCTCTCTCTATGCTCTCTCATTTCTTCTCTCTTCTCTCTCCCTCTCTCTCCTTCTCTCTCTATCTCTCTCTCTTCTCTCTCTCTCTTCTCTCTCTCTCTCTCTCTCTGTCTCTCTGTCTCTGTGCATGTGTGGTGTGTATGTTCCGAATTCCGTACATATTTTGTCATGTTTCATTTTTTCTACTGTCTGATTTTATACAGGATTATTTTTGTTCGTTTCTAGTAAGTTCCATTTCAAATCATACATACATGCTAGGTTCACCCTCTCCCTTCCTCATATCTCTCTTTCTCTCTGTCTCTTTTTTTGTTCTCCCCCCCCCCCCCCCCCCCCCCCCCCCCACCCCCCCCCCCCAGATCATCTCACTTTGCTTAATCCGTTCTACGTAGTTTCCTGCCTTGCGAAAATGAATGCATTGGTGCCTTGCTCTCTCTCTCTTCTCTCTCTCTATATCTCTCTCTTCTCTCTCTTCTCTCTCTCTCTCTTCTCTCCCTCTATCTCCTCTCTCTCTCTCACTCTATCTATCTCCTCTCTCTCTCACTCTCTCTCTCTCTGTCTCTCTCTCTCCTTCTCTCTCTCGTCTCTCTCTCTCTCTCCTTTCTCTATGCACGTTGAAACGTGTACGTGTATTTGTTGTGTTAAAAAATATGTTCGCCTTTGTCATTTTCACTTCACTGTCTGTTTTACATAATGCCATTCTTGTACGTTGTACGTACCACTTACATAGGTTCCCAGCCCATCATCCTACCCCCGCTCTCTCCTTCCTTTATTATTATTATTCTCATTTTTATTTATTTTATTTTTTTTGTTATTATTAATTTTTTGTGGTTGTTTTGTTTATTATCTATCTCTTTTTTTGTTTAGTTGTCATTATCTTCTTTTTTCATTTGATGTTCTCTCTATTGATTACAGGACCGCTTTGCTGCGCGCGCACTTTGATTTCTTAATTAATTGATTTCACTGTCATGTTGTAGTCCCTACTCAGGGCGAGGACTGATTGTAAAAAAGCAGTTAGTGCTTATCTTTCATCTCGTAAATAATGAATTTTGTCTTGTCTTGTCCTTGTCTCTCTCTTCTTCTCTCTCTCTCTCTCTCGTCTCTCTTCTCTCTCTCTCTCTCTCTTCTGGTACATTCTCATTGTTCTAGCCAGTCTATCACTATATAAGCACTACTGAGCTGTAAAGGTTAGATCGATCTGTGAAAACAGATCGCTAAGTGTTTAGCTAAGATCTGGGTGTGTCCAAACATTTTGTTCATAGATCAGGCACACATATAGAACCTTGACGTTGAGTGTCCATTGTGCACATGGAGAATACCAACCACCAGGCTTGTTCCAGAGTTGCAGAGGCCTTTCAAATTATAACAGTGATTATGTTTGAGTAGACAGAATCTCTTCTCTCTCTCTCTCTCTCTCTCTCTCTCTCTCGCTCTCTCTCTCTCTCTCTCTTTTCTCTTTTTTTTTTTTTTTCTTATTCGGTTCAGTCAATCCTTACTTGTTAGTCTGTAAGAGCTTTGTCTGCTGTTATTTCATTGTGTGTTAAGTTTGTTATAGGATGACTGTAATAGATATGACAGAAGACAACAACCCTTGCTGAAAAAGAGCTGGACTTAGAGTTGGGCCTATCTCAATGTCAACATGCGATTTAACAAAATGACTGATATACCATCGTTCATATCATTCGCGGGAAAAAAAACGTTCACATATTTGGAATTTTCGGAGTCACTTCTGTCCAGTATAATGTCAAATAACGACACTGCAATCCCAGGTTTATAATGTTGCTTCGTAGAGATCCTAAACAAAAACATGGAAACTGGTAAGTATTGTTATCTTCATGAGTCAGTAAAATTTCAGAGGATCCATTTTTTAGAAACGTTTAATGTAGAAAGAAACCATCTGGATTGAGATCTCTGCTTTTAAATTTAATAAAGTATAATTATATGTTTTCTGTACAGAATCCTGATGACATTTCGACTAGGGTTTGAACGTTTATGTTAATGTTGGAAAAACGCACATGACAATCGAAAGACATATGAGATTTAGGGGATTTTAATATTGATCTACTAAAATCAAATAACAGTGGCAACTTTTGTTGTGAGTCACTTGGTCTCACTAGCTAATCATCCTACAAGGGTCTGAGAGAATTTCTGAAAACATGATAGACAATTATATGTTACAATCCAGAAACCATTCTTGAGACACGTGTAACTGTTTATGGATGCAGTGATCACTTCCCGATTTGTTGCACTTCGGTTCAAAAAAGGGTTATCAATATTCCAAGGTTTAAACCATAAACGATTTACTTTAGAATCTTTTCAAAATTTGATGTGACACATTTATCTCTGACCTTTTTAATTCACCTCTAAATTTAGTGTATCAATATACAGAACCAATCAGGCTCTAGAAGCTTGGTTACTCATCTTCTATCGTTTAGACAACAAACATGCCCCGCTCCAAACAAAGAGTCAATACTATCGGATCAAAACTCTTGGCTAACAAAATGAGATACAGTACGCTATTTACCAAAGAGAGTACCTTGTAAAAAATGGCCCTCGTGAAGAATATAAAAACAAAAGAAATAACGTAACTTCTCTCATTAGAGCAGAGAAAGAAATATTTTTCTAACCTTAATTAGTGAAAGAAAGACCAGCAAGGCATGTATGGCAAGCCATCATGGATTAACAAATATACTGTTTCCTCTGCTCCAAATATTATGGAATGATACTACTGCCAGTAAATAATATTAACCATTTTACAACAGTAGCAGATCAATTATTTCATGAGAATAAAACAATGATAATGACTAGAAGAATTATAAAATTCTGCCGAGGGAAAAAATAACCATTCAGATTAGATCTCAGCCATCTAGGAAGGTTCATTCTGTTTTCGTGTCCACTTAGGCGATTGAAAACCGACAGCCATCGTGGAATTGACGGTATAGCTGGTTAAAATTCTTAATGCTTCCCGCACACGTTATCGCAGAAACGTTAACATTACATTTACAACTCTGTATAGTTAAACCATGCTTATCCAGATTCCTTAAAAAAGGCAAAAATCATACCAATACACAAAATCATGAAAACAATACTGATCCATCTAAATTTAGACCTATTTCATTCTATCAGTTCTTTCTAAGCCTTTAGGAATCTCCACATCAATAAGTGTCTCCATTCCATTGCAGTAAAATTTACGATTTAATCCACCCAAATCAATCAGGGTTCATGTAGAAACCATTCATGCCAAACAGGGCTAACTAGACTAATTGGATAGATGGCTATTAACTTGAACTACAAACAATTTTCAGGAATCATCTCGTAGATTTCGCAAATGGCCTTCGACGTTTATAAATCATGAATTTTACTCAGAAACTAATTTGTATAAGCTATCATACAAATAACACTGAAAATGAATTGCATCTTTTCTGTCCAACCGACAACAAAATTGTGTCCGTAAATACTTCAAATCTAATTTTCTTCCTAACACATTTGGAGTCCCACATGGGTCAGATATTAGTATTCCTCTGTTGTTTTTCATTTTACTAATCGATCTGCATTGTATTGAAAAATAAAAGCGAAATGTTCGCTGATGATACAATCTTAGACAGAAAGTAATTCTGATGTCACAGGTTGCAGTGCATCCAAGAAAACATTTTTTTTTTTAATTTTCCTATCTTTGGTTAAATGGACACGATTTACTCACATGGCTATCCTTCCTCAAAAAACTAATTCATGATGATAACTATAGACAGAAGCGTCAAATGCTACGCCAGAATATACAGTAATTTGTATTGCTAAAGAACCCATCGAAGAAGATATCCAGTCACAAAGTCTTAGGAATAACAATAGATAATAATTAACTTGTCAAAACACTAAGAGGTCTTTATCTAAAACGTTGCAGCAAATACATCTTCTAAAAGGTTTAAGAACTTCTTAAATTTGCATGCAAGAAAACTATTTTTTCACTCTTATTTTCTGCCTATAATCGGGATATCGCTTCAACACTTGGGATCAGCGGAAGAATTCACTCAAACCACTAATTAGCCTTCACAAAAGAGCTGTCAAAGTACATTAGAGTCATCCATTCTTCACTGGTAGATTTCGGGTCTATAAGCAATCAGGCATTTCCCATTTTTAAGCCAAACCTTCTATACAATAAAGGACTCTTTATGCATTAGGTACTCCATGGAATGCTCCACTTTCTCTAACCAAATATGTTCAACTTTTAAGACTTTCGACATTCACATAAAATAAACCTCCGTTTGCATGATTAATTCTATACAGGTCTAGTTGGGTATTCCGGGGGTTGGCTATGGCTCATATTCTGAAGACTTAAAATTCAATAAACTTTAAAAGTTCAAGTCTAATTTTACAAAATATCTTAGAATGTCTCAGATTTGACTGCACTATACCGGAAAAATGTATTGATAATTATCTCAATTAAGATCAATTTAACAAACATTGATGTTCCGAAGTTACTTCAATTCTACGCAAATTGCAGTGATCATCCTGTGCCATTAATGTGTTTTCCAAGTTTTTCGTAGGTGATTATCTATAGCTGTCTTTATTGTCTTCTCTTCCTTTTTCTCTGCCTTTCTTTCTCCCGTCGGTCGGTCGGTCGGTCGGTCAGTCGTCGTTCCGTTCGGTCGGTCGGTCTCCTCTCTCGCTCTTCTCTCTCTCTCTCTCTCTCTCTCTCTCTCTCTATTCTCTCTCTCTCCATTCACACTTCACCTATTGCCAATGATCATCTTTTCTCGTTGTTGTTGTTGTTGTGTTGTTGTTTGTTGTGGTGGTGGTGGTGTGGTGGTGGTGGTGGTGGTATTCATGGTTTCTTTGTCTTCTATCTTCTTTTTTGTCAAATGGTTCCATGCAAGGAATTGTTGCATTTTTGTCTGATTTGCTTTTTACTATATATTTGATTTTGTCCCCCAGAGGGCTGGATGTAAAAAATGTATTCATGCTTAATCACTACTCTTAAAATCAATTTCGTTCGTTCGTTCGTTCTATCTCTCTCTCTCTCTCTCTCTTCTCTCTCTCTCTCTCTCTCTCTCTCTCTCATCTTCTCTCTCTCTCTCTCTCTCTCTCTCTCTCTCTCTCTCTCTCTCTACACTAGCCCGTCCAACATTCCTTCCGAATTGTCAAGGTACAAACATTAGAGAAAAATATTTCATAACACTTTAATTATAGATGCTTTCCTGGCCGTTGAAGACACTTTGCAAAAACGAAAATGCTGTCATAATGAGAGATGTTGCTGTGTTTGTAATTACGTTTATGTTTTAGAGAGGAAACAGTTGAAATGTAAATGTTAAATAAACCTAAGTCTGTTTCTTTTGTTATCGCCAAATGAGCATCCTTTCTTTTGAAACTTTTTCTATATAAATCATTCATGTTCACTAGCTTAAATAAATTTCATGCTAAGTGTCGATGTGGGATAAGGAAGTGAGGCCTCATGAGTAAAGTCAAGAGTTCTCTCTATCGATTATCTTATCTTTCTATCTATCTATCTACTCTATCTATCTAGCTAGCTATTATCTATCTATCTATCTATCTACTTATCCTATCTATCTATCTATCTCTCTCCTCTCTCTCTCTCTCTCTCTCTCTCTCTCACATGATTCCCCCCTCCGTCTCTCTCTCTTTCAATCTATCTATGCATCTATCTATTTCTCTATCTAGCTCTCACTGCCATTCTCTCTCTCTCATCTCTCTCTTCCTCTCTCTCCTCTCGCTCTCTCTCTATCTCTCTCTCTCTCTCTCTCTCCGCTCTCTCTCTCTCTCTCTCTCTATCTCTCTTATCTCTATCTCTCTCGCTTCTTTCTCTCTCCGTTTTTCACCATTCCCTTTCTGTTTCATTTTAGGTGAACTAGCTGCGTTGCTGGCATTCCGACCAGGAGACTGACAGCCGGATGATGGTAATGACAGAACGGCTGACACTGAGGTGACTGACAGCGTTGACGGAAGTGTTCGTTGCCATTATAAGATTGACCTGCTTGATTTTTCTCATGGACATCGCTAACATTATCACGCCTGGACGTAACATACTGATTTGATACATTGAGTCTTAGAAAAGTTTTTGGATAGCATTGCGCCTGTATGTCAGCGGGACAGGTACACTGGCGTCGTCCGGTCACGTGTGGTACAAACTCATTGCAACTGAGCTTGCGATATGAAACGCGTGCGACGTCGAGCCGAGCGGCGCTGGGGTATCATCTAGACTGACAATACACAAGCAAATTTACGCTGCTGCAAACAGAAAGTCGTACACGTTTGTCATCAAGACAAAACGCCGTTTTATACTTCCAAAGTTGCGCAGCTTCCTGTGTTAAGAACAGTTTAGAAACTGTCTCTAGCATGTTGGTAATGCTGCAAGTGTTGTAATGCGTCACTCATGAGCCGTCACAGCTTTGGGTTTGTTTCTCAGTTTTTCGCCCACAAATTTCAAACCAATTCCCCCGAAAACGCTTTCTCCCTTCCTCCCAGATACTTCAGATCTTGTCATTTAGTTTTTAACGGTACACACTCTGTGCGTTCTGCCAGTGTCCGAGCAGACTGTTCGTAAAATCCTCACACGTATGCGAAAAACATCTGTGACCTTGACCCCATTCCCACCCACTCCTCTTTGAACACTTGACTAGCTCTTCTTACAATTACAAAATTTATTAAACGAGTCTCTGTCTTCTGGCAGTCCCACTGACTTTAAGACGCCTTGTTAACCTTCTGCTCAAGAAAAGCAGTCTTGACCAAGTTTAAAATTACAGACCATCTCAAATCTTCTTTCCAATCAAAATTTCTTGAGACAGTCATTCTTCAACAGCTCTCTGACCATCTGCCTCAAACAACCTCCCACACCAAAAAATTTTCAGTCAGCTATCGCCCTGGCACAGCACGGAGACCACCATCTTGCATTCTCAATGATATTCTAAATTCTCAGACGAAAACAAAATTTGTCTTCTTTTGCTAGATCTTTCGGCAGCCTTTGTCACCATCGACATGAATCCTTCTCTCTCGTTTGATAAACACATGTGCATAGGGAAACAGCTTTACAATTGGTTTCGTCTTATCTTCTAGCAGGAAACAGTTTATTCAAGTGGGGTGAGCTCCGCTCTGATGAAATCTAACTCCAGTTTAGGCGTGCTCAGGGATCCGTGCTGGGACTGTCTCTTGATTGTGTACACCACTCCATTGTATGATGTCATCACGGCCATTCGTTTCTCACGAAATTGTTTGCGGATGATAACTCCAGTGCTCTTCATGCTCTGTCATCGTTGCTACTCACCCCTTGTTCTATCTTCAAGTCTTTGTACTTCTGATTTCGAGACCTGGATGTCAGCAAATAAGCTTAAATTAAAACTGTGAGAGACTGAAGCCATAGTTTTTCAAAGCGGTCACATCATGGCCTGATCGATCCCTTCTTCTTTGTCATTAGTTCCAGCCATTGAATTTTCAAAACACTGTTCGTGACCTTGGTGTTTCTTGATCGTGACTCTCAATGAAACAGCATGTCACAAAAACTTGTCAGTTGCTTACATGGAACTTAACGATTGTGCTATTCGACCCTATCTCACTGACGACCCCACAAAAAACTCTGTTTCATCATAATTCCTTTCAAGGCTTGGATTACTGCAACTGTGTTCTCCTTGGCTGTCCTCAACTGTCATCAACCCTCCACGTGTACAGAAAACTCTGCAGCCCGTTCCATTTGCAAATCTCCTAGGACCAATCCTGAGCCCTCTCTGAAAAAGTTGGCACTGGTCCCCGTTGAAGAAAGAAAGAAATAAATACAAATGTTTTGTCTCTGCTTCAAGATTTTCACTGGCGATGCCCCTGCCTATCTTTCGATTTTCTTCAAGTATATGTCCCCCCATCAGATCGCTCCGCTCCTCCACCGACCCAGGACTTCCGCTTCCCCAGTTACCGTGCCCCATCGTAAACAGCATGGCGAACGCGTTTCTCATACGCAGCTCCCAAACTCTGAATAAACTCCATATGACTTAAGACTTTCTCAAACCTTTTTTCATCAAAACCTACCTGAAAACCCACCTTTCAAACAATACTAGAAGCAGTTCTTTACGATAGTTGATTGACTCTTGTTGCTTTGTGGAATCGCATAGTAGTTTGTGCTTTGTTGCGGCTGTGTGTATTGTGTGTCTGTGGTTGAGAGTGTGTGTGCGCGTGGGAGATAATGGGGAGAGAGCCTTTGTTTTTCATTTTCTGAGCGTTTTCTTTACATTTGCAAATTGTATTTATTCTGCCTTTGTAAAGCGCCTTGTGCGTGGATGGACGCTATAAAAATCCCCATTATTATTATTATTATTAATGACACACGGCTGACTTAGGTGACTGACAGCGATGGACGGAAATGGACCACGGCTGACACTGGAGGTGATGACAGCCCCGCTGACAGGAACGACACCGGCTCGACATGAGGTGAGTGACAGCGATGACGATGACACACGGCTGAAGGAGGTGACTGAAGCCGATGAAGGGAATGAACACACGGCTGACACTGAGGTGAATGACAGCGATGACGGAATGACACACGGCTAGACACTGAGGTTGCCTGCAGTGGTCTGAAGCTTGATGACCGTAGTTCGTTGGCTCAGACTGTTGACGAGTGCTAGTATTCAGGGAATAACTTGACTACCAGCGAGCGATCGTGTTGATGGGATGGAGTTAATTTGGGTTTGTTTGTATGCTTGCACTTTGTAAACAAAATGCAAATGGATGGATGTGTGTGGAGACAAGAAGAGAAAGTGGGAGAGAGAGAGAAAGAGACAGGCTAGACAGACAGACAGAAGGACGCAGCGACAGAGGACAGAGACAGGCGACAAACAGCGGACAGAGACAGAGGCAGACACACACAAACAGATAGTGGCAGTCAGACAGTCGCACTGAC
>CM031602.1:4854299-4856799 GCA_018398815.1 Conus ventricosus
TCTTTTTGACAGGACAATCCACCCGAAAGAGGACATTCACCGTCTCACTACAACATGATCCTTTCAACAAAGCTTTCTTTTTTGACAGGACAATCCACCCGAAAGAGGACATTCACCGTCTCACTACAACATGACCCTTTCAACAAAGCTTTCTTTTTGACAGGACAATCCACCCGAAAGAGGACATTCACCGTCTCACTACAACATGACCCTTTCAACAAAGCTTTCTTTTTGACAGCACAATCCACCCGAAAGAGGACATTCACCGTCTCACTACAACATGACCCTTTCAACAAAGCTTTCTTTTTGACAGGACAATCCACCCGAAAGAGGACATCACCGTCTCACTACAACATGACCCTTTCAACAAAGCTTTCTTTTTGACAGGACAATCCACCCGAAAGAGGACATTCACCGTCTCACTACAAACATGACCCTTTCAACAAAGCTTTCTTTTTGACAGGACAATCCACCCGAAAGAGGACATTCACCGTCTTACTACAACATGACCCTTTCAACAAAGCTTTCTTTTTGACAGGACAATCCACCCGAAAGAGGGACATTCACGTCTCACTACAACATGACCCTTTCAACAAAGCTTTCTTTTTGACAGTACAATCCACCCGAAAGAGGACATTCACCGTCTCACTACAACATGACCCTTTCAACAAAACTTTCTTTTTGACAGGACAATCACCCGAAAGAGGACATTCACCGTCTCACTACAACATGACCCTTTCAACAAAGCTTTCTTTTTGACAGGACAAATCCACCCGAAGAGGACATTCACCGTCTCACTACAAACATGGACCCTTTCAACAAAGCTTTCTTTTTGACAGGACAATCCACCCGAAAGAGGACATTCACCGTCTCACTACAACATGACCCTTTCAACAAAGCTTTCTTTTTTGACAGGACAATCCACCCGAAAGAGGACATTCACCGTCTCACTACAAACATGACCCTTTCAACAAAGCTTTCTTTTGACAGGACAATCCACCCGAAAGAGGACATTCACCGTCTCACTACAACATGACCCTTTCAACAAAGCTTTCTTTTTGACAGGACAATCCACCCGAAAGAGGACATTCACCGTCTCACTACAAACATGACCCTTTCAACAAAGCTTTCTTTTTGACAGGACAATCCACCCAAACGAGGACATTCACCGTCTCACTACAAACATGACCCTTTCAACAAAGCTTTCTTTTTGATAGCACAATCCACCCAAATAGCTTCTGAAACATGGAGTTGGAATCCCAGTTGAATAGTGCCTGAGCCATCATTAGTAAAAGGTGGTGAACGACATATACTGACTTCCATAAAAAAACGCGAAAAATTGAAAGGCTATTTTTCGGGTGAAAAGGGGTGAATATACAATATTGAACCATTGTGGCAAGTTGTTGGGTCCAAGACTCACTTGCAGTGAAAAAAATGTGTGAGCAACACATCATTCCCGGCACTGGAGGGTCAACAAAAATGGCAAACTGGTTTGCTGCATGTGAGGCACGTGCACACTATGCAGAGCAAAGTTAACCAGCTACAAGTACACGGGCATGCAGCCCTTATAAAGCCGCGCTACAAGGTTCAGGTAACGACTTGCCGTCTGAGCGCTACAGAGATGCCAAGACTACGAGCAGAGGAACGCAATCGTGCCCTAGGCCATCTGGAGGCTGGTGTGGATCCCAGGCAGGTCGCCAACATCTTTAACGTCCACATCTCAACCATCTATCGTCTGCAGCACTGGCATGCGAGTCACTGGTACCACTGATGATCGTCCCCGGCCAGGCCGTCCTTGGGTCACCACACAAAGAGAGGATCGCCACCTTGTTCGAACCCATCTGCGGGACAGGCGGCAAACAGCCGCTAACACTGCTCGACAGGTGCCTGGGAATCTCCAGCAACGAATCAGCCTCAACACTGTGCGGCGGCGTCTTCAGGAGATCGGGCTGGCATGTAGGCGTCCTCACAGAGGTCGGTACTGACACCAAGACACCGGCAGGACAGGCTGCAGTGGGCACAAGCCGAATCAATGGGGCAGGCAGTAGTGGGGACGCATACTGTTCTCAGATGAGAGCCGTTTTTGTATTGACATGGCTGACGGTCGTGCCAGAATATGGCATCGACCTGGTGAACGCTATGCTGACTCCCATTTGGTAGAGCGAAACCCCTGGGGAGGCCCGAAACGTTATAATATGGGGTGCAATTGGCATTAACCACGCCATAGGACCAGTCATCTTTCAGAACATTGGCCCTGGTCGCGGACAGGGTGTCAATGCACAGCGCTACATCAACCAGGTGCTCAGACCCCATGTCGTTCCTTTTTTTGCGCAACACCCAAACTGGACATTCCAACAGGACAATGCAAGACCACCCACCGCCAGGGCCACCCACCAATTTCTTCAGCATAACACCGTCAATTTGCTGCCTGGCCAGCCCTCAGTCCCGATTTAAACCCAATAGAACATTTTTGGGATGAACTTGGCAGACGGTTGGGCCT
>CM031602.1:4869708-4894708 GCA_018398815.1 Conus ventricosus
GGGCACCATGTCTTCTAGAGTTTATCACCTCCAAAGTCAGCTCATTAATGAATAAAGAAAACAAAACTGGGCTGCATACATCACCCTGCTTAACACCTGATGTACAATTAATATAATCATTAAAGCAGCACCACATCGTACCTTTGCCTTTACACAGTCGTACATACTCATAATGCATCTATATCTTTCCCTGAATACCGTATTTTAACAAAATAGGCCAAAGTATGGTTCTATTAATAGAGTCAAGTAATGAGAGACAGTAATGGAGACAGAGACAGAGAGAGAGAGAGAGAGAGAGAGAGAGAGAGAGAAGAGGGGAGAGAGGGGAGAGAGAGAAAGAGAGAGAGAGAGAGAGTCTCAACTTCATCTCCCAATCAGTGGGATAGAGGGAAGGACTCAGGGGGAGGGAGAGAGAGGACAGCCAGCCAGCGAGACTGACCAAGACGGAGGAGAAGAATGAGCACACATGAAAAATGTCTTCAATCACCTGGCCTGAGGTCAGCGTGTGCGAGCGCATGCACGTATATGTATAGTGTGTGTGTGTGTGTTTTGTGGGGGTGTGTGTGTGTGTGTGTGTGTGTGTGCGTGGGGGTGTGTGTTAGTTTTGTGTGTGTGGGGTGTGTGCGTGCGTGCGTGCGTGCGTGCGTGTGTTGTGTGTGTGTGCATGAGTGCGTGCGCACGCGCGCGTGTACATGTGTGTGATGTGTGTGTGTGTGTGTGTGTGTGTGTGTGTGTGTGTGTGTGTGTGTGTGTGTGTGTGTGTTCGCGCGCGCGCGCGTTTGTGTATGTGTCTTTATGTGTGAACGTGTGTGAACATGTGTGTGTAGAGTGACTGAGTTGTGTGTGTGTGTGTGTGTGTGTGTGTGTGTGTGTGTGTGTGTGTGTGTGTGCGCGTGCGTGCGTGCGTGCGGTGTTTGTGTGTGTGTGTGGTGTGTGTGTGTGTGTGTGTGCGTGTGCGTGCGTGCGTGCGTGCGTGTGTGTGTGTGTGTGTGTGTGTGTGTGTGTGTGTGTGCGTGCGTGCGTGGTGTGTGTGTGTGTGTGTGTGTGTGTGTGCGCGCGCGCAAGCGTGTGTCAGTGTGCGCGTGCATGCTATGACGCGTGCATGTTTTTTTTTGGTTTTCCCAACCTTTTTTAAAAAAATTTTTCTTTTTTAAAGGGGCCCCCCAAATTTTGAGAAAAGTCAAATAAAACTGCATCTTTTTGCTGTCTGTTTTTAAAGACATTATTAAAATCATTGAGAGTTTTAAATTGAGTCTCAAACTCCTTCGCTGTCTAAAACCATGTTGGCATTATTTAAAAGTCAAATTTGTCAGATGGTCCTTTATGCAAAATTTAATTATTTTTTCAAGTTTTACTTTAAAGTAAGAGATACGGCTAAGTTTCTGCTTTTGTTTTGTCACCCTTTTGAAAAGGGGAACAATGCTCGCATCTCCCCAAATCCAGGTATTATCCTGCCATGAAGTTTGGAAAAGTATTTGGTTACCCCCCAAAATTCAGGCACAAAATTTTTAAGACTTCCCGGGGAACCCCATGGGGGAAAGTAGCTTTGTTTCTTTGATTTTGGGTCAGTAATTTAAAAATCCGCTTTGTTTACTTTGATTTTTGTTTCAGGGGTTTATCATCACCTTTAGTCTAACTTAAATTTAAAAGGTTTGGGTTTGAGAAAACTGAACAAAACGCTTGTTTAGTAATTTGCTTTCCTTCGGGTCCTGTATTGGTTTTCTGGTTTTTTCTCGGGTCTGGAATCCCAAGTTGCCCGTTTTTTCCCTTTGTAAGCCCATAATTTTTCTTAAAAATTTTAGCGAACCCCCCAGAAACGTGGAAAAACAAATTTTCAAGACAAAACACAAGCTTTTTCGCCTCTTGGGTCTTCGTCTGGTGAAAAAAAACGAAAAAAAAACGAAAATTCATTGCTTTGATCGTTTCAACGCCAGGGTTCGCGAAAGGAAGAAGGGTTGAATTTTCCCTTGCCAAACCCCTGGCGATCGAAACGATCAAGCTAATAATTTTCGTTGTTTATTCGTTTGTTTATCCCCAGACGAAGAAAAGAGGTCAAAAAGCGTTGTTTTTTGTTTGTAATCGTTGCCCCACGTTCTTGGCGGTTCGCTAACATTTTTTTGAGATTTGTTTAGATTTCCGCTAAAGGGTTCCTTTGAACATAATTTCTTTTTTTGATGCCTTTAAATTTTCCAAATTTAAAACATTTTGGGAAAGTGGGGGCAAAGCCTACTTTCTCTTGAACACCTTTTTTAAATATGTTTTTCCCAAACCAGAACTTTTGAATTGGGATTAGTTTCAATTTCTTAAAGTGAGTGCGTGCGGCGGTTTTTATGTTCGGTGCGAGGCCCCAGATACTTTTTCTCGGAAAATTTTTAGTCCGTGGTTTAAAAAATTTCAAAACGTAGTTTAAAATGCATTTTGAAAACATGGTATTCCTTCTTTGATCTGAAATATGTACGTTGCTTTTTCTCCCCTTGGGTGCACCAAGGGGCTCAGATTGCCTTTCCCAAATTTCGCCCCCCAGGCAGGAAAAAGGTGAAAATGTTATCCCGGGTTTTAAATAAAACCCATGCAGTATAAAAAACTGTATGGGTTTTGTCGAACGTTCTCCATGAAATTTTTGGGGAACTTTGGGGTGTTTTGTACAGAACGTATCTTCATGAGAAGTTTGAGGAACCTTTGGGGATGTTTGTCAAAAATATTTTCCATGAAGTTTTGATGAACCTTGGGATGTTTTGTACAAAACGTATTTTCCAGAGAATTTTGATGGAACCTTTGGGGATGTTTTGTACGCGTATTTTCATGAGAAGTTTTGATGGAATTTGGGGTTTTTGTACAGAACTTCTTCCATGAAAGTTTTGAGGGAACCCTTGGGGATGTTTTGTACAGAACGTATCTTCCAGAAAAGTTTTGATAAAACCTTTGGGGATGTTTTACGAACGTATTTTCCCATGAAAGTTTTGGGGAACCCTTTGGGGATGTTTTTAGAACGAATTTTCATGAGAAGTTTTGAGGGAAAACTTTGGGGTTGTTTGTGCACATGACTCTCTCACGGGGAAAGCAAAGCCTCATTTTTCTTCTGTGTGCCATCATTTTCTTCCAAGGGAGCAAAGTTGAGTAGTACTGTTTTCATCTCTCTGCGTTACCTCGCATTTACTTTTTTTTTGGGCGTTGGTGTAAACCCGTATGAAAGTGTGTGTTGTGTGGTGTGTGTGTGGTGTGTGGTGTGTTGTGTGGTTGTTGTGTTGTGTGTGTGAAAAGAAGAAAAGGGGAGAGAGAGGAGAGAGAAAGGAGAGAGAGAGAGAGGAGGGTGGTGTGGGGTGGTGTGTGGGGTGTGAGAGAGAGAGAGAGAGGAGAGAGAGAGGGAGAGGGAGAGAGTGAAAGAGAGAGAGGAAAGAGGGGAGAGGGAAAAAGAGGAGAGAGGAGAGAAAGAGAGAGGAGGAGAGTGTGTGTGGCGCGACTTTCTTCGTATGACACCCCCGATTCAGCACCCTTTTAAAATGGAAAAAACACACAAATAAATAAAAAGAAAAATTTAACTACGTTGGCGTAAACAGCCTTTGTGCACTTCCTGAACTTGCCCTTCCCTTTTCCCCAAGATGATGGAGGAATGGAAAATGCTTTCATTTAATATCAGGCATACAATATTTTTTTTTCCCCCTAACATCGTGTTCGAAATACAGGTGGGGACAGAGAGAGAGAGAGAGAGAGGAGAGAGAGAGGGGGAAGGAAGAGAGAGAGAAAAGAGAGAGCGAGGAGAAGCGAGAGAGGGAGAGAGAGAGAGAGAGAGAGAGGAGAGGAGAGAGGAGAAAGAGCCCCAAAACCTACATCAGCTTAAAAAAGACCCAAAGAGGATGAAGCAGAGTAGACCATTCCAGAAAAAGGAGGAAGAAAAGTACAATGCCCCTAATGTCTTGACTTGTCATGTTTTTCCCCACTATTAGATTGTTCGTTTTTTGTTTTTGTCTGACTTAATTAATTTTAAAAAGACTGTGCCTTTTGAATAAAGTGACCTGCGTTAGGTTTTCTTAGGGAGCAAAAGGTACCCCCTTGTTTACTGTCTATTGTTTACTGTTCCCTGCCTCGTTCATTTCCAATGTTTTGACGAGGAAAAAAGAGTTGGGGGGCCGAGGAAGGGGAAGACAGAGGGGTCCAGGAAAGGCCCGTTTGACCGCACATTGGACGGGGAACACGAGACCCCAAACCGGCCCAGCCAGGTAGAGCTCTCTTTCACAGAATTTTCCCGGGACGCCCCGGGGAAAACTATTAACCCCGGCACACGGTTGCGGGGAAATCACAGGAGGGTAAGTGTCATCATTTAGACCGGGAACCGCGCAAAATCATCTAAATGCTTCACGGGGTTTTGTAAGGAAAGCGGTGTGTATTCCCATGTCAAACTTCCCCGGGTTTCTTTTTGTTTCGGTTTTTTCTATGTTCATAAATGCCCCCGGGGATATTTGGATAAGTTAGACTAAGATGGTAATTTAAATAGTCAATAGGGTCGCGGTGATCCCCGACATTTATTCCGTCTTTTGTGTCTAAACCCCTTTTAAAAAAAGGGACAGTTAAGAATCTGCGACAAATTGATTGTTTTTTTCAAATTTGCTTAGCAAATCATGATTGTACATGCGCTTCGTTGCACAAATTGGGAACTGATCAAACAAACGCTACATACAAGCTGTTAAAAATGAACTCTCAAAAAAAAAAAAGAACAGAAAAAAACGCACACACACACCACACACCACACGCACACACACACCCCTTGAAAGGAGGGAAGGCGGTGCAAGTGGGTGGAATGAGATGGGATGGAGGGGGGGGGGAGGGGAATGAAGGGAGGGGGAGAGAAGGATACGGAGCAGGAGTTTTTTGTTGGTTTCACTACAACGAACTTGTTTTCATGAATTTTTGATGAAAAACCCCAAAAAACCCAGCCATTGGGCATAAAAGGGGAAAGGGGAAAGATGGAGAAAAAGGGGAGGGCGGGGGGGGTGTAGTTAAAGATTGGTTGTGCAGGAAAGTCCCCTCTTTTAAACATTTTGTTGGAAAAGGGGGGGGTTTGGGGGAAGAGAGAAGAGAGAAGAGGAGAGAAGAGAGAGAGAGAGAGAGAGAGAGAGAAGAGAAAGAGGAGAGAGGGGGGGGGGGGGGGGGGGGGAGAGAGGGACGGGGGTATGAATTCCCCCAATTTTATTTTTTTAAAATTTTTCGTCAAACATCGTGCTTCTAAATGAACCACAATCGTATTTTTGGAAAAACAAAAGTTTTTGATTCATTTTTTTTTTTTTAAAGCTATCTTCAAAAAATTTCATACTTTTTCAGTGAAAAATAACCCCACACCACACCACACAAAACAACCCCAACCAACACACACACACACAAACACCACACACACACCCCACACACCACAACACACACACACCACCAAAACACACACAACCAAACACACCCAAAACCCACACACACCACACACACACACACACAACACACACACAACAGCGTGTGCATTGCTTGGATGCTCGTGAAAGGAAAGCCAAACCCAGACAGGGGGACAAATCAGCTGAAGGAAATTTCCAATCGACCTTTCAACGGCAGAAATTACCTTGCACCGCTCCGGACCTCTGACTATGTATTAGGGGGACCCGTGCCGACACTTCAGGCCAAAGACGTAAAAGGGGAAAATGGAAACCTCCTGTTTGCAGTTGAAGTTCCATTGGGGAAATTTGGGGATTCCCCACTCCTTTTAGTCGTTGGTTTCCCTTCCACCTGTTTGGTTGGGTGTCTGTTCCCCACTTTACAGTTCTAGTGTACATGTCAACTTTACAGCCCAAATATCATCAGGTCAATTTTACGTCCTAGGGTCTCATTCAACTTTACAGCTCCTAGTGTCTCATTAGCTTTCCCTCCTAGTGTATTTGTCATTTTACAGTCCTGTGCATCATGTCAGCTTTACACTCCTAGGTCATCAGTGGCTTTACAGCTCCGTGCTAATGCGTTCACAGCTCCTATTCATCATGAAACTTTACAGCTTGTGTCATTTTTTAAATTTCGCCCCTAGTGCTATGTCATTTACAGTCCTGTGTCAAAATTTCAACTTCAAACTCTGTGTCTTCATGTCAGCTTACAGTCCTATTTCATAATTCAGTTTTTACGCCCCTGTGTCTCATGTAGCTTTAAGCTCCTAGTGTCCATGTCAATTTCACAGCCCCAGTTTATCTGAAAAATTCACAGCCCCTGTGCTATGTCAGTTTACAGCCCCTTTGTGTCATCAGTCAACTTCCAGCTCCTAGTGTCTTAATGTCAGCTTTACAGCTCCTAGTTCTCATGTCAGCTTTAAGCCCCTAGTGTCATATTCAACTTCACAGCCCTATTCATTGTCAGCTTTACACCCCTAGGTCTCTGTAAACTTCACGCCCCTGTGTATCAGCAGCTTTACACTTCTGTGATCATGTCAACTTTCGCTCCTAGTGTCATCATGTCAGTTTACGTCTTAGTGTCTTTTTCGCTTACGCCCTAGTGTCTTAATGTCATTTTACAGTTATTTCTAATGTCATTTTACCCCCCTAGTGTCATATGTCAACTTTACGCCCCTAGTGTCATAATGTCAAGCTTGAATCACACACATGGGGGCATGCTGGAAAATTTTTGGGCATGCATTTTGATCCCCGCAGTACATCGCGCAGCAAAAAGTGGAATAAAAAAAACACCTAGAGGCACTTTTTGATCCATTTTTTCATCGGAATCTTTTGCTAATGCCGCAAGTAAAACAGACTCGGGCAATGGTGAACCCGGTTAAAAAAAAAAGTGTAAAATATGATCCTTTCCCTCCCTTACATCCTGTTCCCCCACCATTTTTCTCGCGCTTTCGGGCTGTCACACCCCCTAACCCCCCCCCCCCCTTCCCCACCCCCCAGGACGGGGTTTTTGACAGACGCGGGTATTAATTTCTTTGACCAACACTTTGCGTGATGGCAGAGAACATGCGACAGAGAGCCTAGGCGTGAGTGCAGGGCAGCTTTTTCTCTTCTTGTCTTCTGTTAGGCGTGTCTCCTTTTTTAGTTTTTCCCCCTTGGGGACCTGGGCTAAATTTTTTCATAAAACATAAATAAAGCTAAAAGAGTCTTTAGAAGACGGCGTTGACGGGGAATCACTGTCGTTCGAATAAAGGGGAAGATTCTGGTTGGTTTTTTTTGGCGTGGTTTCTCTTTCATGTGTTTGTTTTGATTTTGAGAAAAGGGGTTTGGTCTGGGCAACAGGCACGAGCTTTTCCCAAAAGGGTTCCACAAAGGCCTTCAGATGTGTCACCTAATATGGTTAAAATTGTGTTGTGTAAGATCATTTTTTTGCTTATCGTGGTACGTTGGGGCTGATGGTAAATTCAGTTGTAGAATTGAAGGGGTTTTTTTTACTTTACATTTCGTGACTTTGTTTTTGTATGTATTTCCTTTTTATGTCACATGTACTTTTTTATGTATGCATGCATGTATGCATTATGTAGTTGTACCCACAGGAAACAATCGATCATCCCCCCCAGGGTAATGTCCCGAGTAGACTGCTGTAACCTTTTTTTTAAGGATTTCCCTTAAAACGCTTGCACGATTACAAGGGTGCAGAACTGTGCAGCTCGGCTTGTGCTCAAAAAGCGAAAAAACGAGCATATTAACCTTTGTTGCGGAACCCCACGGTTCCCATCAAATTATGGCAGTTAAAAATGCAGTTTTTTGCCTTCTTTATTTTGATGGGCCTCCCACAGTTTTTTCTGCTTCTCTGTCCCCCTAAAACTTTCGGTTCTTCGATTTTTTAAAAAACCTAAAAATTCCTAGGCGCTCTTTTGGACAGTCGGTGAAGAGCTTTTAGCTTTAGTGCCCCCCCACTTTTTGGAATTTTTTCCTGACCTTACTGACCGCCTACATTATCAAAATTCAAGTCAGAAAAAAGCCTTCTTCAACCATAATGCTGTTCATTATTCTGCCCTATTTATATGTACTGATGCAAACTGTATTTTTACGCTTGAACCGATAAACTTGTAAGTGCGCCTGTGTCGGTGGGTGTGGTGTGTGTGTGTGTGTGTTGGGTGGTGTGTGTGTGTGTGTGGTGTGGAAACACATGTTAGTGCGAGTGTTTGAGTGTGTGTTGACGAAATGAGTTGATCCCAAAAAATGGCTAATAAAATTGAACATTTGTTATTATGTAGTATTATGTATGTATGTATGTGGGTGCGTGGTGCGTGCGTGCTGCGTGCGGGGTTTGCGTGCGTGCGTCGTGCGTGCATGCAGCATGCATGCATGCATGCAGTATTATGATTATTAGTATGTATGTTTTTGTATTAGATGTATGCATGTAGTATATACTATATTTTGTTGTATGTTGTATTATGTATGTATGTATGTATGTATGTATGTATGTATGATGTTAATATATATATGTATGTTTGTATGTATATTGTATTAAGCTGTATGTTGTATGTATGATGCATGTGGGTTTGCATTGCTAAAGACCCAAAAAAAATTTTGTCCTGCCTTTCACACCCCCCCCACACCAACACACACACCACACACACAACACCAACCCCCAAAAACCACACACTTTCTAAGTTGGACACAGAAACAGGGTAGAGTCAATCCCCAGTTGTAGCACGCAATAAAGATCAAAAAAGGACACTGAAGAAAGGGGGAGCCATCACTTTGCGCCAGCAGAAGAGCGGCAGTCATTGGCCTGATTCGGAAAGTTATCACAGAACAATGTCGGCCCAAGTGAGTGAAGAGCACGCCACCTAAACAGCCCAGACAGGGTCCAATGACCCAAAAGGGTCCAGCATGGATCCAGGGAGGAGCCCCGTGTGTCCCCGTTGTTAACAGCCTGGGGGATGCAGATGGGTTTTTTGAAGTCCCTGCTTTTTTCAGCATTGTGTCCGAGTCAAAGGTTGTACTACGATCATGTGATGCGGTACATTTTCTCTTTCAACGGGCCTGGGAATCAGAGAGAAAAGGGGTAAAGGGGGGAAGATGGTGGGAGAGGAAGATAGCCAGGGAAAAAAACCCGGACAAAAGGGGGGGGCGAATGGGAAAGGGTTTAGTTGTAGGGAAAAAAGGTTTTGGAAGAAAGTAGGGTTTTTTAAGATTTTAAAAAAAGGGGGGGGTGGGCGGGGGGCGGGGCGACACAAACACACACCACCAACGACGCCGCACGCACGCACGCACGCACGCCGCCGCCGCACGCACGCACGCACACACACACAAACAACCCCACACACACCGCGCCGCGTGCGCGTGCGCGCAGAGAGAGAGAGAGAGAGAGAGAAAGAGAGAGAGGGGAGAGAGAGAGAGGGGAGAAAAGAGAATGATCTCTAAACCTTTCGTTGGTTGTTGTCCGGGATCTGCCCAATATCCCCTATCAAGAGCATAGAGAACATATAATAACACCCGTGACAGGACCAAGGGGGGTGGGGTTTTGGCTGTGTGGGCCCCTTTGGGCATGAAAACTGATGACTTGCATGCTTCTTCAATGACTTGCTTTGTTTCTGCTCGCGACGTACAAATCAAGCTCTTATTTGTGGACATTGGTTTTGGGTGTTCTTTGAAATTATGATTCCTCTTGGGTCGAATAATTCGAGTTCGTATCTTTCTATTCTTTTTCCCCTGCACAGAGAGAGAGAGAGAGAGAGAGAAGAGGAGAGAGAGAGAGAAGGGGAGAAGAGAGAGAGAGAGGGGGAGAATACACACAGGTGCAAAAACAAAAAAGCTAGCAAACACACACAACACAGACACACACACACCCACACACACCACCACACACAACCCCTTTATTTACACTCTGTTCTACATTTGATTAACTTTTGATTCATACGATAGTTATCTTGCTTGTTGTCTCTCCGTTTATGAGCATCATCTCTCCTCTCTCTCTCTCTTCTCTCTCTCTCTCTCCTCTCTCCTCTCTCTCTCTCTCTCTTCTTCTTGTGTGTGTTTTGTGTGTGTGGTGGTGTGTGTGTGCGTGCGTGTGCGTGGTGGACCAATTGGAAGTTTTTTTTTTCAAATTCGGGGCACGCAAGCGTGCATCGCTAAATCCCGGGGGTTGTGGGAACAGAAAAGAGAGAGGGGGAGAGAGAGAGGGGGGAGAGAGGAGAGAGGGAAGAGAGGAAGAGAGGAAGAGGGCAGAGACAGAGAGAAAGAGGAAAAGAAGGAGAAAGAAAAAGAGACAGCGACGAGAGGAAACAGGATTCAGATTTTGATTCAGATGTTTTTTTTTCTTACAGGGCCCTTGGCCCCCCAAAGGGGGATGTACATGGGAAAATTCAAAGTCGCATTGTGAAATGTAATAATGTTTTCAATGCCAAATTTCCCTTTGAAAAACTTTTAAAAAAAACATGCGAACTGTTTTTTATGTTTTCTTTGCAGATGACATTTTAAAAAAATAGCTTGAATAACAAGGTCTTGATAAAATTTTGAGGAAAAAACTTTTCTCTTATATCTTGTAAATCTGGACAAATCAATTTAAAATGACTTTTTTTCTTGACTGTCGAATAATGGCACAAAAGATCAAGAATTTACCCGTCAAAACGAAATGAGAACAAGAATTCGAAACCCCACTCTAAAATTTTTTCATCACAAATTCAAGGCCCGTCCCTATCTTGACATATCGTTTGGGAGGAAAGCTAAAATTTTAATGTTCATAAAAAAAACCTGTCACTGTTTTGACATGAAAATTCCTCTTGCCACCTACAGTCAATTGTCTTTCTTTGAAGTACGAACGAATGTTCATTCTCCCACACCCTTTGGTTGAGCCCTAGGCCCCAACCCAAATTATATAATTTTTCTTTAACACTACACCCGTTAATCTTGGGCCCTATTATCTAGTTCTACTGCTTTTATAAGCTTTATGGGGGAATCTATGTTCACCTCGAGTTAAATTTTACCAGTCTTTATCATTTAACAGTAAAATGCAAAGAAGGGATACTGTTAGTCTCTCCATACACAAGATATTTGGGGTTTGGAGATAACCCCAAAAGCTTTTTCCCCAAACAAAAGGAACCCTTTTTGCATTGTCCCGGGGCAGCTCAAGACCCCCCGTCAGCCCCATTTGTAGCTAGGCAGGATTTGGGATCAAACATTTCAAAAACAAAGCAAGAGTTCATTATTTAGCTTCGAAAATTCTTCTAAAAAATAGCAATGCTTTTTTGGGGTCTGCAAGAATATCTTTTCATCGAAAGTGAAACTTAATCGCGTTTGGAAAAATCCCAATTTTTTATACATTTACAAAGCATATTTGCCCCCCCATATGCCCTTTTTCACGAAGGAAAGGTTAACCCCCCTTTTTTGAAAACGATTTTATTATTTTACTTTAAAATTTACTTTTTGCTGGAGGGAAAATTTGCTGCCCTTTGCAAATGTTTAATTGAGTTTGGGGCCAATTTCTGTCTCGACTTTTTGCAACGTCGTCGGCAAATAGAATAAATTTCCATGCATATTTACAAAAGGGCACCCTGTCTTCCAGTTTTTTCACCCCCAAAGTCAGTCATTAATGAATAAAAAACAAAAAATGGGTGCATCATCACCCGTTAAAAAACCCGATGTAAATTAATATATCATTAAAACCCACCACATCGACTTTGCCCTTTCACAGTGTAATACTCATAATGCATTTTAAATCTTTTCCCTGAAAACCGTTTTTTAACAAAAATAGGCCCAAAGATGGTTCTTTTTTTGAGTCAAATTTAAAGAGACAGTAATGAGAAGACGAGAGAGAGAAAGAGAGGAGGATAGAGAAGAGAGAGAGAGAGGAGAGAGGAGAGAGAGAGAAGGGGGAGAAATCTCAACTTCATCTCCAAACAGTGGGGATAGGGGGAAGGACTCAGGGGGGGGGAGAGAGAGGGGCAGCCAGCCCCGCGAGATACCAAGACGGAGGGAAAAAGGCACCATGAAAAATGTCTTCAATCACCGGCCTGAGGTCAGCGTGTGCGGCGCATGACGTTATGTATGTGTGTGTGTGTGGGTTTTGTGGTGTGGTGTGTGTTGTGGTGTTGTGTGTTGTGTGGGGGGGTGTGTTAGTGTTGTGGTGTGGTGTGCGTGCGTGGTCGTCGTGCGTTGTGTGTGTGTGGCATGAGTGGGTGCGACGCGCGCGTGTACATTTGTGATTGTGGTGTGTGTGTTGTGGTGTGTGTGGTGTTGTGTGTGTGTGTGTGTGGTGTGTGTTCCCGGGGCGCGCGCGTTGTTATGTGTCTTTAGTTGAAGTGTGTGCATGGTGTGAGAGTGATGAGTTGTGGTGTGTGGTGTGGTGTGTTGTGGGTGTTTGTGGTGTGTGTGTGCGCGTGCTGCGTGCGTGCGTGTTTGTGGTGGTGTGTGGGGTGTGTGTGTGTGTGTGTGGGTGTGCGTGCGGGCGTGGTGCGTGCGTGTGGTTGTGGTTTTGGGGTTTTGGTGTTGTGTGCGTGCGTGGTGCTGTGTGTGTGTGTGTGTGTGTGGTTGGCGGCGCGCAAGCTGTGTCAGGGGTGCGCGTGCATGGGGGGGGTATGAGCGGTGCATGGGGGGTGTGTGCATGCCGTGTGCGCGCGCGTGCGTGCATGCGTGCGTGCTTTCATAGTGTTTTTTTTCGTTTTTTAAAAAGAAGCAGAGAGCCGAGTATGAAAGGGGTTTAGGTGGAGGGGGTGAGTGGGGGCTGGGAGACAGAGAAAGCAAAGAGACAGAGAACCGCCTTTGAAAGAATCTCAGTCTTTCATACCCCGATCAACTTTAAGTGATGTGGGGGCAACAAAGAATATTAAAAAAGGAAAAATTTTCCCTGGACCCTAGCGTGTCAAGGATTTATGACATCCCCTATTAGGAAAGGGTAATAAAGCTCACCTCTCCTATGCTCCTTTACATTTCAGCGCTTCGGGGTCTTTTGGTATACTATAATGTTTAAAAAGAGAAATGCAAGTGTTGTTTTTGTTTGAATACAGTTCCTTTCGAAAAATTATATTTCTAAATTGCGAAACAATTCTGAAAAACCCTTTTTCTCCTCCGGTTTGGACTTTGACAGGTCATGCGTGCTTTAGCTCGTTTAAAAGGAGAGCCAAAACAGCTCATTGGCCGCCCAAAAGAAGAACCAAACAAAAAAGAAAACAAGCCAACGGTTTTGTATTGGGGCTTTTTCAGGAGAACGAATGCATTTAAAACAACAAAACGAAAGGCGAATAGCCCGTCAACTCTCTGATCTGGGGGGCAATACTGGTGTGAAGAAAACGATGAAATTACAACTGGAACTGAAACGAAAGGGGAGAAATGCAGGAAATTTTCCCTACATCCATATCTCATCATCATCATCTTCTCATCAATCTTCTCAAAACAACAAAAAAGAACAACAACAAAAATTATAAATGTAAAAATATAAAAATGACGATGATGTGATGATGATGATGTGATGAGGTTTTAACAAAAATGTAATAAGAATAAGAATATAATGATGTGAAAAATTTAAAATTTTAAAAATTTTTAAAAAAAAATTTTTTTTTATATTTTATTTTTTTTATTTTTTTAATTAATTATTTTATTTTTTTTTTTTTTAATAAATTTTTAAAAATTTTTTTTAAAATTTGGGGTTTTTGGGCAATAAAACCCCCAAAATTTTATTTTAAAAAAATTGGGTTTTTAAAAAATTCTTTTTGTCATTCTCTCCCCCCTTTTTCTTTCTTTTTTTTTTTTTTTTTTTTTTCTTTTCTTTTCTTTTTTCTTTCCCCTTCTTTTCCCTCTTTTCGTTTTCCCCCAAGGTTTAAAATGTCCTTTCTTTTGACAAAAATTTTTCCCTGCGTTGGGGGCACCCCAAAATTTTGTAACTCTATTTTTCCTTTTTCTTTCCGGGTTTTTCCCCCCCCCCCCCTCTCCCCCGACCCGCCCCCACCCCCCCCCCCAACCCCCCCCCCCCCCCCCACCCACAAAGGGTTTACAACTCAATACTCCCAACAACAACCCCCCCAAATACCACCAAACACAACAAACAACAAACCACAAAAACCCAAAACCATAACCCCAAAACCCCCACACCCCCACACACCACCACAGGGTACACCATCCACCACGCACCACCACACACACACAACACACACACACACACACACACACACACACACACACTCAAAACAAACACAACAACAACACCCCACAACCCATACACCCCCACCACAACAACACACACAACACACACCCACACACACACAACAAAAAACAACAAAAACAAACCCCCAAAAAACACAACCCACCACAACACAAACCCACAACACAGAAGCCCTTTCCCTCCTCTACACGCCACACAACCCCCACACAAACACAACCCACCACCACACACCACCACAAAACACACACACACCTCCCCCCCACCACACACCCAAACAACACCAACAACAGCACCACGCACGCACGCACGCACGCAAAAAACGCCCAACACACAACCCCAACACCAAACCCGCCCCCCCCACCGGGGCCCCCGACAGACCCCGGGCAGGGAAACAAAACCCACCACAAAAACCCAAAACCAACCACACCAGAGCAAATTTTTGGTGCTACAAAATCACAAACAACAACAAAAACAACACAAAAAACAAAACACAAAAACTGCAAGCAACACCAACACCCCCCCCCACACACAAAGAAACAAAAGAAAAAAAAAAAATATTTTTTAATTTTTTTTTTTTTATTTTTAAAAATTTTGTCCAGTTTAAATAGGATTTTTTTCCATTTTAAATCCTTTTAAACGAGTGCTCCCATTTGATTAAATTCATGGCAACAATTTTTTATTTTTAAAATAAAATATTTTATAAAAATAATATAAAATAAAAATAATTGAATTTCATTAAAATAAAATCAATTTTTTATGATTCATTATATGCGGTGTTTTTTCCCCACCAAAAAATGATACAAATTTTTATTATAAAAAAAATTCCTTTTTAAAAAAAAAAATAATTTTTATATTTTTTGGTTTAAAAAGGGTTATAACCATTGGGGGAAAAAAAGAAAATTTTTTCCCTTAAAATCCTGAAAAACGGGCATGCCCTTTCCCCCCCTTTTCCCCCCCCCCCCCCCTTTTAAACTTTTGGCTTTTTTTATTAATTAATTAATTTTAAATATAATTATTCTTATTTTAAAAATTTGAATTATTACATTTTGGGAAAAAATTTTTTAATTTGAATTGAAGGGATGTTTTTTGGTTTTTATTTAAACCCCAAAAAAAAAAAAAGAAAAAGGAAAAAAAAAAAGGTATCCTAAAAGGAAAAAAATTTGGAATTGTTTTTGTTAGGGGGGAAAAAAAAAAAAAATTGGGGAAAAGGATGAAAACAAAGAGAAGTGGTTTGGTGGTAGGGAAATTAGAAACCCCCGATTATTCTCCATAAAAAAGTGCAGTAAAAAAGGGGGGAAAAAAAGGGGGAAAAAAAGTAAAAAAAACGAAAAGAAAGAAAGGAAAAAAAAAAAAAAAATAAAGTAAAAAGCAAGTAAAAGATGTTATTGGTGGGTCAAAAAAGAAAGAAAGAAAGAGGGGAAAAAAAAAAAAAAACACCCAAAAAACCAAAACCGTAAAGAATTAAAAGGAGAGAGAAAAGGAAAAGAGAGGGAAAAGGAGGAGGGGGAGAGAGAAAAGGGAAAAAAAGGGAGAAAAAAAAAAAAAAGGGGGGGGAGAGAGGGCGAGTGAGAGAAAAGGGAGAGAGAACAACTGAAACAAAAAAAAATGACACATTTTAATGTTTCAGGCCTCCCGGGCCTATAACAATGTGAGGTGGCCCAAACCCCTTTTTATTCATTACAAAATTATTTCACGCTGTTTGGTATTTTTTCATCGAAAAAGGAAAAAACTAAGCTTGTTAAAAGGCTTCACTCTGGGACAATTAATCAGCAATGATTTAGTACAGGAACAAATTGTCAAATGTGACTTACTGCATTTTTTTTCCTTGTGTTTCTGAGGTTTTCATCGATAGTAAATATGTGTTAATAGTTTGAACGGACAGCGAGCCAGACAAACACTGAAGCTGCCAGAGGAAAACACAAAATTTTTGTTGGGTTTTTCCGGCCTCGCGAGGCCCGGTTCGTGTCTGGCACCGTATCGTTTGGCTTTGCGGCCCGGTACGTTATTATAAAAGTAGAGCGTTGTGTGGGGAATGGAGCAGTGTTCCCTGATTGAGCGACTGGCATGGAAAGGCCCAAATAAAAGGAGAAAACTACACCTCGTCTCCCGTTGCCCTTCTTGACTGGCTGCTGCCCCTTGGCTTCTACGCATTGCTATCTGCCTGTCTTCACCTGCACACCCCTTACCCCTCCACACCATCACAACATAAGAATGATAATGATGATGATAATAACAATAACAAAAAACAACAACAACAATAATAATGATGATAATAATAATAATGATAATAATAAAAAATAATCATTATCGTCATCATCATCATCACCCTCATCATCATAATAATAATCATAATATAATCATATTGTTATAATGATCATTATTATTATTTTACTTTTACTATTATCATTATTTGAAAAGTTGCGTTTTTGTCACACAAGTGGAGTTGGTTCTTCCGTTTTGTGACAAGTATACTGACTGCCCTTTCTTTTTTGACTCCTAATAAATCAGTCTGCGTGTCTGTGGGAAGCACCGCCTAAATGTCTGTATGCTACGGACCCCCTCTCCCTCCCTCTCTCTCTCTCCGCCCTCTCTCTCTTTTCCCCTCTCTCTCTCTCTCTCTCTCTCTCTCTCTTTCCCCTCCTCTCTCTCTCTCTCTTTTCCCTCTCTCTCTCTCCTCTCCTCTCTCTCCCCCTCTCTCTCTCTCTGTATGCGTACACGTGTTCGTGCAAATACATATATACAGTATAAACAACAATGTCGGGGGTTTCCTTTACAGGCATTTCTTGCAACACATTTTAATGCATCCTGAAGAGAAAGAGAAAAAAAAAAAAAAAAAACCAAACCCCATCGCAAAGATGTGCTCATGCACAATTTCACAACATCCACACGTCTCAAACCAAACGCCTGACAAAAACATCGATCTTTCCACACAATGTGTTACGAACTGTCAGATATGCGTGCGAACAACAACATTTTTCATCCGTCGCAGATATGAGTCATCCTTCACAAATTTTCGTAATCTCTTTACTGAAGATTTGGGCCCCCCATTGACATATACATATATACCGAGTATTCAGGACCGCGCGCGCACGCGCGCGCGCACGTACGCACGCACGCACGCACGCACGCACGCACGACGCACGCACGCACGCCACACACACACACACTACACACACACACACACACACACACACACACACACACACAGAGGCATATACACACACTCACATACATACATACACGCACACATACACACAAAAGTGCCACACACACATACAACACACACACACACACACCACACACACACCACACACACACAAAACACACACACACACCACACCATACACACCCCACACCACACAACACACCCCACACAAGAGGCATATACACACACTCACTACATACACGCACACACACACACACACACAACACACACACACACACACACACACACACACACACACACACACACACACACACACACACTCACACAAAACACACACCCCACACACACACACACACACGCACGCAAAGCACGCACGCACGCACGCACGCCACACACACACACCACACACACACACACAGAGACAGACAGACAGACAGACAGACAACACAACACACACACACACACCACACACACCCCACCCCACACCACACACCACACACACACACGATTTGCACATTTGCTCGCTCGCGTGCACACACGCTCACACACACACACACCACACACACAACACACACCCCACACACACACACCACACACACAAAACACACACACACACACACACACACACACACGCTCCGCGCGCGCGCCGCACACACACCACACACACACACAACACACACACACACACACACACACACACACCCACACGCACGCACGCACGCCAGACGCACGCACGCACCAAAGCACGCACACACACACACACACCAAAGTGCACCTCTTTGCTGTAGCCTACCCTGTGCTTTATTGTGCGACATCTGGGCCTCCACGTTCTACATGACCTCAGTGCAGTGGGATACATTGAAGTACTTCCCAAGCCACGTAGAGGACTGCCTCAGGACATCCAACATTCACAGGCCCAGAGCACTGTTTGTGTGCTACATACATACACACATATGTACATACATACATACATATGAATATACATACATACATATGAATATACATACATACATACATACATACATGCATATGCTATTTATATGCATCCATACGTATATGCGCGCCTGCGCGCGCACACACACATATATATGTATATACATAATTATATATATATATATATATATATATATATATATATATATATATATATATATATATATATATATATATTATATATATATATATATACCAGTTTAAAATAGGATTTTGTTCCATTTTAAAATCCTGTTTTAAACTGTCATGTCGCTCCCTATTTGATTGAGCATTTTTAGACTTCTGAGTGGTCTTTTAACTCTAATTATATATATATATATATATATATATATATATATATATATATATATATATATATATATATATATATGAATTTCATATAAACATTGATAAATCAATTTATATATGATTGCTATGCTATGAGTGTCATGGTGTATTTCACCCACCAAGAGAAAATGACTCACAGAAATCTTCTCCATTCATGAGAGAAAAACATCGTCTATCTTTAAAAGAAAAAAAAATCAATTTTGACTATTCCGTGCCTTTGGTTTAGAAACCGGTTCATCACATCCGTATCTGGAGATGAAAACAACAGACAGAAGCGTGGCCTTGGAATACTGCTCTCGACAATAGCCGAAGCGGTCATAGACCCCGCGTTTCCCATCCCTCCCCCCCCCCCCCCCCTCCATCACAATAAACTGTTTGGCTTATTGGTATTGACAGGCGGGGTTAGATGTGAATGTGTGAAGTGATGTAGTAGAGTGTATTGCTGTGATGGGCTGACTAAGAAGATGGTGTGAATTAAGTTGCACATCTGTGTGTAAAAAATATTTGTAATTAGCAAGTTAGAGAGGATGTTTGTGTGGTTGTTGATGTGCAACAAAAAAGAAAAGAAAAGAAAGAAGAAAAAAAAAAAAACGTAGTCCTAAAGTTGAAACTGCTTTGGAATTGTCTGTATAAGATTAAGGCAGAGAAAAGAAAAAAAAAGTGTACAAAGAGACTGACCAGCAGGACAAAGAGAGTGCGTGGTGGTAGGGAAATGAGAAACGCGAGTTAGTGTCTAAAACCAATATAAAAAGTGCAGTAAAAAGGTGGGGAAAAAAGGGGGAAAAAAACGTAAAAAAAAAAACGAAAAGAAAGAAAGAAAGAAACCAAAAAAAAAAAAAATAACCACGCTACACAAAGCATAGATCCCACAAAGATCGTCACCATATCTGGAACCTGGCGTCAGCAACGATAATTGAAACCGAGCAGGGACACACACACACACACACACACACACACACACACACACACACACACACACACACACACACACACACAGATACAAGCACATACAGAGAGAGAGAGAGAGAGAGAGAGAGAGAGAGAGAAGAGAGAGAGAGAGAGAGAGAAGAGAGAGAGAGAGAGAGAGAGAGAGAGAGAGAACAACTGAACACAACTGAACACAATTTTAATGTTTCAGGCCTCCGGCCTATAACAATGTGAGGTGCAGTGCACACATAAAGAAAAAAAAGAGAATGATAACAAAAGTACATTTTTCGATATACTAGTAATGCTTCTTTATGGGGGTAACTAATTATTCATACTGTATGGGATACGAGTTCTTCTCTTTTATATCAATGCATAATAAATGTACAGAGAGAGAGAGAGAGAGAGAGAGAGAGAGAGAGAGAGAGAGAGAGAGAGAGAGAGAGAGAGAGAGAGAGAGATGGTTTTGTATGCTGCAGTGTTTAACCTTGAACTATTTCCGGGTCTATGATAATTCGATGGTCACTGGCTCCCCTGGCTGTAAACACTCTGCCTCTGGAGATCACATCTTTAATTCACCACCGACCAATGGGCCATCCTAGCACCATGCTATGGACAGCGGCGAAGCTGTAATTCCCTCAGAGGCAGTGTGTGTGTGTGTGTGTGTGTGTGTGTGTGTGTGTGTGTGTGTGTGTGTGTGTGTGTGTGTGTGTGTGTGTGTGTGCGTGCGTGCGTGCGTGCGTGCGTGCGTGCGTGGTGGTGGTGTGTGTGTGTGTGTGTGTGTGTGTGTGTGTGTGTGTGTGTGTGCGTGCGTGCGTGCGTGCGTGCGTGCGTGCGTGCGTGCGTGCGTGCGTGTGTGTGTGTGTGCGTGTGTGTGGTCCCAGACATTTTGTCCAGAGTGATTATCTTGGGGCTAAAAAGTGAAGTCGGAGACCACACAGTCAAACTTTATCCACTCTAGAAAAAAAATATATCTGGAGTGGTGTTTAAATTTTCGATAGTTACTGTATCTCTTTGGCATACTTGATGTCGGGATATGTATTTAAAAAAAAAGTGTAACGTTCAAGCGTTTCATGCAGTTTCAAACCAGACGAAAACTCAGCAGTGTCATGTTCATCATTCTCAGCCATATCATATTGATGACACTTCTAGCAGTGTCATGTTCATCATTCTCAGCCGTATCATATTGATGACCTTCTGGCAGTGTCATGTTCATCATTCTCAGCCAATATCATATTGATGACACTTCTAGCAGTGTCATGTTCATCATTCTCAGCCATATCATATTGATGACACTTCTAGCAGTGTCATGTTCATCATTCTCAGCCATAATTGATGACACTTTGAAGATATGAATGAACAACACAAAACACATTTTACCTTACAGAAACTAGCGGTGGAAGCATAGCATATTCCACACACACACACACACACACACACACACACACAACACACACACACACACCCACACACACAAACACACACACGCCACGCGCGCGCGACAACACATACAGACAGACAGACAGAGAGAAGAGAGAGAGAGAGAGGAAGAGAGAGAGAGAGAAGAGAAGGAGAGAGAGAGAGAGAGAGAGAGAGAGAGAGAGAAAACAGGACCAACGTTTTCATACATGCTTCTTCCATGTAAGTATGTCAACCAGGCCATGAGGATCTCAAAGAGTTGGTTCAGCCATAACAAAAGAAATCTAAAACCGAAAAGCACACCTCATATATCGCCAAGACGTGTAAGATATGTGCACACATAGAGAGCCGAGAAAGAGTTGAGTTTCTCATACAAACTAAGTGTCAATGTTAAATCAATCGGCAGAAACTTCAGATACTATGAAATGTATCTGCGCATTAACCTTGTGTTTAAATCAAGTTGTTTATCATTCCATTTGTAATTGTTGATATGTAACCCTTGGCAAAAGAACGACGCATTTGAAAACAACTTTAATGTCTCCATGGCATCCAAACTGAATAAACACCAGAAGCAGCCAATTGATCATTGCGTTCTGTGGCTCTTTCAAACCTCTGGTGACTTCAGTTTGGATGTCCCTTGCGTGTCTGTGCTTCTGTGAATTCGTGTCACAGATTTTGATGTCGGCAAGTTCGTGGTTCGCATCCAGTTCCTGAGGACAGGTGGACATTGTGCTGATCACCCCCCTCCCTCCGCACACCCACCCCCCACTTCCCCTCCCAGCAGTGGGGACTTCCTTCCTGCTGGCTCAATGACTGAACAACTACTGTCGTATTGTATTCTACGCGCAGCGGGCGAGCACAGGCACCAGACCGCCATCAATGTGACGCGGTAGCGGCGCTATGTCTTCTCTGGTGGCTTGCCTGGCGGCGATCTGGGGTTCATAGCTCTGCTGGGAGTCCGACAGACTAGGCGTGGGCGTAGCTGTAGCTCTGCCGGGAGTCCGACAGACTAGGCGTGGGCGTAGCTGTGTGTTTCTGAGACGGAATTAAGCAGGCTGGGAGTAATGTTGCTTGAGGGCTGGCGAGATGAGGCCCTGCCAAGATCCGGGGGACCTTTCCACACCCACAAGACACTAAAGTTATTGACACTCCCCTCCTCTCCCCCCCCCCCCCCCTTTCCCTAACGTCCAGCCCCATTCCACCCACCTTCAGTGCTATCTGCTTTAGACTGTGGCTATGTCATGTGACATATCTAGTTTCACCTAGGACTGTCAGCATGTTCAGTTGAGAATATTCCTAATCCAAGGTCTTGTTATTTAAAATCATTTTTAAACTTATCAATCAATCAATTAATTGAATGACTTTCTCCGAGTGGTAATATTTTGGTACTGTAAGATTATTCTGAGACTCGCTGACTGACCAATTCTTCTTCTTCTTCCTCATTCGCCATCCCGTTAGATGAGCAGCCCGGTGTCCTCGATGAAGGCTGCCGTCCGTCGCAGTTCCTCCAGGGTGCCGTACAGCTTGGCTTCCACTGCTGTCGGTGTTGGCCAGTACTTTCTCCTGGATGCTGCATACGTCGTACAGACTTGAAGGATGTGGTCTCAACAACAACTGACCAATAAAATGGCTTATACTATTTGTTCATGTAGTAATTTTAGATGCGCTTGAGACAGTAAGCCCAAGCTTGTATTGTTGAAAAATGAACTAATGACGATTCTGAAAGCTATCACGCATAAGTCCACAACTACGTTTAAAAGATACAAAAGATTCTATGACCAAATCACTGAACGCTGCAGCACACAGCAGCAGTGCACTGAAGGATGGTGCAGGATATGCAAAATATGACAATAACTCTGGGCCGTGGTAGCTTATGTTCCAGAGAAATATTGGAAAAGACGCTAAATAACCTGTCGTGGTATACATTCATTAGATAAAATAAAACTTGCTCTGAAAGGAAAGAAGACAGGAGAAAGAATCATTGTTTAGCGAATCTTCTCTAATTTCATTGTCCCACCCCACTAGAGACGGTCAGCAGACTAGCACGCGACAGGCGTTTCGCTCAATGTGAAAAGCTTCTTGAACAAGACGGGTAGGCCCTACGGTTATCCTCTTGAACAAGACAGGTAGGCCCTACGGTTATCCTCTTGAACAAGATAGGTAGGCCCTACGGTTATCCTCTTGAACAAGACAGGTAGGCCCTACGGTTATCCTCTTGAACAAGACAGGTAGGCCCTACGGTTATCCTCTTGAACAAGATGTGTAGGCCCTACGGTTATCCTCTTGAACAAGACAGGTAGGCCCTACGGTTATCCTCTTGAACAAGACGGTAGGCCCTACGGTTATCCTCTTGAACAAGACGGTGGTACGGACCCAAACGGTTAGCCTCGTTGAACCAAAAACGGGTAGGCCCTACGGTTATCCTCTTGAACAAGACGGGTAGGCCACTACGGTTATCCTCTTGAACAAACGGGTAGGCCCTACGGTTATCCTCTTGAACAAGACGGGTAGGCCCTACGGTTATCCGAAATCGTTCGGCTTTGGGTTTTTTTTTTCTGAATTTATTTTTGCTTGGTTGTTGTTGTCGGTGTCGTCGTCGTCGTTGTTGTTGTTGTTTTATTATTACATTTATTCTTAACATACCTTCCACCTCACTGTATTTCCATCGGATCTCCATTCCTTCAGCACACACACGCGCGTGCGCGCGCATGTACACACACACACACACACGCACGTACGTACGCACGCACGCACGCACGCACGCACGCACGCACGCACGCACGCACGCACACACGCACACACACACAATCACACGCACACAAATACACGTATAAGCATACATACAAAACACACAAAGAACACATACACGCACGCACGCACTCACAACACACACACACACACACACACACACACACACACACACACACACACACACACACACACACACACACACACACTCAGTTTTTCTCGAAAAGTAGGGTTTTGACCCGAAAAAATATATGGATCGCCTTATGATATTTGTTTCTATCAAAAAGGTTTATCTGTGAGGTGTACTGGTTTTGTTCATAATGGACAGATCTCTATATGCAAGAAAACTGGAACATATTTACTTGTTTGGTTTTTACTCTTCAAAGCGACTCCATCAGTTTCGTACAAAAATGGTACATCTAACAAATTCAACAAAAACTCTTTAGTCTTTTCACTCAACAGCTTGGCATCATGTCATGGAATAAATTGCACCAAAAGACATCAGAATTGAGACTTTGACTGCCGTTTAAAAGCCTCAAAACAGAGTAAGAATATTTCAGAATTTCAAATCCATTTTTCTCAAAACAGGCATTTTCCAGATATACGGTTTTTGCTCCAAGCCATCGAATTAATGGCATCATTGCTTATTTTTATTTGAAGAGTGTGTTCGTGAATCTCACGTTAAGCTGCTTCCTTTTGTTTGTTTTAAAGAAGTGTATCAATGCGGCAAACGTGTTTCGCGTTACACTTGTAGATGTATGATTTTGAAAACATACTTACGAAATCAAAAGTACTGTCTCTCTTTAGACGTGTATCTAAACAAAAATACTAAAGTTTCTGGGCAACTTAACATTCATTCAAACAGTTTTCGGATTTCTCATGAAGTAACTGTTCAATCGAAACACACACCAACACACACCCACACAACACACACACCCACACACACACAACCATGCGCGCACAGAGAGAGAGAGAGAGAGAGAGAGAGAGAGAGAGAGAGAGAGAGAGAGAGAGAGAGAGAGGAGAGAGAGAGAGAGAGAGGAGAGAGAGAGAGAGAGAGAGAGTGGTCAGCAACATACAGACATTTAAACGTGCCGTGGCGCTTCACGCAGAAATGGAGACTGATTTATTGAGATTCAAATGAAAAGCGCAGTCATGTAAACGGATCAAAAACAAAAGGCAGCGATTCCATTAGGTTCATATCCACATACTGACATTTACTCAGACTATGAGGCAGGATAGTGGACTTTTCAAACACAACAAAGTCCAAAAAACCGTTGGCGTAGTTCAAGTGTTTGAGATTTTCTGCGTTTCAGCTTACTTTGCATAGATTTTTTTCAGAAACAT